>JTDE01000227.1:18780-43953 GCA_014338405.1 Paragonimus skrjabini miyazakii | reverse complement strand
AATGAGTGACTATGATTTCTTTAATACTGTTGTACATCCATAAATTCGGCTTCTTGACTCATGAATATGAACTGCTTACTGCAACCAGTGCGAGGTCTTCTGCTTATTACTTGCGTGGAGGTTTCAATCCTAGTACGATTTCAAGGGTTATTCGAAGTCCCTAATTCCGAGTATTACAATATGCCAGAGATGCATTAAACGTGAACGGAAAAAAGGTTCGCTGTAGCTTCCGCTAATGTTACACTTGTCCCACAGAAAACATGAGAACGTTCACACAGACCAGCAGACGCACCGAAAGCCTCGAGAAGTCAAATTCTGTTTGCAAGGCAGTTAAACTATGAGGTTCAGCTAGGCAATTTACGCGCCACCGGTACCTGTTACGTTGTAAAGGATCTAAGGCTGAATTTATTGGAGATAGACTGAACTGTAAAACTGGTTTTATTCAATCAACCCCAAAATCCAGGCTGCAGTCAGGTCCGTCAGGTTCTCGAAATTACACATTCCTATCAGAGACTAGGGTCACTAGTAGAAAAAGACGTGAACGCAAAAATGATTTCAAAATTCCAATAGCAATAACACAACCTGCTTGAAGGTATTCTTGGTCGATATGCATAAATGTAAGCTGGCCTGTAACTCCGTCTATGTGCAAAACCAGTTTTCTGTTCAGAAGGCCAGTTCCACTTACAGCTATTGCTGCACTGGAGTGTGAATTAAACCGACTGGGAAGAATGGGAGTCACCGGTCTAGTAAACTATTCGGTTTGTGTTGCAACGAAAATAGTAATCTGAAGGGCAACTGGTTCGCCAGAATTATACGGTGATTTCTTAGTTGGACTAAACGAAGCATTAGACATTCAACAGCATCTGCTGTCCGTTCCGGAGGACCTGCACGCAAAATCAAACAGTGACAACGTCCTCTATAATACTGTTTTTTTCTGACGCTTATCTACAAGTAATAGTCGTTACACGCAGTAAGCAAATTTTTAACCATCAACACATAATTCGGTGTGAACAGTGCTCCAGTGTTCTTTCTTCAAACCATGCACAAGATGCTAGCTGGTTTAATATGTGCGATGGAGTACTTGAATGAAAGGATCATTTTTAGTACTACGGTTGAAGATCATCAGGTCATATCTAGCTTCGTTTTTTAAACGCAATTAAGAGTATAATTTCTATGCTAAGCTTGACAAACTATTTCTATACATGAAAAGTATTCAGTGTCTTGGTTTCTTCATTGGCCAGAGCAGTCAGTTACAAAAAAGACAAAAGACAAAACGGAAACGTTTCCCATCAACAGCTAATAAGATGAATGAATGAGAACGGATAATCGGATAAAAGTAAATTGGTCATTTGCAACAATGGGAACTCGAACACAAAAATTGTCTTAAGCACTAAATGAAGTAAGATCGTCCGTAGATATTAATATTCCAAAACATCCTTAGGGCAGAATGGACACAAGCAAAAAAGAGGAACACTATGTGGTATAGCAGATAACAACCAATTGACCAGAACTTCACTATTTAATCAGTAGTGGTTTCAACTAGACAGTGCATTCATGTGATCCAGAAAGTTGAAACTTTATGAAGTCCAACATCTGCGGCATGTAAATTGGCCTTAAGAAGTGACAGTTTTGTCGCTGATGCAATTACAGACAACCAAAAAGCTTACACCGCATTGTTCAACCTAGATAGATCAACCAATCAGTTAATTGCACGACCGAACCATCCTCTCAAAGGACCACATTTTTGAGCTGTGTTTGTTGAATGGAGCGGCCTTAAGCAAATCATATATGTATGTTACGCCAAATAACGCAGTCTCCGTTACTTAACGTATGCATCAAAGGGAGAGGGAGGAAAAAGGCTTCATACATACCATAGTTTGATTCTTCTGTTCTTGCAACAACGACACTTCTTTCAGAAGCGTCTGTAATTGCTCCACAACACGCCTACGCAAATGATACGCATCCTTCGCCCGAGACAATTTAAGGCGGTGTTTTAACAGCAAATAGCGCAGCTGGCTGGCAACGTAACAGTCGTTAACTTCCCCGGAGCACTTCTTACCAGTCTGACCATTGCGTCTGTTGTGAGAAACATGCGCAATACTCGCGCCTCCGGTACTCTTGGGCGCTTTGTTGCCAATTACGGAGGAGTTTGTGAAGGGTTGAACGCAGGATACTGTTTTCTTATTAACCCTGTATGAATACTGGCCATCTGAATGTGGGCGTTCTGAGTTGACATATAAAACGTCAGAAAAAGGAAAGACAAATAGATCAATCACAGAAGTATGCAAAAACACTGCTCCAGTCATCTGTAAACATGCTGGAGCAAATGAATTCCTCTTCATTCAAACACATCTGCGCTATTTTTTCCAGACCTCTAACGAAAGTGTGTCAACCATGAGGGATTCATATTTGTCATGGTTGAGTTCTAACGCTTGTGAAAACCCACACAAAGAAAGTATATGGCAATTTCAAAATTTCAACCAAAATTTGGAGAACGATTACACGGATGCACACTACCCAAAGGAAAAATAACATGAACAAAGGCTAAAAACGAAGAAAGATAAACTGACGCAAAAGCAGAAATGCACGTAAATGTTTACGAACATATGTGTGCAATTTGTTTGTTGTTGAAAGTATTAAGACGAAATTACAGTCTCTCAAAACTAACGGGTAAGAATGCAATGAAACAACAATGCAATGAATTTCGAAACATGAAACAATCTGAAATCTTAAGTTTTCTTCTTACCGTTTCTGAAATTTTGAGAAACTTCCGGGATTTTATCTTTTCGATCTGATTTGACACATGGATCACATTGTGATTCAGAACGTTTTCGTGCTACAGGAGGCCGAGTAGTCAGAACAGGACCCGGGTCTCTAGGTTCAAGATCTGAGCGTAACCCTCTCTCAGATGAGTCGGATAGTAATGAAGGTACCCGCGTTGATGTAGCTATCGGTCCAACCAATGATAGCGAAGAAGGTATTTTATATTGTTTCATATGGAAAGGTTGATCAGGAAATGGATTCAGATTTGATATGCGTTCAAGCGTGTGTTTCTCGGTTGTCGCAGTGTGCTTTGTTGACGAGTATGACTTGTCAAAATGAAACGGAATGAGAAATAAACCACTAATAAACACCAGCTAAACAAAAAGCGGGGATAAACCAAAGAATGAAATCGAGCACATTCCAATTTGTATTAACGAGCTTCAAATGGTTTCGCTATAACCTGTGCTCTTTGCTTGGAGTGAGAATAGAACCGGACGACTCGGTAAGACGAATTTGGGTATATAAAAAACTACGGTTGAAAATCAGTACATACGGAGTAAAACGTTTTTGTACATTATTTAGCTACGGTACTTTTAACAACAGACACAAAATGTTGTGCAACTTGAAAGATAAATTAAAATCGACACAGAACAAGAGACAACATTAAATAAACATCTCATAAGAATACGTAATTAGTAAGTAATGTAGGGTAGCGGCAAAACTGAGACGAAGTGAATTTGTGTTTGCTTAAATAATTATGATTGAAAATTGACGCGAACCCGCACCAACTTACGGCACCTGTGCACGGGAACACAAGCACCACCTAGTTCAACGGATCTTAACCGCTCACTCAAATCTGTACACTTTCATGATTCTTCTAATAAGCACTTTATCGTAAAAATTTAACAACATATAGTTTAATACAAATAGCAACAGGCAACATATATCACGCTGAAGATTAAGTCTAATCCTGGCTATATTGCAACTTGTCAGCATAATTACAATAACGTTAAAACGTTAGACGGTGCTAAACAATCACATGAGAAATTCACACTACAATAACAAAATTTATCTCCTCGCACGAGTTCACTCCGTAAACTAGGGTGTATTAGAACCCTTTAAGGTGAGAATGAGACATAAGCATATCATGTACCTTCGATAATTACGCTCCAAAAATGTACACGACGTATCCCAAATCGAACAATGTCTTCGATCAGACGCGTCATCAAAACGTTTCATTGAT
Organism: Paragonimus skrjabini miyazakii; assembly: GCA_014338405.1. Lineage (NCBI taxonomy): Eukaryota > Metazoa > Platyhelminthes > Trematoda > Plagiorchiida > Troglotrematidae > Paragonimus > Paragonimus skrjabini miyazakii. The sequence goes on along the minus strand of JTDE01000227.1, from coordinate 39,947 downwards.
CGACGGAAATGAATCTAACGGATACCAAGTATTATCACTGTTCAACGAAGTGAAGCCATGTAAAACTATTTTTACATTATTTAAGCGCATCACGAGATTCACAAAATGCTCCACGGCTTAATCATCGTCTGCCTCTAGTTACCAGTGAGCTGACAATCGTTTCACTGTTTTCCATTCAGATTTGGGAAAGTATCCGGGACTATTACGATGTGAATGAGTCTTTTTAAACGATGTATAAGATATCCCCACAACATATGCTGAACTATTGGTACAGTTAAACGACACTGGTGGAAATCGAGATAGAAGTGGCTGAACGCCAAGACTCGTCTCTTTTGATAAAGAACGATCAGTCTGAGATAGCCAGAGCACTGTCAGGATAACCAAAATGTATGACACTTGGCACGAAAAACAAACTTGAGTTGTTCCAGCGAGCAGTCACAGATTGAATTTGACGTTTATATGAGCCGGAGGCGCGGGCGACAGAAGTCACACCGGCAGATGAAGAACGCATACCAACCGAAATTTACTTATAATCGAGATATAAAGCCTGCTTTTCCGATGTCCTTTCCAAAGTTCATATCGAATATCACACTTGTCCTAGTGAATGTCTGAGAGGAAGAGGTCTGTTTGGAGACAGATGTAGAGAACATGACGTTACATAACCATACACATACCCATGGCAGCCGGTTCTCACCCCACCCCCCCTATACAAGTTCAACAGTGACTCGCACATTACGCCATGAGACATAAATACAGGTGAGTTAAATTCCACGCTACCAGTATCACTTGATATCTTAAAATTTGTCTCCGGAGAAGTCCGCTTCGATAGCAGCTAAATACGTTACACGTGACACGGAAGAATATCAACTCCCTGCCATTCGAGATGCATGGAACAGATGGGTGGAAACTTACCAGTGTACTACAAATCCGTTTACCATCGGCTGACCTCTCTCAGATTCCGTTGTTCCTTACGACAACAATTGCCTAACAAGATTGGTAAGTAAGAAAACAAACTCCGAGTGACCTAGGATTTAGGTAACAGTAGTTTGTAATAATCAGCTTTATATTGGTGAAGTACTTTTTAAAAAGAACCAAAGTATGTGAGTGTTTCTGAATTTGGAAGGCTTCAGAGGCACAAGATGACGTGTAATAACCCCCTATATCAAATTGCCAAGGCCAAAAATCACTCAAATGTGAATGGTAATGACAGGTAAGATGAGAACAAGCCAAAGCTTTCGGCGGAAAGTTCAAAGATGAAGTAAAAGAGTGGTATTTCGTTCAAATTCACCATTGCGACCGTCACTACATTTGTTCTGTGTCTTCCAAAAAAGAACAGCAGTGTATTTATGAAGAACAGCTCACAATATGAGCCTTTAACTACGGCCACTGCAATGTGTACTCAGAAAGAAAAGACAGTCTATTTGACCTTAGTACCGTTCTTCAATATGCTTGATTTCTCAGCGTAGTTTCTTGGTCTCTGACTTTTCTTACATAATGCAAATGCGCACCGTTACGTTGAAACCACATGTCACTTAGATTCGTGAAGGGTGACTGTTCGATAGTGGGCTTCAGATACCCTCGAGCGAATGTGGAAAACTGTCTGAAAATGAAATTTCCTTTATCTGACATACTTTTCCAGAACAATAAGAACCCAAAACACCTGTCGAAACGTTCATTCTTTTCAACATATTGCTTGTGATAAGGAGTGAAAAGTTGTGAAGTTTCAGTAGCCCAGACGCAAGCCTTTGAACCACTTCTCGTTAGCAAAAAGATCCTGTTGAAATTCGAAACGTTCAATAAACCACAAAAAGTTGTCATATGAACCAAGTATATCTAAAATAAGTTGGTCACAAAAATGTCGTCAATTCCATTTCCCTCAGATCAGACATACGGAGGAGCATAAAGTATCAACTTTCTATACTGTTCACTTTATGCATTTTCGAGGAATTCCGAGCATCGTTCAAACAAACTGCAAAACAGCCACATCATCGGCTGATGTGCTGTGTCGAGCGTAAGAGGCTACCGATAAACTAAATTATCGGCTGCCTACAGGTTATTCTGAAAGGTAACAAATCAGAAATTACTAATAAAATATTCTGTTGGTAAACATTTCATGGATATTGACTAAGGTAAAATAAAAACCAAAGCCCTCGCTTCTCGGTTAGCTCCATCTGCAAACAAGTACAACTGAGTCTTGTTCATGTGATGTCCTAGTGGTTAGACCTAGCAAAAGTGACACCTAGACTTTAGCAAAAAACATTACAGAATGGGGCGATTACTCGGGTTCAGTAATGTAAATGTTGCAAGTGAGTGAATGCGATACCAGTGAGATAAAAAATAATTAATGGGTCAGAATAGTGAAAACTGAAAGAAGGTTACCATACAGAGCTCGTTTTGCAATCACTTACAATAAATTTGTTTTCTGCGCTAGCATCTTAATAACTAGTTGAGTTAAAACACCGGAATTTCAAAAACTAAGTTCCGTTCAAGGAAGTTTCTGTTATCGATTAACGTTTTCCCACACCACTGTGTAAAAGTTAGGTATTTTCAACACGTTTAAGCACTATAGCGCATGAAACGGAACAATCCAACTGCAGTAGCAAAGTGAAATCTCAATAGTAAATGGAACAAAAACGGGTAAATATCATTATCATGCTAATGCATACGGACTTCTACTACAGAACGATAGTTCAGTTTGTAATCAGTTAACCCAAATGGAAAATGACATATTGTGATCTGATTGTCTTACCAGATCGGGAGATTCCGCCCGGTTTGAACTGTTGCAGGTTTGCGATAGCATGTGTGAGTTGGCACCATTTTCGTCTAACTCTACTCGTTCTGAACATAAATACCTCTGGATTGAAGCTCTATCGCCAGCGCCATGAGATTGAACGTCAACAGTCGACAAACGAAAAGCTGAGGCCGTCTCGTCTATTTTTTGAAAACACCAGAGTCGATTAAGCAGATCTGATTCGCTACCTAAAACGTACAGATTGCAAATCATTTGTTTCATATGGAAGTAAAAAAGTGCCTACAATCTTGTGCAAAACACTGTTGGGATATAGAGTACGTGGAATCAATGAAATGTCACAGTCACCGTGTGGTGTTTACCAGGATCAGCACCGCAACAAAAACAATGAATATAAAACACAAGATCCACCCACCGTCACTGTACAAAAGGTAAATCAGTAAGCAATCATAAAATTTCTATCCCTGACTGTCATAAGTTCATACAATTCTCGCAAATACATTTTGCAGAGAACGTGAAATCAGCTGAGATTAACAGATCTCAATATGAAAATTGAATTCGTTGGCAACTTGTGTCCAGGGATTCCTACAGGTTTTTTGTATCTTGCCTGATAAGAATCTCCGCATTGTCTGTGAGAAACAGGGATCATACGTCAGTTATTGTGACCTCATGAGAATACAAGGATTTATACAAAATATGTATTCGCAAGGTTGACATGGGTAGCACTTTTCGAGAAATCACAAATGTGCTAGATATGAAGGTTCAGTGTATCACAACTGAAAATTCGTTTCAAAAACAATACGAAACTTTATTATTTAAGAAGTAAAATTTATTAGTTTTGTGGCTTGCAGCACGAGATGCCAAATTACAATAGCTTAAAACGACAATCCGGATTATCCTTCAGTATGAATGCGGAACGTTCATCTATGTCACATAAGAACTATCTTACTCTAATTTTCGAGTAATATTTTAATTGACTCTCACGGTGCATTTGTTGTATTTCACAGACAGAAAAATTGTACCGAATGCATTATACTACAACGACCACATTGTTCATTTGAACGTTTGTTTTTCATGTGTACGTAGATCATCTTATGGAACAGTATATGACCAGAAAGAACTTGGACAAAATGGATTCACGCGGATTGAGAACCGTGAACTTGAAATTCTATCCACATGATACTGGGTATTATATGGGATATTTTGAGGACGTTATAGTAAAATCAATGGTCGTAAACTTTTGTGAACATCTTATATAGTAATATTATAATCATCGTTTATGATACGCCCAAGTATTCACAAATATAAAATAAGCTTTGTCACATACCAACACATATCTAGTCGTATGTGGAACGATGTACCATCAGCATTAGTTTATCATTCAACACTCCATCAAACAAGTACGCATCCGATTCACAGCATCCATAAACTGTTCTGAACATTGTGCCTCATTAAGTCATCGCAGTTGATGTAATCCTATATTCGTTTGTTGTATTACATAGACTGATTCAATTCAGCAGGATTGCTGATAGCGATCGAGACTCAAAACTTCAATAAGATACAGCAAGGTGAAGTTGACATTTTGGTGTATCCTATCTATATTCGCAGTGTGTCGTGAGGTAACAGAAAAGGTTGAGGACCAGGACATCGCAGCTCATATTCTTGCGGTTGTCAGTTTTGAGATAAATTAAGCAAACCACCATAACCACTGTTCAGTAGAAGACGAACGATGATCGTTACAGCCAACAAACACTATGAAACTGTGTACGTTAAAACATATGACAGGTTTGTGTAGAGTTCGAACAATTGTAGCTATCCTGTATATACTCCTGATAGACGACAATGAGGAAAAGTTACGCTGACCTACTTTTGCTCAATCCTTGAGAAAAGAGGCTATCAGACCGAAGCAATTTAGACAAACCGATTACGGATGTGACGGAACCTCAATGGGAAGAAAATAAAACTGCACACTTGGTCATTTTGCTTGTCACACACTGAGACAGCGACTGTGTAGAAATATCCAAAGCTGGTTGTACTGAAGGTTCGCAACTATAGAGGCCCATTAAATGTTGATATTGTACAATAATGGAATCCAAGTTATACAGAAAGAGACACAACCGGATAGAGATACGGGATTTATTGAAACATTTTAAAACGTATCAAGGGTGATTCGCAGCATAAGTTTAAGTGTATACTTTTTACTAAAGTCATTATCAGACCGACAAACTAATATCAATGTTTTGTCCGTGCAGTGTACTGTATACCCCAACAAGGAAACAAACATGACCAAACAAATGCACTAACTGATTCTTACAGAACTTTTCTGACATCAAAACCGGCCTCAGCGACCTAAAATTGTGCTCTGCAGTGCGTCCTGGAAGTCGCGCTCTAACAATTCGGTTAAACGAAGCACATAACCACAGACTTTTACACCAACAACGTCACTTTGGTACAGGCAAATGATCTAACACCAGCAGGTACGTAAATAACTGCATCTTTCTGACCGAAAAGTCAGCGTGACTTGCCACTCTGAGACATGGACAGCCATTACGACTGCCATCCACTAGTTGATTGAAAGCAATGTTTATAATGCATGTGAAAGCTCAGTTTGGGTCTTTAGATCATATACATGGCCCATTCGTGTGGAACATACAACCGAAACCTCGGTATTCGATCACCATTCTCTCCGGCAGTTAGTCTCTATCAAATGAGTGTGTGGGGAACGCAACAGTCCATCGACGCGCATATAAGAGATACGCAAGTTCACGACTGATAGCCCAGGATAATGAAAATACGCAATCTTCTCTGGTTGGACCATTTACTCTGTATGGTAGTGGAGCGTCTGTTCCAACAAGCATTGTTCGACGTAGCTGCTGATGGTTCGATGAAACCGAAAAATGGGCACACAATCACGTAGTCACCAACTATGAAAGCCTTGAGTAAGGTTGGCAGGTACCGTCTACGTGATTGTGGAGCTGGCGAGCCTCTGTATCGCTGGCTAGAAACACCCTCTGACTTGGGAGTGTGTAGTCATCAATGACGAGCCTTTATCCGAGGGGTTTTTCACTCTGCTTTTTCATAATGCTCAACCGATTGTCTCTCTTTCTTTCGCCTCCTTTTTCTTTTGTATACTTTCATATTTTTTTACTACTCTAATACTCCGTGGACCAATATCAGGGCCGACGATAATCCTGAGAAATAGAAGCCAAAGGCACGGTTCAAAGCTGAAAATGATTTTAGCGACCATGACGATCATGATGGTGATGATGTTAATGAGGAGGAGGAGAGAAGGGGCACAGGTGCAATCTGTCGACTGCATCGTAACCAGTCACATGCTCATAAATCGCAATCCAAGACACTGGCGTAACATAACCGCACTGGTCAAACGCGACTTTACTGAGACACCTGTTACAATAGCTTAACCGTATCTAGTACATATGATTCAGCATATCGTATTGTAAGTGAAAGTCGTGTAGCCATCAATCTAAAAGAACCAACTGCACTTTCCATCGTTCAGGAGTCTTATCCGGTCGCTTAACACCCATGTATGCATCCGAAAGGACGGTGGTAACCTAGTGCCTAGTTTGCCATGGTGGCGCAAGATAGAAGCGTAGACCATTAGAATCCTACCGATGTTTTTGACCGAGTGACGAAACGAACACAATCCAAAAGATAATGTATCGTCAAGACCGGATGACATCGTTTCAGACTGAAAACATTCTGCTGGATGGGACTAAGCATCTAACATAACGCATTACCAAATAGATAACAACTACAGACTAAATCAAACGGAGTGAAAGTTAAATAAAACTGCTAGAAGATAGGCACAATCACCCACAGTGTCAAGGAAAATAAGTGGTTTTGCTTGGCGAACCGCGCAGAATATGCACATGACTGTTACTTTGTACTCACTATACATCTATGTAGGTGCATTCGATTCCCAGTACCGAACGTCATAGTCGACTTTTTGTGAGCGTGTAAACCGTAAAAATGACAGTGGGTTTATGTTGACTACTTTTCGTGCTACAGGACAGAAAATTTCCGGGACCTCGTCACTCATAACTGATGGCAGTGTGACAACCGACAAGTCAGAGAATAACCGGCACTCAGCAAAGGTCACGTAGAACGACCGACAACCATATCTGTCATCCGAACTTAACAATAAATCATATTTCGGATTGTATTTGTCTCGCCAGTCGATAGCAAACAACATCACCCTAGACACATATAGAAGCACCCGTGCATAATAACCGGGCAAACGACACTCGTGAATGGTCAGGCAATGCAATGACGGGAAGTAGTGTGAGAGAATCTTTCACTCTCAAATACAAACAGTATAGCTGTCTTTGAAAATAAATTACAAACAGATTCCAGTCGGCTTGGAAACCGGAACAACAACAAAAAATTAGCTGAATTTTAGTAACAAATAACGAATCAGTGTTCTCCACTGAAAACGGTAAACTAAGAAGCATAAATCGATTAAAGTGAAGTCTAAATATGTTCTCTGTAGCAAAAAATTGTGTATTACACGATAAATGTGACAATACAAACAAACTACAGTTCTTGACAGTTTGACACTAGGCACCTAGAGGTTTCGTACATTAGGTCATTTCTCCTGTCCTGCTTGAATAATAGGGATTCACATATTTATTTAACTGTGTACTACGAGCATCCTTGTGTACTGTAGTTATGATGACAAGGTGTAATTATCAACTACTGACGATTTTCAACTGGTGATGTTCAGCAAGGAGTTCAACCAATTTCACTCGGAGATGTTTTTGGTTTCCTGTCAATATCAAACTACTTGATGCGTATATGTGAATCACTGGGATACAAGGAAATGCCGTCCAGTGGTACAGAAGACTGCGCAACCACGTAAGCAATATACACAACAAAATGTAACTTACGACAACTTATCAGCGCAGGATGGTTGAGTGTGCGAACAGGAATGCTGTACTCCCTTTCAGCGGAACGAAACTGTTTTGGATCGTGCAAAGTGTCAGGCAAAGATTGCACACGGTTAATATCTCCGTACGGCGCAGCGGAAGAACATGTGTTAAGCTGTCCAGAATGATATGGTGGTGTAGAATTCAATCCCAGTGTGCCTGCTTCAGGTTGTGAGACTGAAGGCTAAAACAGAGACAGGGAGCGCAACTAAGAGGATGGAGAATGATCGTGTCAGCAAAAGCATAAGAGAGGGTTGGTACAATGTTGAACAAAAGCGTGGGAGCATGGCGGTCCTCAGCGCTCAACCCGTACAAATTACACATGAATGCACACATTGAAAAAACAGATGATCAGAGTCCATTACCTCATGGATGTCCAGGACCTGACGTGGGAAGAGATATGATCAGCGCCCTCACTTCTCTGCACTTTCACGCACGTGTGATTGCTCCGTGTTATCGATCGTCAAGGTGACCTTGGCGAAACAATACACACCGTTCGATTGACCGAATATCACATAGACTCGCCTTAGCTGCCACCGTTCCGCCGTTGCCCGAATAAAGCACACCGGATAAAAATGAACAACGCACCCCAAAGTGCACTTAATCGTTATGGGTGGACAATATGAGCAGTAAATGCTCCTTCGGCTAAGAGCATTTCCATTGGGATCTATATCAACTAAGTCCATCCAGTTAACCGGACTGCAGCTCATATCTGGACCGAATCACCGTCGTCTTGTATTGTGGCAATGTCTAGTTGAATCTCTCATCCTAGCGCTTTCACACGCGTAATACTTTGCGTGCATTTCTGAGGCGGAACCAAGATTCATTAGTCCACCATCTACATCTCAATCGCTTGCCACATTTTGTTACTCTACACGCCCGAATTGCGATAAGTTCAGTGAAGTTTTGTTTGCTTGGATAGGTGGTGTTGAGCGGTAGTCATGCAATTGATCGGTACTGACTAGTAAACAATACTAAGAACCCTCTGAACGAGTGTAGATTCAGCTAGTGTACATGCAACAGTGCAACGAGTTGTGGGTGAGTAGTGTGCCCCGCTTCGTGTCAGATCCAAATCAACTAACCAGTGTTGACTATCCCGACTATTTTTGTCCACCAGTGAAACCTTTTTAATGAATCTGACTGTATGTCAGTTTTTGATGCGAAATTGTCAAGGTGAAAACTGTGATGGAAGTATAAAAAAAAGTTCTTTTAAATACTAACACTCAAGCATACGTCTGTTACAATACCCAGTAAAAAAATTGCTTGAAGATCACTCGTACAATGGTGTACATTGTAAGCAACAGAAAAGTTAGGAGACGAATTTTTGACAGAGAAGATAAAATGTGGTCTCTCAGTGAACTCTCTGGAATACATAGATTTAAATTATTTGTGTATGCGGTGGAACTGCTAGCCTACTACTTGTCACAGAATGCATTCACAGCTAAGCTCTTCGTTCAGGTTTGGCTAACCAATGATTTGATGAAGAGAAAAAAAGAGGACTAAATATTAGTAAGTTGGTAACGATAGGTTATGGTTGTCTTCCAGGTTGGGCGTTATAATCCACTTGTGACTTTTCAGGAGACTGCGACTAATCAGATCCAGCGATTTGGGTGTTTCTATTGTGTGATGAAGGTTTCAGCTTTTCCACAATTCCAGATTTTAATGATTATCGAACACCAGAATACTAAATACGTCAATATCAGTTCAATGTGATCGACTCGTATACAGCGCTGTTTAACATTGTTAAGGACAGAAATCGTAAGTAGTTGTAACCTTTTTGTTTTAATCAATTGCTTTGCTGTTCAATCGGACATACAATTAGACATAGTCGTGATTACGTCACACGAGGCTTGTACGAAAGTTATTTATATGTTTTAGCTGATATTTTTAGTATTTTCTTTCGACAAAAACTATTTTCGTTATTACCCTTCATTCAATTGATCCATGTTTATCAAAGGTAATGGATTATTTACAAACGCTGCCTGAGATTTATGTTTTCAAGTTGTACACAAACTTTAATTATGTTCTGCTGTTTTCATTCAATAAAAACACATTATTATTTTGCCCGGTCTATGTTATATAGTTTCGTGATACCTAATGCAGTATTTAAAGGGCTTCAAAGATTCACTTGAGAATCATGAATTCGCACACATTTGACAAAGTTATTGGTTGCTTGGATAAATACATGAATGATTTCTGTGCCATGTGCGTGCTGGGATCGCTCATCAGATCAAACAGTGGACACTTGTAACATGAGAAAGTGGGCATGTATAAAATTGTAGATATGTGTTAGATAACTTATCGATGTATTAAGTATAAATTGATAGGAGAACGAAAGTTATTTGAGTTCACGTATTTCCAATCACTCAGTTCATATTGTTAACCCCAAATCTATATGGCTAAGAGGAACGCCACCTTAGATGTTAACACACAAGTTAGTGAATTTTCCTACAAATCTTTCTGTTGGAACCGTACCTAGGATAAGAATCAAACACATTACAGCAAATGATAAATGACGATTCAACAAAGTCAAATCGATTAGCAGTTTGCCAAATCGTGGCCTTCATTATTGTGGAGGCTCGAAAATAAAATGAACAAAAAATTATGGAATGAATAAATTACACATTTTATTTTACTGATTTGTAGGTAACTCCATCTAACAACTGGGTTTTCAATTGGAGTTATTTGGCAACAATTTTAGGCCCACCAGTATTTTATGGCCTACTATTTCTGAACAGTAGAACAAACTATTCGATGGTAAAAAAACAAGAGATTTTTCATCACATAAACCAAGTATGCAGAACTCCGGATATATGTCATGAACTCTCGTTACCGTTCGGTTAGCCTGAGAATCTACATCACGCAGATAAAATTGGACATAATACGGTTTCTTGCGGAGCAAGGACAATTCTTGAGGCGGGACAGTAAAAGCTACAACGCAGTCTCACACTGGCAACCCAGTTGTTTGTATTCAAAACACATTATCTTGATGTTAATTGTCTGGGCTCAGAAGTACTGATTCACAGAGTGACTTTGTTCCTTGATATTTTTTTTACCGCTCAGAGGGATTTCCTTCTTTTCGTTTCAGAATTGTATGGCACCTTCGTGTCACTACAGTGAGTTCCCTGGGATAACCCCCCAAGATGACGTAGTAAGTATCCCCACAGTGGATAAACAAATTTTCAAAAACCATAAAGGAATTCTTTCCTACCACTTGAACTGGATCTTGTCCCCCTCCCCCAAGATGAAACAACACGACAATCACACCGAATTAAAAGCAATAAAATTACACGCTGGCTTCAAGGTGAGTCACTAAAGTACATAACTCTGTTCGTGATTAGTTCCACACAAAGTTCTGGCAATCTAAAATCCGATCTAGACTCAACTAAAAAAAATAATGTAAGGCTTTTGTACCAGTAATTGTGCTCCCTCAATCACGCTAAAACCACGCCAAACAACTGGCAGCTGGAACATGTGAGCGACGCTCTTCAACCTCGACCACTTGCGCGAAACGTAATCGCGATTTCGTTTTAAAAACTGAACAGCTGAAACGGTTCACTCAGATGATGCAGTCGCAATATGAATTAAAAGCCAGTCATTCGGAGGACAAAAAGAAGCAAGCCGTGCTCAGCACATTTTTGTATATTCGTGAGACCGTAACCAACTAAATGGCTACCTTCAGGACGTAATTTTCTTCCGCATATAGTTCTCATTGGTCTGACCTTGTGTCCAGATAAAACAATGCTCTTAGTATTGTTCTGTCACTCAAGGGTTCGTGGATTCGAATCTCGTTATCTAACCCTTGGCTGAGCAGTCTGACAGTATTTCGGGTCGGGTGCAACCACACTATTGCAAGACAGCAAGTGATGGACGATGTAATGTCGGTTATTTTATCAGTTCACCCTCAATGGTAAATCGATTGAGAATAACACAACGTTACAAACAACTTGCAATACTCTACGTTTCAACCACCTTGGATGGCCTTCCTCGGAAGTGTTGGAATCAAAAGTCCATTACAACACTCTTGAGAAAGGTCACCCAAAGTGGTTGAAACGTAGAATATTACAACTTACTCGTTACGTTGTGTTGTTCCCAACCGATTTATCAATAATGTGATAACCACGACACCCAAATCGTTTGATTTCACTTGTACTAAATGTGATGCGGATATCTTACAACTGATTTCCTCTCCTATCTTTCAAGTCCAGACGACATGCCGATAGTATTATAGTTACTATTTACTTCGACTGTTCAACATTGTCTATTGAGCGCATGATCATCATTAGAAAGTGTGAGCTACGATCATCTGATGGTATAACTCCTTATAAGTAGTGTGTAATAATTTAATCCTAATGAGATTCCAGTATCAATCCGGAACGCACGAATATTTCGAAGGCTTTGACGAGGCAACGTTGTCTAACTTACACTGTCACACTTACATTAATCGGATTTTATGGTATGAAATGACGTCCGCTCAATTATGAAACGCCTACACCAAAGAAAGTCCTTCTTTTGCCGGGAGATGTTTCCCACTGGGGGGAAGTACGATGTCAACCACCGAGATATTGTGGCCATCGATGATGATGGTCAATTCAAGACTGTACAGTAACACAGTTAACCACACTTGAGACCGAGCCACCCTGAAAGCATAGAAACTAAAGGTTCCCGTGATATATAAACAGATGATGATTTATATAATGATACAAGTTAGGCTAGGGACGGAATCGGCTGTTAAGTGGGTTTGACATCCAGCATCTGAAAACAGTGGAATAAATCTGTATACTTGCACGAACTTGTAGCTCTAGTGCGAAATTAACAGAGACAAAACAAAGGGGATGATATACAATACCTGAGCTAACGATTCCAACTGGTTGGTTAGCATGTTCATTGGATCCCAAGCATCCCATAGGAAGCGCCCCTTCTTTGTTTCTTGTGTATCTGTATTAAACAAAAATAAGGAATAGAATTATCGGAAATAGGAATACCGTTTTTTAGAAGTGATCACAAAATTGCATGCGCCTGTGCACAAACGATAAGAGAAAGGAAGGTGTGACGTTGGGAATTGTGAAGGGGTGGTTCAAAGTTGTGAGGAAAACAAGAACTATCTAAATCTTTCACGGTCACAGCTCAGCGCGTGGGACAAAACATATCGATTGTTTTTCTGGATTTCGCTTGGGTAGTTTTCAGCCTAATCGGATTTTCCGCTGTACCCCGTTTACCCGCTTTGACTCCGGTCTTCAGACTAACTGGTCCAATCAGCTTGAAAACACTTATTACAGATATACATAGCCTGTTGTGGCTTTGCACAATGATTTTTTAGTGAAAACTCTCAACTTCCCTGTTTGTGTAGTTCAAATATTCTACTATAACAAATCGCACAAGGCTACAATTAGTGCAAGACTATCATAAGCAACACAGTTAGCTTATCTCTCTTCCCATACAAAATATGCAAGTTCAATACTTTCGTTAGCTGTTGTACTTTATTTTCTTATCGAATTAAATCGATCAGCTTCTGGTGGCTTGCCCACAAATGAACACGCGTCCATTAATGGTCCAGTAAGAGCTTGTAAACGTTTGTTGCAAGCAGTTGGTCTTAATGATCACCAGCTAAGTGAAGGAGAGCTGTTTCCATTAAGGTGGATCCTATTAGTACCAGACACATTTGGAAATAGAACTGACTATTCCAATCAATCATTCATTCGTTCACTTGTTCATAACGGCCATTGTCCTACTTAGAAGGCACTGCGGTTCGAAAAATCGCCCACCTTAAAGGTGACTTAAAATATGCTAAAAGCAAACTTTATCAGAAGGATAAAGAGTGACAAAACAGGTTTAGGCGGTTGAAGTAGAAAGGGCGTGAATGCATGCATGCTATTGACTTTAACGCACTGTTATTTAAAATAGCGCTTCTAATTAACAATTCGAATAGTCACTAGGACCCTAACCAAACAGGCAACACCTGTCCACTTCACCTTATGGTATGGTCAAGACCTTGAAGTTTGATCGTCGCGTGACTACCACGCGGTTTTACCGAAATGTCGGTGATGTCAGTATATGACGCTTGGTGCGACAGATGCTCACCCGGCATGTGAAGTACGTGGCCGAATCATCGCAGACTATGCGACCAGGTTGGTTGATCCGAGCATTACGAGATACGCATCGGTGATCGGCCGCATTGCTCACACGATGATCCTATTAGTCCGAGAGTTCGCGGTCGCCTGGGTTGCACAATGACAGGCGAACTACTTTCTTTAGTGTGGTTTTGATTAAAACACTCTTGAGGAAGGCTACTCGAGTTGGTTGAAACGTAGAGTATTACAACTTGCTTGTAACGCTGTGTTATTCTCAATCGATTTACCAATACTTTCCTTAGTTGTTACGCTTCGCAGCCTCATAGGCTGAAATTGATCAGTCACTTGCACTAGGCATGCAAACTATACTTCATCCACCATGACCTAAGAAAGGCTTGAGAAATTTTCTTACAAGAAGTTACTCTTGGTGGCAAGCAGCAGTGATGGACAGCGTGTTCGATTGTAACCAGATCCAACGAAATCAAATCACCTGTCTACTGCTGCATGACCGGTTCCAGTGGCCGCCAGTGTTCACACTAGATGAGTTGACAAATGGAACAACACGCTATTTGTAAGCAAGTGTCAAAATGGCGTTCTAGAAACGTGTCTACTAGACTATGAGGTCGATTTCACCGGAGTTGTAAAAAGGTATGTGAGCTGAATTCCCTAGCTGCTGAACTAAAATCGATTAGCACTTTCTAGTTGGTATACAAAGTAACAATCACCTACTGCGATTATCAAGGGAGCTGAGAGGGAAGTTTGCAAGTAGTTATTCCAAGCAACCTTTAGCAAAGCGGTGTTGGGCGACTTAGACGTAGTAATGTCCTACTAGCTCCACGCATGTCAGAAAACTGGATCAGCGGCTAGTGAGTAAGCGGCAAAATAGCCGTCCAACCTTTCTGTGGATGTGGTGGATGCCCACGGATCAGTAAGCCAATCAAAAACGGCTAGTCGATTTCCGTTCGTGACAAAAAGCAATTGCAACAGCTAGAAAAAAAAATAAACAGACACTTAAACCAATTTATACAAACGATAAAAAAGGATAATGGTGTGTAATCTATATTACGGTGAAAGGGTATACATTTCTGAGCAATTCAAAGCAAGTTGGACATTCCCCACGTATAGTGAAAGATATCCGGCACCAAATAATACAGTACTATTAGCCTCGTTCAGTCACGGAAAAAGAAAAATGACGCACTTACAAAAACGAAACAGAAAAAGAATGTGCTTACCCTGCCTGTTACCCATGATAATACTACTACGTTTAGTATCGAGATTTTTCCCATCGAAATCACCTGTTTTCGTTCGAGATGTAGATGGTATTGGTGTTACGTTAGTGATAGCAGAGAGGAACGTAGGATCAGTAAACTGAGGAGAATTGGTTCGTGGTGTTAACGAATCTATAAGAAAAAAAGTTTCAGTGTACACGTTAGTTCCACGTGAACATTTCAACATAGAGAATAGATATGATTGGATAAAATTTATTCTTCCATGCAAACTAACCACTAGGTGATTCCAAATACTAACCTTGAGAATCAAGCCTGCTTGTAGACTGTTGCACTGAATTCTGCACTGTTTGGTTTGAAGCAATTTTATCGTCGTCACTAGAAAAGCACAAGCCCAATCGCAGTAGATCGTTTGATTTGGCGAATGACTGCACTTCATTTGTTGGAGTCAGAATGTCTGCACACGTATTAGAGGTTGATGAAGCCCAAGAAGATGAATCTAGACCAATTTTCATTTCAACTGATTTTTCTTCGCCCTGACTCTGAGTAACAGAATATTCGGGAAAATGTACAACAAACGACATCAAGCATATTCAAGCGTAATAATCGGGACATACCAATTTTCATAAATTCACACCGCAGAATACAAGTGGCTATAGACAGTAACGTGTCACCAATTCGCACGGTGGCAAAAGAGATTACGATAGTCTAGGTTCCCAAATGTATCACACTATAAAAGTCCTTAGGATAAACCATGGTTTGCTCTCAGTTGTGGCCCCTTCCGTTTCAATCACTTTCTGTAGACATCACTAATATGCTTTACAGAGACGAGGTTCACCGATATCTCGAAAGTAAACTGGCAGTTGCAAATAGTGAGGTTGAGGGAGAAAGACATAAGTCTGAGTGAAATTATAACAAGAATTTACTTCGACTGACCCACACAAAAAAGAAACACTAGATTTGAGTTCTGTTCAATTGATTTGAGATCAGCAGTAATGTATTTCTCAGATGATTCAGAATTTTACTTTCGGTTACCATGGAACACGTAGAGTAGGCGTGTAAATCACTACTGCAAACTACTGTAACGTGCGGTCGATACCGGCATGCGCGCATGGTTTGAATGTGAAGTGTGTAACAGAGCGTGCTGCTGTGTTTAAGTTTTGTTGGTTTAAATCGTGCGCATGACTTACTTGGCCTTTATTTCATGCTTGTTCATGTTGTTTCCTTTTACAAGACTGTTGCTGGAACTCCCTACTTCACAAGAACGCTGTCCCCCAGTGCCTCAACGTTGCCTGAAAGTTGGTCCGCAAGTGTAACGGACAACCAGACTAGAAACGGTCGACTTGTATGTTACACTACTAAACAGCAGTCATGAACAACAACCCAGTAGATTTATGATTGGGAGCAGGGATGCCGTTGGTTTTCGGTTGTTCTCCGAGATGGCCATTTACCACTTAAACGATTCGTTACCATGCCGTGTACTGCCAATAGTGCAACTCCATGTGAAACTTCAAAATAACGGCAGATATTGCCGAACAGTTATGTTCGCGTGTACAGCCACAAACATCTACAATAGTCACACAGCTGAATCACTTTCAAAACAGACAAAAAAGTTTTTTTTACTGGGATCCAATCAATATCCCATTGCCATGATTTTAGAACGAATTCACAAAACCTACTGCATTGTTTTTAGTGGTAACAAAGTGTAATAAATTAGTAGCGTTACAGTTCGAAAGACGCAGCCGTTTCACCTTGGCTCTCGTTTAAAAAATCTTTTTTAGCCAATCCACTATAAAAACGTGCATCGGAATGAGGTCGAGTTGATCAGCTAGAGTATGTTAGTAGTGGCAAACTGACATTAATCCATGGCTTCTGAAGTTTAGAAAAGTTCACACAACTTAAGCATCATTTACATGTGGTCTGGATTGAGCTTCTTCAGAAAAATAATGAGGTATGTCTATTGTGAACTCAATGATTAAGTGATCTCAATACGGCGACTTCAAGGATTCGAGGTACGGTCCGAATAAGAGTGTACATAGCGGGCAGGCTCAAATCAGTATGCAAAATTCAATGTTTGTGAATTAAGAAGGAGCAAACCAGTCAAAATATTTGTCAGGGTTAAGGGGATTCTAGTAATTTTGACAGCATTCCAGTTAAAGCAGTTAAAATCCACGAGTGCCCACAAGTCTACATGGTCAGAAATACTAGTTTAGCCCGGCTATGAAAACAAAAATAATGACTAAAAAAGAATGACCCTCCTACATCGTTGTGATCATCTCTAATCAACGCTTTCTTCATCATACGCTGTTAGTCTGTAGTATTTAGTTGATAGTATGCATGGGAATTTTTTTCAACATGTTTCGTTCACATGAATCCCTTTGACTTCCCTATTCGAAGCCTTTTCAATAAACGTCGTCTTTAACAGTATCAGAAATATTGGTAAATGATACTGAGTTTGATTGCCAGTCAACTGAGGAATGAATATAAAGCTTTGATTTCGAGATAGGATAGGACATGAATGAGGCCAAATTTCTGATAATTTCTAAACTGAAACATGAAACGTCAACTGGTCTACACTCTGCATTAAGCATAAAAGTTGAAAGTGAGTGTGCAGCAACATCTGCAACAGTCACTACTAGGCTAAGATCGATAGATCATGTTCATCTCTTGGATAGAAGTCCTGCTATAGCCCACTCACAATTTGGCCCGAAATATTAAGGGAGATAGCGGGGGAGTAAATGCTGTAGATGTTTAGTTAAAAAACATACGAAGTAAGTGCAACTAGTGAAGCCATTGACGGAGGCCTCTATCTTACTGATGCTGTATTACGTCCAACCGTCGCTCAGCTGTTTGTTTGAAAGGGATATAGAACCTGACTGTGATTTATACACAGGGATTCTTTTTTGGTCAGCTTCAAAGTAGAGTTTGTTCTTGTCATTGGTGTCTAACAGTTTGACATTGTTTTTAAGTACTGCTGTAAATGTTGACGATGAGCACTATGGAAAAGATTAAAAGTTTCATTAATTGCGGTTGACGTTTCTGAGGTTGAAGGAAGCAGCCGGATTAAAGCTTTCCTTTAAAGAAACAGTCAACACTAATAATTGTGCGCAGACGGGATGATGGGCCCAACGTCCAAAACGCACAAAAGGAGTTTTCTAATTGGTAGATAACAGTCAGCATGCGCACAAACAGATGCAATATATTGACCATTGAGGGAAGGTTTGCTCGACTCGGTTCTAGAAAGTTTACACCAACGTTCTGCAAAGTATTTTAATCCATAGGTTTAGTGAAGACAAAATGAAGAAAACAGATCAGTCTGGCGTGTGAAAACTGCTCACCTCACTACAAGTGCAGAAGTGTGAAGGCGGAACTCTTGACGAGAATGAAACTTGACCGGGGGAAAGTTCCGGCTTAGATGCATCAGAAACTGGCATTTTCATCGTACGCTCTCGAGGTTCTGGTGGTAAGCAAGTGTGTGGAATTTCTGTGGTATCCAATGATATTGAAAGATTATCCAGTTGTTTATGAAGCTCGCGTTCGGCTGATTCTGTGGCTTTCCGTACACAATCCGTGTGCTGACGAAGTTTTGTCATGGACTGACTAGTTGTGAGATAAATTTCCTCTATATCAACAGACTGCCTTGAACCAGCGTCTACTTGATTTTCCACTGACAAAAGCAACTCCTCACTTTGAGTAATATTCGTAGTGGAGTTGGCAGAGTCGGATTTTTCTGAGTTTTTCATGGAAGAGTTAACAGCAACGTCTAAATCGGGACATTCTTTGGAATTAATAGCTTCTTCATCACTTTCGAGGGCGTCCAGAATTCCGTCTGTTAATGCAACCAAAGGGGATTCGGATCGCAAAGAGTATAGATTCCCGGATAAAGATAAATGCTTCTCATGACCTAGAAAACGGTTTTCGTAATCGTCCTCCCCCGGTTCAGGGCTCGAAACAAACGAACCATGACTGATGGCCTGAAAAGATACGTCTAAAAAGGTACAAAATTGAGATCAGACGAAAATAAAAACGTCGATTCATAAGCATCCGGCGTCCAAACGCATGCAACAAATGAACATCTGCGTGACAAAAAATATTGCACAGAAGAACACTACATGTTAAAAGTTGAAGCTTGGTAATCAAATATTTGCATGTCCATGAATCATGTCCGGAGTTTGTTGGTACATACTCCATTTTTTCAAATGCAATGAACTCACAGTACAAGCACTGAATGTTCTTTGGTTGATTGAGAACTTCATTAGTGTACACGGAGCGACGCGTTTGACTAAACGTTACTTGATATAGCCATATTCTGAGCCAGAATAACAAGCTTTTAGGGAATAGCCAAGTCGTAACGTGCGAGTTGATGTGAACAATTTCCACAAAACTGTTCATTATGCAATGAGGTAATACGAGCAATAATTGATCTATGAAGTTTGAAACATTCGTTTCCTGTCAAGAATTTGAATAAAGAAGACAGTAAGCTGATATTGCACGATTTATGTTTGGACAAATTTCGCCCCATCTTTACGAATGCATATTATAGACCAGAAAATCTACAACCCGGCTCAAATTTCAAGTGTTTCATTACCCTAATACTACCTGTTGTCATGCCACCATGTTACCAAACAGCTAACACGGTGTGTAACTAATGTGGAAGGACAGAAGGGAAAAACAACACAGGCTCATTTAACATCAAATGATGCGATGTACGAAACTATCATTTTACGGATGACAAAATGTTTAAGTGTGTCACAGAAACACTGACAAAATTAGATCACGACAATACACGCAGCAGTTTTAAAATAAACTTTGAAAAAAACTTCTGACAGGCGTACGATAAAAAAATAGCTTGCCCCATTTTAACTTCAAGCTTTTGTGTAAAAAAAAAAGTTCACCCTTTTGACTTTCTGCAAAAAGCTGCGCTTAAAGATTTAGAAATTAACATCGCGCAAAATAAGGATGTACACTCGTTTTGAGACCGAAGGGCCGTAAGTTCTAGTTGTGACAGTTGATTCACTTCAAGCATGAAACTTCCACTCGAGACAGGTGCTTCGTAATTGCCGTTAATGGGACTAGAAGTGATCTGTCAAACCTCTTTTCGCATGAAGAGTGAACTGACGGTAAAAAAAGAGAATCTTTTAATACAAGTCATGCTTTGATCTGCCGGCATATATCAGCAAGTTGCCAATTTGATACACAACGAAAGGCATCGTGGACGGTGATGAGTTCATGTAAGCAATTGATAACAACTGGAATAAGAGCAGGCAGGGTAGGTTGGCGTTCTGCAAAACAGTGCATCATGTGATGTTTTTGAAGACGGTCAATAGCCTCGGCTGATTATCAAAGTTCTAGCGCATATATGTCTTATCAAACCAGTTGAACTCGCAAAGTGGGCACAAGCAACAAGCGGGGCTTGCGAACACAATCACTTACGAACAAACTAAGTAATGGATATCCGGACTAAGTCATCGCAAGTATCAGTTCAGTTAATCGCTCACCTGATCGGACAGCCGTAATGTCGATGCAAACTGTTTGTGAACACAGAGGGATGGACAAATGTGTTTAAATGATAAAACCACAGTAAATTGCGTAGCGTATTCCCTTGTGCTTCTAAGTAAGTAGTTTCTCTGTGTCTGGTTTCAAGCAGGTGTTTGGCGATTAAAGGTACTTATTATGCTTGCAAACCTCTGTCCGCAATCGTCGAATGTACGTTTACCGAATGTGCTTCTCGCATTAAACATGATAAGAAACTCTTCAAGAAGGCACGTAAAGGCTATCCTCCTTCCCTTAAGATACGGTGATTAACATATTTCCAAACAACACCGATAAATGTATAAACAATTTATTCTCAGTTGAGTTCATCTAGGAAGAACAGGGAACACTTCATTTTGGAGTGTAGTTTTGCGTAACAGAAAATAACTGGTCTGTCAACGATACAGAGCCCAGTTTGAAACTAGTTCCATCAACCAAAACATTCGCGTCACACTTCAGAAAAAGAGCATAACTTGATAGAAGTTAAAATTGTGAATAAAGCACATCATTTTCGAAAACGCTAGGCTGAGCAATAAAGCTTTTTATGTCCGACACATTCCACAATGTTACACCGACTGATTAAACACGGAATCAACGATTTCAGAACCAAACTAAAGATCCGGTGTGGCACCCATAGATAAAA
>JTDE01000227.1:2350-18680 GCA_014338405.1 Paragonimus skrjabini miyazakii | reverse complement strand
AACAAGATGGTAACCAGAAAATGTAGAAGACGATCCCGCGAATATTTTTGGGCTGCTATGAGAATATATGTTACTAATGAAACGAAATAATGGGTTCAAGATTTCAGGAAACAATATGTCACGCCATCACGTGGTGGTCAAATAACAATCAAGTAGCGAAGTATGAAGGCCCTCTATGTTCCAATGAGTAAAGTGGGTAGGTGATGTCTTCCTGGTTAAGGTCCTCGTGATAATTCAAATCTGGTAGCTCGAAACGTAATCCAAGATGAGAGTGTGCCACAGTCAATGGCATACTTGCAATCATGTCATTTCTAACTCTTCCGCCGAGTCTTCTTTTATTAATTTCCAGTCTTCTAGTAAACTCTTCTAATTTATTCCACGTCAGTATTAATGTCAACGGCGGTCTGAGCTACAGTACCTTCTGGTCAGGTCCAGGGCCATTATGACAATGATGGTGATGACGATGACTGACTACCTAAAACACAAGATCCGGGCGCTCCGGTGCAAACAACCTTGTCTATGGTAAATTTATCTCAGAACAAACTCGCTGGATAGTTCGTAGATACATTGGTGTCAGTACCGATACTGTATAAAGAAGTCACTACTGAAGAGTAAGTTTGAAGAAACGAACAATTTCACCAAATGATTAGTGGTGACAATTATTTGACATACAAAAGCTACTTACAAATATTCCGTTAGATGAGATTCCTAAGTTTATATGCAATCGTAATGAGTTAAAAAATATCCCTTTGTCCGTCATGTACACTCAACTAGAAGCAATTATGAAACTATGCACGCACAAAGTACAGTTCAGTTCTAGAGACTTTCAAATTAACGGAGATGCTATGAGACCTACCCTGGGGGAATAAGTACCACAAGGAGAAGAAACACATTGAAAAACATGTTTATACAGAAAGTACACGGACGACATCTAATCATGTTCAACTGTAAAATCTACGAAAACAAACGGTTTATTATAAATAACTCCGTAGCCTGTCGGGTACAATGTTACCTTCTGTGTTTGCTAAGAAAGACAGCCAGAACGATTCTATCACATCATACGTGATCTACAAGTGTGCATGTCGTCGTGAAGAATGCAACATGGAGAAGACTAGTCATTCACTGAACACATGGGCCACTGAGTACAGTATGATGTACTTGCTAGCACGCCGAGAGTCTCCAGCCGCAGATTTACATGAAAAAGAAGAATGCGTAGTCTTCTCAGTCGCCAAATACCTGAGTAAAACTGAGCACAGGTAACCAACCCCAAGCTAGTCAGTGTGTTATTCACTTGGAAATAAGTAAAGGCGCATCTTGAAATTTGCTGGGGTCTAATCAACTAGGTGCGTCTGATTATCCATTTCAGTTAACAAACGATTCACAATAATGTTGTGGATGCCGCAGTATGCAGACAATTAGTAGGAATGGCCTCGTTTGAATAGCCTCAATCAATCAGATTACAATCGTTTGTTTCACCAAGATATCTCACATCTACATGGCGTTAGCCTCGAGGGGTCAGTTTTTCCGACAGATGCACAGTTTTTCACACCGAATTATCAAGCTACTGCTTCGCGAAACCAAGCGTTGAAAACGATCGCCGCAAGCACCCACCCCCCAACCAATACATGAAGGTCCCGGAGTTTCATCTATTCCGACAAGTTGCAGTAGCTGTCGGTGTCTAGGAACTGCGTTTCCAGCTTTTACTTCAGCCATGCTAAAGACCAAGTCGCACTCAGACCGGATGCTTTCAACCTGTCTAATTGTAGACAGAAAAATTCATAAGAGCATGAATCGAACCCACATCCTTGTCTCGGTAGTCGGGTGTCATTGCCATAGGTCGTCTTGATCCAAATGTGCCTTTTGTATTTCAGTTTATGCTTCGGCAGTAACAACGCCAGATGATAATCAAATGTTGCCTACATGCTTGAATAGTTCACGTTTGTATCAAATGATAAACAAAGTGTGGAAAAACATTTATTTGAAAAATGCCACAAGGTAATACTGTCATTGTGTATGATTAACGCCAATTCTCGAATACAATCTCATGCTTTTCGCACTGAAATATAATAGCATCGTAACAAATCAGCAAGATATTCGCCAAAATTTTACAACCAACACTAATCTCCAATGCCTATCGAAATGTATAGAACTTCCTGTTCACAGCAAACACTCACGGAATACCTAATGTCACAGTACCGTGACAAGGCGGAATTAACGGATGTAATTTGGGAGTTAACATTTTAACTACTTGCTACTTCAAAGTAGCCCGAGATATTTGTTAGTCCGAAAGGTCGTACAAAATCAGGTAGGTAAATTGCTTCGTCCTGATAGCGCGACCTCAACGTGGAAAGCTGCTGAATTTAATATACGGTACAGTCTTGCTAACGAGGCTTACAGGTATGGAGGCTGCAAAAATCAAGGAAGTAACATAGACTTATGGAATATATGGAACAGTTAAAGTCATCACTCAGAACTCACACTTTATGGTCGTATTAGCCGGATTGAGATGGTTCAAAAGGCAGCACAGATAACACATTATTACACTATCACCTAAGTTTGCACTGCCTGATTAGTAGACACACTGAGTCAGCTACCAACTGCAACAGATATTATGAAAAAGATACAAGTAAATATGGAGCCACAGTTAAGAGTTGTTAATGAGATTTGAGAAAATACATTTACTTCACGTATTCAAATAGCCCGGGGGTTGATACAGGGGTGTGGGATTAAGTAGGGATATCCACTACACGGATATACGCCAAACGTTCCTTTTAGACAGTAAGTGACCATAATTACTTCACAAAACTAAAGACATCCGTTGGACACATAATTCCATCATGATGAGGGTCGTCGTGTAGAGAGAAGTTTTTGAATGGTCTAAACTGACTCACACTGAGCTGATGGAGCAGTGTAACGTAATCCCAACACGTCTTCAACCTAGGTTACAAGCAGATAACGTGAGAGGCTGAACGCAAAAAAGCCAACTGAGAAACTCTTGAAATTCGAGTAAGTTATATGAACGTCGAGTCAACTTATTTATCACTAAATGTGAGTGCCGCTAGTTTGCAATGGATTGCAGTAACACATTTCTCGGGAGCATGGGTGAATTTAAAAAATGCATCTTGGATTGACGGAAACACACAATTTAACTTGAACTACTCTATTTGGTTTGCGTCTGTATTCTTCTCGCGACGAACCCCCAACTTCTTCGTCCACCCAAATTGAAACTAGATAGACCAAATTGCCGAGAAAGTTTAGCCACTGCGTTCTAGCTACCAGTTCAGTTATAAGTAAAATGAAGGCTGTCCAGTATGAACCTGTCAAAACTAATGAAATGGAAATAGCTGTTCCCACAATGGTCAGTGATAGCTCTGAATAATGGATGCGCAATTTAGCGCAGCACCTTGATGTGAGTTGAACTTCCATCTTGTGAGTAACAACTAGAGTAAGTTTTCGATCCTTTAAGTTCAACAGTGCAACTGTTTCAAGATATGACTAGTTAGATAATAGGTTGTGTGTCCACACAAGTTTTTAACTTCATCTCCAAAGAATGTAATCAGTGTAAGTATGGCGGTATTCTACCTCTATGGTGGTGACTTCGCAAGAACCAACTGTATTAATCCACGGAAAGTCTACACTCATCGGTTGATGCACCATATGCGTTCAATTCATTATCATCACCATCATAGACAGCAATACATCAGGGATTCACACTGATGCTTAACTGCCACACAACCATGAAGAAGAAGAAGAAACAAACCCTGTTTAGGAAGAGAGAAGAAAAAAATGGAAGGGGACGGGACATAACCACCAAAAAATAGCTACGTCTACATTCAAACATACAACATCAAGGCGCCTACGCCCTGCAAACAAACAACCAAGCTGTAAGTGACAGTAAGGCGTCCTCAGCAAGACAGCTTCATCACGGTTTTCACTACCCCGCGTCATTAATTGCACTCATTTCACAGACAATTCGGCCAAACAATAACATTCACTCCACTAGGCTCGGTTAGCCGCCATCTCACCTAACGTCTCAAGCCACCGACTCTGTGAGTCACGAGGGTTCCAGCCCTGGCGACGAACCCGATCTACAGTAACTAACCCCTTCGTGAACGATTTTATTTCTCTACGTCAGGTCCACCTCGCAGCGTCGGCAAACAGTGCTCGGTGTGACAGACGACTAGCTGGCATCCTTAGTACATGACCTAACCATCTAAGTCTGTGCAAGTGTAAGGACTGAACGAAAGAACTCGTTTGACAATCAGTACCAAACACCCGCTTCCTAACCTCCCCGTTACTCACTCGTTGGTGTCACCCGATACGGGCGATTGGACGCAGACATCGGTGGTCGAACACCTGAAGACGGTTCAGGTCTTCTACCCTAAGTGGCCAGGTTTCGCTGCCGTAAAGTAATACAGCGCTCACTGTTGTCTGATATACGCGACCCTCAAGCTTCCGAGAGAT
This sequence comes from Paragonimus skrjabini miyazakii, assembly GCA_014338405.1. Taxonomy (NCBI): domain Eukaryota; kingdom Metazoa; phylum Platyhelminthes; class Trematoda; order Plagiorchiida; family Troglotrematidae; genus Paragonimus; species Paragonimus skrjabini miyazakii. The sequence goes on along the minus strand of JTDE01000227.1, from coordinate 14,216 downwards.
ACCTTGCTGTCGCCATAAGTGCCTCAGATTAGTAAACACCGCACTAGCCTTGGAAATACGCGCCTCTATTTCATTCCCACCACCTTCGCCGCCCCTGCTGATGCAGTCTCCCAGATATACAAACCGGTCAACAATCTCCATGACTTCGTTATCTAACACTGAATCTGCGTAATCACAGCAATCTTGCAGAAGTACTTTGTATTTGCAGGCTGCAAAGCGCAGTCCGAAGTACTTAGCAGAATGTGAAATGGCATTTAGCGATGCTTGCGCTGCTTGAAAGTTGTCAAACAGCAATGCGTTCAATTTGAAAGTACTGACCACGTTCCCTAACAATATTGAACCGGGACTTTATCGCTTTCAATCCTCCGTCAATAACGAACCTTACTTGGATATTTCAGATACTCACATGCTGACATCCTATACTGCTTCTCGCAACAAGCTTCATGTGTTTGAAAAAGAATACGGATAAATTTGAACAGACGTCGTATCCGGCATCCATAAGAATAGCGTAGGTACCGGTTTGGAAGAGTTACATTTTAAGTAACCGTAGAGTTATTACTGAATAAACTCAAGGTAAACGTCTAAAGATTCGAGAGACGCGTTCCCATTTGAGTGATGAATCTTAACAGTTCTTAGATTAACACCAAACCAAATGGTTGACCTGAGGCGTAGCCTTGAAATCTCATGTGTCTAAAAGTGTCCCGATACAACTATTCATTTCTAATAAGCAAAACACATACGATAGTAACCAGGTTGATATGAAATTTGGGTAGTCCAACCCAGATGTAAGAATTTTTTAACTGACACACAGAGTTCCTTGAGTTTCATCGTATGATTATGTGACCTGCTCTGGCTCAAGACTACGTTGAGTGTGTACCACATTGGTCAGCACTAATGCCCAGCTTGTGTGGATTATCCTCAGCCAACGCTATGGAACGAAAAACCTACGATCGCATAGGTGATCGATCACGAACATGTAGATAACGGGAGAAAGGCCCAGGCTTTGCTCAAGCATATCTTGACTTGACTATACTGACGGGCACCATCAGCAAGCTGGCGCATGATTAACCTAAAAAGCTAAACATTTGGACGCCTAACTGGGTCGGCTGAAAAAACGGTACAGGCAGTCAGCATGACGAAACAGCCCACCACACCGTGGTCGGTTTTATTATGGTTTCGGTCCGATGAAAATGGCAAACAAATACCACACTTACCGGTAGTGAAACGATTTGGCGAAAATTTTGTGAACCTTGTTTGAATCGCATAAGCCCGGCGATGAGACTGTCGATTGTTCATATGAGAACGTTGATGCCGCAGACAACCTAAGAGTCTATCCTTGTTTGCAGAGGGCCACGTCAAAGGTAGTGTAACTGGCTCTGCATCCATCGATACTTTATCAGCTGAATCCTGGTCGGAATCATGCTCTGCACAAGTATCCCAAAGGACGGGCTTGCCAGTGGCTGACGCTAGTTGAGCAGAAGCCAGATCCCCCGCATAGTCCCATTTTAGTGGATCATCATTGGCATTAGCGAAATCGAGTATGTTACCTGTTTGGATGTGATGATCCAGATCGGTGAGAGGTGTCTCCGGTTGACAAAGTGAAGCTTGTTCACTACATTCATTGGTCTTTGTTTCAAGTGAGTAAAGATGATGCTATGGATGGAAACAGAAGACGAACAAAACCTGAATAGCACATACATATACGTATGTAACACAAATAAAACACGCTTAACCACCCTGTCGGAGAATTCGCCAGTTCCCCGAAAATACTGTGTGACAAGAAGATTTACAAAGTACACTGTCAGCGACCTTCACCGTTGTTATAGTCGTGTAATTATCAGGTCTCCACGATCGTCCTCAGCCGTCGTGACAACTGTTGCTGTCATTCTGACAACACGCCTACACTGAACTGTCTAGACTTTCTTCTGGCCTACTCTTGTTGGTTTTGTTTTGTTGCCAGTCGCAAACCCTACAAATAGGAACGGGTTTGTGACCATGTTGTCTCCGGGCTGAATGACATAAAGAAGCTGTGTGTGAAGGCCGGTCTTTTTCTTACGTTCATGCGATAGCCTCGGATGGATGTGTTGAACGGGAAGAGACTAACTGACTCCGTATACTCCATACTCCTCTGTTTCATTGGCCGTTATTCCGTTTCCGTTGACGTGCTCGTAGGCCGTAGACCCAGTTGCAACACACCCCAACTAATGAAAAACGGTGGATACTGAAGGGACAGAACTCTTACAAAAACAAAATTGATGCCTTCGATTTCGAAAAAATTATGATGGCACAACTCTTAGCACTCCACTTACGGAGACATTAATGTCACCGTCTTGTCTCAACCCAGGCCATGTGTTGCAAAAAAGCACGAGTTGGCAGTTGCGAAACATGTCTGAACAACCAAGGATGGGCTTACTTACTCCCCAAACCAGCCGATGAACGCTATCGCTATTCGACGTTAACCGTCAAAAACGAATATCCACCAGAACAGTCGTCATAAGTATGCACAATATTCTCATGGACAGGATGTTCACATAGTGACCGAAGGACCTGCGGCATTTCTAAGGATCTCTCCTACTATCTTGTTCTGTCGCGTGACTGTTTTGGATACATGCTTGTACGCGTGCTTGCAATAGATGACCTGATAAGAACTCAGTGCCAATTTTTCAATCGTGCAGCTCTTTGTAAGCAACGGGTGCCTATTCTTTCTTAACAATCCGTTTATTGTTCTAACCTTTAAGATCGTTCCGCTTCTACCTGGTTGAGTGTTGTTTAACATCCTCTGAAGTTCCACGCACTTTTCGCCCGTCGATCTTTTGTGTGCTGTCGAGTGGGTGTGGGCCCAGCTCGCACTTTTCTCTCTCCCCTTTGCATTACTGCTGTTGGTTCTAAATTACGCTAAATCTAAACATTTATTATAATTCCAAATGCTGCTGGAAATAAACAGCTCGTTTTCAAATTCTGCCGTGTTCGATGCCCGTGGGGAACACAGTTCAAACGCTTTTCAAGAAAGACACTCTAAATTAGTGGGAGACGATGGTCGGCTTGCCCACTACAATAGCCAAAATGACGGACAAGTGAGGTGATGAGAATAATAACTATAAACATGTGACTTGAAACTGTGGTTGAAGTGCAGAATGAACTTTTTTTATGTTGACCGGCAAACTTTCAGATCAATAGACCGTTTGTCTGAGTTGTCCAAACCTACCGTTTTAGTGGTCCAGTAATAGGACGCTTACTGTTCGCCTTCTCCAAACAACATGATTTCGAGTATCGGGCTCATAACAGGTAAAACACAGCGCAAGTCGTTTAATGGTTCACACTTGGATACACACGCAATCAACTCACCTGGAATACGGGAGATTTTGTATCTTCCAACTGACTGTGAATGCACCACTTTTGACTGACCGGGTTTTGATTTGAATCTGTTGAATGCAGCATGCCCCAAGCTGACTCGTAAGCACTGTGGCCATAAGTTTGCAAACGTGACACCGCTTGTGATACCGAGTGGACTGGTGACAGGAAGGAAGTCTAGCAAATGAAGACGAGAAAATGCATTTCTTATGTAACACAGAATAAAATTACAGAAGGCACTAGATGGAAAGAATGCAACACAGCCTTTATCCATCACACAAATAGTCTAATGGTAAAAAGTGTCATCACTTCACCAGCAGTTGGCATATTTTGGAATTATGTGATCGCTGAGAAACACGTAGGTATTTTTTAAAATACTTCTGAAGTTCATACGAGTCTATGAGTATTACTTCAACATTGGCATTATCATCATTGACAGCTATAAATCAATGGTTGACATTGATGCCTAAATGTTTAGCCATCATGATAAAGAAAGTAAGATTACGTCACAAAACTAAAAGGAACAGAAAGGAAGTATATATTGAAACTTCTTTCTTTTAAAACAAAGAACCGATAAAATCTTGAAAGCAAATCAACTCATCGTCTGCCGCATTACATGATTTTCGAACGAACCAGACAGAAAGTGGTCAGTGTAGGACGTGGGTTCGAGAGATGAAGGTTTTGATGGTAAGAGACCATCACTGTAGTGCTAAGGATCGCGTTCACCTGTTGTTGAAATCGCTATTAAAAAACAGAGTGATAAATCAAAATAACTGGTATGTCTATCGTGAGGAAGTCTGTTCGTTGTAACTTCGTATCCAATTTTATTTCGGTTATCAGCCGTTTTTCCTCCATTCATAACGAAACCCAAGTTTACAATATCGTAGTACGCTTTGAAGTGTGTGTACATAGGCATATGTCAGTTCAGTTGTCGAGAATAAAACCTCCAGAAATACTACGACTGAATACAAAAACGAGCATGTCTCTATGTGACAGGAAAATAGATACATAGGAGAGCCTTTCATAACTACCTTTGTTTCCAGTCCTAAAAAACGTGTTTTTTTTCAATTCGATTCTATTTACAACACAAACAAATACGATTGGGCGTTTACATACGATGACTCAGTCCTGCCTAATATGAGGTAAACGACGCAGCGGTGAACATGGTTGCCTCAGGAAAGGGTGGTCGAAGTTCTAGTTCCGTCCGTAGCAAGGATATGCACCACTGACGAGTTTTAAAAAGACCAAAATCCGAGTGTAGCATTTCTTTTTTAAAGTGGCTGACTGGAAAGTCTACGAAAGTGTGAACACTGTGATGAACTGTAAGCTTTATTTGATTTATGTACAACATATAATCTTGGAAGAAGAACACCATTCCAGGTGGCACGAAACAAGGGAACAGTTACAGAATACTCAATGTGGAAAAAGCGGGGATACCGATCCCTTGAACAGGAAAATTCAAAAAAACTCACTGTGACCTCCATTTTTTAAATATAGTCTGTAACATCACAACAATGAAATCCTTGAACTGAACTTACGTCAGATGAATGGTACACTCCATCAATTGCCATGCTGTCTAAAATTCCTTCGGGAGTTGGGCGTTTAGATCTTTCTGACGTCGCTCCTAATTGGTTTACGGACTCTGGTGAGTATGTGAGAACCTTTGTTTCCGAGTCAAGATCTGTCGCCGACAGTCTGAGCTCTGGAGATGGAGACGAAGGCAGCATTTCCAGGGCGAATCGATGACGAAGAGAAGGAACAGGCATTTCTTTCGATTGCATGTCCTCTGTGCGTGACTTCTAAACAGGAAAAACATTACTATCGTAAGACTTTCCATTCAATTGAATAAAGAGGAAAGTGACTAATATGCATCCTCGAGCATTAATCAGGAGGTTAATAAAGTTCCAACGGGAACTGAACATTCATCGAGAAATCCAACTGGTCAATTCGGAGTCAATTCAAAGTCTAAACACAGGATAGATTCACGTATAGTGGCTAAGATCAACTGTCTGTGTGAGTGTAAGTGAAAGAAAAAGGTCAACCATTCGAGGCTGAGAAGGCCGTAAGTGATGGCTCAACTGACTCTATAAAAAAAAGCACTGGGTAACGTTATTTGATGAAACTCGCTACCCAACGGCTTTAGAGTGATTGAATGGAACCCAGTAAACCATAGTTAATGCTTTGGACGCATGTACCAAATGACTGTTGTCGGTAAGGTGTGACATAATTGCACTATTGACTGAGTTTTTGGGTATGATCTAAGAGAGATGAAGATCAGGCTGACGTTTTATCGATGTATTCTGCTGTTGAACGATAGCAAGCGAAACAGTCATTGGCACTGACTGGTCTTTAAGACTAATTCTGACCATGGGTCTGACAGTGGACTAGGTTTTCGGCGACGTAGCTGAGAATGTTTGTCCCATTGACTAGTACAAACACTGTTTCACCCGTTCAATGATTGTCTTCTTTAAACAAGAATTAAATAAACACAATGGTGTCTTCAACACAAGGACCGGAGTGTCTAGCTGGCGTGGCGACTAGAGTGTACGCAATCAGTCTGTCTGAAAAGTGATCGCATCATAACATGCTGGTCAGAAGGTTAGGTTCCTTCTGTAGAACATCCTCTGATAAAATGTTTGGTGCGCAGCGCTAGTGATAGAAAGGAAACGGCGAAAATTTGTACACTGGTACGGCGATTTCAGTTGGTGGTAAAAGCAAGTGTAACAATACATCAAACGTTTCACCTTGCCATTTGATGACATATAGTAATCAGGTTATGCTTAGAAGACAAACAGTATGCGAGGTGCACTCACTAGTCGATAAAACTATATCGCATAAATTTATGCCATATCACAGACTTATGAAGGAAAACTATAGCCACACGAAGTACCGGTAGTTTTCATGCATTCCACAACAAACGATCTGACCCGTTCTCATAAACGCACACATCAGTCAATTGAAACATGAAGCGAAACAAATGTCATAACCTTCAGCCCATCTAAAAACGTACAAGGGTCTCTTAAGACTTTTTTAAGACACCAACACCACACGCTCTGCAACATTTTACTCACGATTTTGTTTCGTACTTTACGGAGTCAATATTTCTGAGTTCGCCCTTGTCTAATTCAAAGTACTTGGCCATTTACGCTTTAAGAGAGTCCGATTCCCTTCCTAGAGTCAGTAACCCGTGTACGTCATTATAAATTATCTCTGATCTGCAAATGTTGCAGTTGTCTAACAACTTTCTCACATTTCAGTATGGTCGAGCCAACAGAATTTTGTGTAATGAATCGTTTTAGGTGCATTTCCGTGCACCTGGTTAGGGAAGACCACAAATTTCCATCCTTACTTGTTACCTCAATGCAGAATTTTCAACTTTATTCTTCTGTTCTGTCGCCAGTGCCACGGTAGGTGCTCTTCTGAACTGGCTACATGTGCTCCATCCTCTGTTTTTTTTTAAAAACCTCCCCCACTTATGTGGCATCGCAGTGCCGTTGTACTGAGGTTAACCTTCCCTGGTTTATTTTCCAGAACAGGAAAACGAGATAATAACCTCCTACAACGGTTTATCCTAATAACCTACAACCATCACAATTTACAGCTCAAAGTACCTGCGACTTATCGTTAAATGCTTATATATATATATATATATATATATATAGGTCTTGTAGACATATGCCTACTATGTAATTCCACATACTGTTCAACAAAAACCTAACACCACTATTCACATTTAAAACCTACCGCTGAGTTCAGAGTCGGATAACAAGACGTTGGCAGTGACAAACAGCGGGACAAATTCACACAAAATGGTGGACCCAGTTTAGAAGCAAACAAGTCGCTCGACGGTTGCTCGGATTGCTTCACATTTGAAAAGGTGCAAATGGTAGTACCAGGGTGAAGCTGCTCGGATGCTGTTAAATGGGCGTGAAAATGTTCAGTTTCGTCAGACACGCATTCGGATGAACTTATCAAAGTGCGCGTTTTTGTTGTAGACTGATGTGAGCTGGAGTCAAAATGATAGAAAAAATCATCTTTGTACCAGGACTGTGAAGAAATTAATGATCTATAAAGGGAATTTTTCTAACATAAAAGGTGCTATGGTTGCAGTGCAATGCCGAAGTACATACATATTTAGAAATATGTACACTAAATTAGACAACAACCCTTCTGTGTGATATTGTTCACTTCCATATAACCAGTACGAAACGGAAGATGAAAATGACTGACAACAAGAGTTACAATCGAGATGCTGACTTCGTTCACCTTAGATGAAGTTGTGTGTATGCCCATGAGTCTGTGGAACACTGATATGATACTAAAAAGATACACGGATCAGGTATTATGCGATTGAAATTTTGGTTTCGTTTACATTGATAACATACCGGTAGCCATCCGGAACCCCAGAAACAGCATTTATACTAGCTTCAAGTTGTCGAGAGTTCTACTGACTACCATGTTAACATCAACACAACTCAATATGACTTCGATGTTTCCACTTTAAACTTTCTGCGGTACCGTATCGATAAAGATAGCTTCTGAACTATCCGACAAACCAGTCTATCATTAACTTTGTTGAAATCGGCTAATATGGCCTGGGATATTGCGATAATAAAAGTACATGTGATACCAAGACCAGCAAGCCATGTTGATAGATTCCATGCTGTGACTATCTAAGTTTTGTAAGGATTTTCATTCCACTCCTCACGTTAACATCCGCCAAGCAGTTAAGTTGATTATATGACCATTGTTTTGGTCTGGTAAGCAGGAGATAAAAATAAGCCAAGCATTGCATAGCCTGACATAACAAAGGTTAAACCATCTACCGTACACAGTCAGCCTATTGAAACTTAAGGGGTAAAAAACAGGGAAGCAAGGGATTCACCTGAACTAGGAGGTAAACGGGAAGGAGGGGGATGAGGATAAGGAGATAATAATGAACAAAGTGAATGACCAAGCTGGTATGCACGGGATGCACTTTGCACTTACAAAGTGCTAGGTGATGCTTTAAGACTAAGGCGTTACCACTGGTGCGTTCTTCGTTGCAGTCAACTCATGTGGAGAGCTTCACATATCCTTGCAGTACTATCTTTTCAATTTATACCATTTCTGATGAGATAGCATCAAGGACAACCAACCTGCATCATTTCTGACGTCGACAAGAAGTCCATTTTTCCTTAAGAAGAGTGATGTATAAGGCCTAGGCAGGTTCTGTTCTGCCCTACTTTGATAAACATGGTCTGTTCACAAAAGAAGATATAAACAGATTTGTTGTGTCCAGCCATCGCTGTCTTCGTCTGCGGACCCGCACCGGGTGGAATGGTTGTGTAAACGAAATAGCCGTTCACCAGAGTAAATTCTGGAACGCTCGGGATGCACGAACACTTGATTAACTAAACACGCTCCACAGCGTATGATAGTCTGGCTACACCGTTTGCATGCCACTTGAGCGACTACCGCACCGGGCGTTGTGTAACAAGACCACAGAGTTGGGTGAGACAGTGCGGTGGCCAGACAACACGGTGGTCATCATCATCGAAACCAGCAATACATCACTGGTCCTGGCTGAAGCTCAACTGCCACAAAATCACGATGGAAAAAGTAACTTTTAATCAAGAAAAATTGGGGGGAATATGACCTAACTACCAAAGACTACTACGTCTATATTCCAACACACAACACCGAGGTACAGCCGAACTATAAGTGAAAGCAAGACACCATCGGCAATACACGATGGTCATGAACTCTGAAGACCGTGACTGTTCCACTGAGTAAAGTGGATGGGATTCGCTTGCGTGGTTGGGGTCCTCTGGAGCACTTGCATCGCGAGCTAGACAGATTACCTGAGCTGGCAGTGTGCTGCAGTCAATGACGCGCTTGCATTCACACAATTTCTAATTGTTCCACTTAGTCCTGTTTTATCGATTTTTATTACTTTCGGTTAAACTTTTTGGGTTATCCATGTTATTGTAGTTGTGATCGGCGGTCAGATTTGCAGCATCCTTTAGTCAAGATCGTGGCTGTGGCGAACAGAAGAATCAATGAGTGAAGCGGAATACACGACAGGTTTACGTGTATTTGCTTGGGATCAATTTGGATTATCCACTTATATCAATGAGAACTACATACGTCTGTGAACAGATTACATCTAATTCAACTACTGATAAGGAGCAGAATATTTTGGTCTATATAAGTTTAATATCACCCACAAATGATCGCAGCTGTCGCAACTCTATAGTTATTTCAGACAACCCATTTCAAAAAGAAGCAATAAACTCGAGTTTCGCTCTTATTAGAGCTCGTCAATAGTGCATATGCTTGTCACGGCCTAGAAGTGAACACCGACGTCGTCTTCTTGAGGAAACCTCGTTGGTCAACGCGCCACTGACTTCACACTAGGACCGGCCGAATTGTCATGTGCAAAAGCTTAGCCACATTCGGCTGAGTCGTACTCAGATTATGCGATCACCTTCAGAAGAGACAGGGCAACCGTTCTACTGACTTTAATCGATGGCCTTAGTGTTACCACGTGTAGACGAGCTAACGCACCCCACACACATTTTTCCTCTGTTTTGTTTTCTCGCATTTATTCGTCAGAGTCTGACCAAATCAATGTAGTAAGACACGTTTGGATAAAGAAAGTTAACCCATGGAGCTCATATGAGCGCGTATTTGATGGTTCACTGGAAGAATACTCAACGTTCTGCTTACTTTCACGAGGGGTTGTACATCATCATCAACATTTTCTGCCGCTAGCCGTGCCGGTACATACCATAACTTGAGCTGTCTTTAGTCCCAATAATGGTCCATATCCATTAAAACACGTCAGATACCCTGGCTTTTAGTTTAGTCCGGACCTTCTAATTTTGCTGTTGACGTTTTAAATGTCCTCACAGAATCCTGCAGCAGCGGTTTTTCTCGATCTTCTTCAATCCGCATTTGAGAGTTATGACATTCGCAGGAGGGGATCCCACATTCTCAGCTTTTCTAGCTAAATTCGGACAACTTTCCTGTTTCATAGTCTATCCCCCTTAAAACTTTCGGTGAAACAGGTGAGCACTTTTATGACCCCCCCAGTGTATTCTCTTCCAAATGTAACACTTACGGAACAGTACCTAACAGATGGTAGGTGAAAGTATGCTTATGACTGCAGTTCAACCGTTTTGCTACCAAACTTCCTAAAAAGTTAGGAGACGTTCGTATATATCACGGGTTCTATAGATACCTGATATCTTGAAATGTCTTTGTCAAGAGGTAGCATGATTTTGCAGGGATCGTTCTTGCACTACGAATATACTGACAGCCAAAGGTCAGTGTACAAGTCTGTCCGGTCAAAGCAGTGATGGAAATGTCACATAGCTCGACATCATCTAGACACTTGAGTGAACGGAGCATGTGATTCTAACTATAATACTCTTTCCTTAACAAGTGCAAGGCAGACTTCTCAAGTGGTTGGCGTTATATCTCGCCGACCAGTGCCGGTGACTGTGCTTAACCGGAGTAGCTTTTACCTACCGAACTAGTTTCAGTAAAGCACTCCAACGTTCATTCCATGGTCCGTTCTTATTCTCAATGTTTACTTAGAATATGTCTCTTTACATTTCCACTCAGATGTCGCTTGCTGACGATGCCACGATTTCGGGTTTTGTTAACACTGGTAATGCTTGTTTTCTAGTATAACGACTTTACCACTCCTCTCAACTGGTCCATAGTAAATCGACTGCGATTAAGTAACCAAAGGTGGAAAAGTACACACATTTGCACACCATTACCTCCAAATCTATGATTCGCAGACAGTTCTTTCCAAGAACGCCTGCTATAGGAAGCCCGAAATAAACTCAGTGCCACTAATTTCAGTCATACAACTAATTGCACAGAGCGAATGTTTGCCTTCTTTCTAACGACCTATCTACTATTCCGTTCTTCGAGGTCGTTTAACCCTGACCTTTTCGAGCGTTGTTTAACGCACTCAAAAGTTCCATGCACTTTTCGCCTGGCGCGCTTCTGAGTGCTGCCGAGTGTGCTGCAGCCCATCTTGTGCTTCTTTTCTTTCTTCTTTTGGTTGCCGTCGTTGGTCCCAGACTAAGTTAGAACTAACTACTCATCATATTTCCAGAAGTTACCGGAAATATACCGTTTATTTCCAAATTCTACTGCGTTTTTTCAGTTCAATACCTGATGAGATAACGTCTCCAATGCTCTCCAGGAAATGCGTTTTAAACCGTTAATGGACAACAGTTTAGCGCATATCCAATTGCCTATAACAAATGTTATTTTACACATTCGTCAATAACTTGCCAAAAAGAATTTGAACTGACTCAACTTTTACTAGCCGATACTGTGAAATTAGTGGGATGCCCATCAGAGAACAGTATACAGAGCGACCTTGACTAAATGAGTCACTGGACAAGTAGGAACCCCCGAAAAAAAATTAAAACTGCAAGTAGGTGCCTTAGGTTGGCGCCCTAACGCCGCCAAGACAGGTCGGCAAACAGGTGTTCAGGGAGGAACTACG
>JTDE01000226.1:306617-320777 GCA_014338405.1 Paragonimus skrjabini miyazakii | reverse complement strand
ATGCTTCTATGATTGTCACATAGACTTCGGACTCCTGTTTTGAAAATGTGAATAAGTCTCGATGATAACCAATGGCTAGGTAACTTTAGTTTCCGAACCCTCCTGAAGTAGTTTTATCAGTTCTGATCTTGACTCCTTTTCCCGCCATCCTTCAAGAGAGAAGGAGGGAGATCTGGTCCAGGTGTCATGATCCTATTCTATGGCTTGTGCACTATGGCCACTTGTATTTTTGTTGAAAGGTCGTCTGGAACGTACCAACTGAACATACGGGTCCGGTCGTTGATATAGTCGAACTGAGGCCAGCTGAACTGTTCCTGACATTGCCGAGTCCACCTATCAAGTCGACGCGATTGGGCGATGTTAGGTGAACCATCTTTCCGAGTGTAGTTTCATTTGCACCGATTCGACGGCTGACCTAACGGTGAATCAGGGAAGATGGCTTTCTGTCATATCCAGATAAATCAGTTCGTTCCATCTCTCTCGATCGTTCAACCAGTTGATGCTCACAGTCTTAGCGCAAGCCTTTAGTTGGCTTGCGCTCGTCGATCGCTGTTCAGGGCCATGTGGAATCCGGGGACGCTTATCCATTATGTTTGTCGATGCGACGGGTGTTCAACTCTGTCACAACTGCATAGATCTTTGGGTACATCTCTCTTTCGGACGAGCTTTAATAGCTGCTGCGACTTGTTCCCCGTTTTCGTTAGGTTCTCTCGTTTGACTTGAACTGGGTAATTTGTTCTGCAATGCTTCGTGGTACGCGTTCTTTACATTCTCCTAGTTCAGCTGTTAGCAAATTATCTTTTATGTACGAGTGTATGATCCCTGTGCAAATGACGACACAAAATGGTCAAGCACTACAGCATGGTGTGAGTTCGGGTGATTGCTCCATCTGTCCGCCAGTCTTTAATCTAATGGCACCACCCGTAACTGACTGCTGTATGATTGATCGATTTGTGTCAGTAGTTGAGACGTACATGCAACACAATGATTTTTCCTATGTTGAAATGCGGTATTAGAAATTCAGAGACTGTTAGATTCTCTCTACTGTAGCAGTCTTTCTCCACTGTCAGCGCATTATTCCTGGACACATAATTCCTTGTATTACAGGAACATACCACCAAGCCGCTTCCACCTAAGTTGAGGATTCTTCCTACTTGCTAGCATGACCGTGTCAGTGTTTGGTTCGCCTCAGAAGATTGACGGGGACATCACAGATATCAGTTTTAGTGGCATGTGAACTTATGTCCGTTAGAGTGTACGCTGATGTAATAAATAGAGAGCGCTTTTCTGATATGTTCTTGCATACTTCAACTGATGTATTAAGTCTGGCAACGCACAGGCAATTGTTCACTGGCGTTCAGTTGTGTTAACAGTGTTCCGCTTTCTAGCTCAGTGTGGTTCTTACCCAAACTTTATCCCGAGATACAGTTTCGGCCTAATTGTACACTCTTCAGAAAGAAGTGCTTGCGTCAACAGTTATTTAGAGGTAAACTTAGTGCAGTGGAGTGGTAGTGGTAGTGGATCGCCGTGGTCCAGTGTATCTGATCAAGAATGATAGGAATGAACATCGAGTGCACGGAAGCCAGCTTCGCAAATGGTACGATACCCTGAGCAGAATAGAGTGTACGCCAGGAGCAGCGACGTCCCCGAAGCCAATACGCAGAGCGTCAAGAGAGCGAAAGAAACCTGAACGGCTTTTGCTGCAGCTGGAACAATCTTTGCGGGGGGAGGAGTGCAGTGGAGTTGAGCGAGCGTAACATACTACTCATACAACTGCTATTCAGTAGTAGGATCGGAGCATATATTTTGACATGCTACAAGCCGCAGGAAAAGTGCAGGAAGGAAAATCAGAGTGCAGTATCACCTATAGGAGTCCCTGCTACTTAATGAAACTGAGCATTGACGTCTGCGGCAGCCGAGGCGGTCTGAGGCTGAATACCGCGTGCAAATGAGTGGTTTTGTTTCAATGCTTAACCCCTGTATTGCTTGGTCGAATAAATAACCCTTGTGCCATCCGCGTTCTTGGATCACAACACTAGGTGAGTATTGCTGCTAGAATCGTGGGCTCCTGTCTCCGACACAGCTTCCCTTGGGTTCCAGACTTGAAAGAATATGGACGAAAACAGCCCACTGACTAACTTGTCAGTGAGCGCGTGCATTGAAATCGATAATGTTTACCAGTTATCCTAGCTTTATGGAATAATCATCACTTGAACGTACGGAAAACAACATTTAAAAATCGATGAGTTTGCTAAACAGAAGGTGGTGGTGGATAACTAGTGTTACTGTCATGTGAACGATAACTTCTGATACTTCTCAATCGTTTATATTGTGGAAGGGAAGGACTTTAGGGACCCAACTCCGAGTCTCTGACTCAAAAGTCTGATCTGTGAGACAGCAGAAGACAGGTTTTGCGGTTCCTGTCGCGGGAGTCAATAATTCAAGAGTCCAGATCAATTGACGGTGAATGAATAAGACATTGATGTTTAAATCTGATCAGTGCTGTACGCACCTGGTTTATTCGAAGTTATGACAAACTTTTGCATGATACCGAACGTTTTTCGACTATATTGAGTAATACGCCAGTTGTCGCGGTCAATCAGGGTGCTTTTTTTGTTTGAGGATACCTTTTTTAACCTCTTTTTATTCAGAAGACAGCAATGTCACCGCTATGAAAACAGTTTTGCTGTATCCGCGTAAGTTCGTACCGCACTACCGAAGCACCTCTGCGAGAAATACAACTCTATGAGTTTGACTGTTTTTCCTCTGGCTACCTCCCTTTGGCCTATCTGACATGATTGTATCTGGTGCGACTGGAATCCTGGTCAGCATAGCCCTCCTGAATGGTACATCATACGAGTCTGACCGTCACTTCAAGGTAGCAGTATAGATCGAGTCCCACAATTTGCTTTCTCTCATGTGACATAAGGTCACATGTGCTAAATATAGCCAGACTGATCAGATCTAGGCAACCGTGACTCGAATCTACCGCCTCTTGATTGTTAGTCAGGCGTCATCATCACTGAAATCGAACTATATTTTGCAAATAGACAACCGACTTATTATTGAATAAAGAACACTATTCACGGGCAGAGAACCTCTTTACAACCCCCCACTGTACTTCGTAGACAAGTAATTATTGTGTCTGCTTACTGAATATCACTGGGCATATCCTCGGGTTACAGACCGAGAAGCGATTTTAACATGTGAAGGTTAAATATGGAGTGTATATGTTTGCCCATCAAGTACGCAATCGCAAGTAACAGACGATTGATACTGCCAGAGTCTGATGGATTCAAGGTTGACAACTGAGTTTCGTACAAAGTACCACATTATCTGTCTGATAGCAATACTGTATCATACATCGCTTCACATAAATAAGCTTCATCTGTCGCAGCAAGAGTAAATGGACTTCTTTAGATAACTTAGGCGAGCGTGTTGTAGAATGACGATGATGACAACCAGCTGTCTTTCGCCCAAACTTTTACTACTAATGGGCGCACCCTTTTGCGAAATGGTCATTAAAACCAAGTTCTTGTTTTTTCAGACGAATTGTGATAGTAGAACGCTTCATTCTTTCACCATCAAAATGGTGATAGAAAGCTCTGGTTTGTTTTTTCTCATCGTACCCATCTCTACTAATTTCCTTTTGATTAACTCTGCTCTGGAAGTATAATGTGAACAACTATTATACATTATATTATGTTGTCTGAGACCGTCTGTCAAGTTTAACATCACTCACATTCAGTGATTCTTCTCAAAACCGTCACCAGCTCTCTTACTAGTATAACATCATATATTTCATGTGTATTCTAGTCATGCCATGTAAAATGTGATTCCATACTTGTTAAGTAGATAATTTCACAGAGGATAACAACCTCTGAAAATGATCTATCCCTCATCACCGGTGTTTTCGGGACCAGGATTGTAGAGCAGTGGTAACAGTCACGTCGAACTATCTCACACATCCCGAGCTGCAACGAGTTTATCCCTCCTTCAATGCGTAGGAATTCCTATTCTGCATACTAACCTAACTATGTCATCTAACACTGTTACATGGAATATGGTATTGGCACAACGCTAAAGACTACATGGAATATGACTCACGCAGTATTTGCGTTCCATCCATGAAACGATGATTCATCGCTAGACTTATGCACACCGACAGAAATCAATAGCCCCAGGTTTTCATGTGGTTGTGTAACATCAAGGCAACTCCAATTGTCTCCAAACACGTGTCCTCTTAATTTTGACATAATGAATGCAACGTTCGGTATGTGCTCAGGAACGCATACCTCTAATATGGATTTGATGGTTCTGCTTTGTGATACCGTAAACTTTATGGGGCTTGGTGTAATTGTAATCCTATTTATCCGAAGTGTTCTGCCACGAATCGCATTAGGGAAGGAATGCCATTTTATTTTACCATTTTTCAACGCGAATATCTCCATTTTATTGTCTATGTCAGCGACAGTATATCATTGGTTTAGTTACTGAATAAACGAACCCTCTATTACCGTCTGTGGTTGCTGTTTATTTTGTGCTCTCGGAATCTGCTCTATTGACGATCATTATTCTTGTGGGTACTGCTGTCTCCACCAGTAACATCATCATTACGTAGCAGCATACTACGTTGAACGAGAGAAATGTTCTTACTACTGTATCACACGACGAATAGAAGGTGAAGGTCATCTACTTTTCGCTCCATTTCATGTCATGTGATGCTTCTATCCGTTCTGATGGTATTTCGGAGTAAATGTGCTTTGGAGTATGTCCGAGTTAATTTTAACCCAAACATAACGAGTGCAACTTTTTTTCTATACACACTTCCAACTGTCAAAGCAGGCTGCATTTTGTTTTGTATTTTACTGAACCACTTATTGAGGTCATTTTGAAATTTCGTACTGAATAGACAAGCGTTGCGCGCACTAACTTCAAATCAAAAATGACCCGAACATAGCATGTGTTAAAAATGCAATATAGACGGTAAACTTCATCTGCGTCTCAGTTAATTTGAGGCCTTGTTTCGATACGCCCATCGATCAGTTTTAGGATCATTATATACATCAGTGTACACCAACTTCCGTTTTACCTGAGCGCTTCTCACCATGTGCATCTAAGGTTGTGTAGAGTAAAGTTGACTAATTCGCACCAGACCATCTTTGTTTTTCCTACATAGTATCTGTTAGTGACCCACCATCACTACCTAATGAATCAGGACTATACTCCAAATTCAGAGTGAGTGGCAGATTGGAATCTCTTCTGCTGATGATTGTTGGTTGTCTACAAACCACTAGGCAATACTGCGTGTGCCATTCAATCGTATCAAAAAATATCAGTGAATCGGTTGCCATAAACTATCTTCTTGGTCTCGGGACAATGCAGTCGTTATTGGCCGTTCTTTGTATAACGAACAAAGACCTTGGTTCTACTAAAAGTCCAACTTGATGTAATAAAACCTCATTGTAGGCATATCCATGTATCTGGCATCTCATATGTACTGAAAACTCAATGCTACCCAAAGTAAAAATGACAGAATTGCTGGCACTGAACAGTCTCAGTTTTATTCGATCTCCACGGGCTATTTTGTAATCGGGAAACGGTATCGAAACAAAAGAACCCTGTGGGTTCCAACGCTTCAGCGTTTCTGTTGGCAAATTTGGCGCCACTTGTCTCTTGATTCAACTGCTCACGTGTTTTGATAACTTGTGTGACTCAGATGTTCATTAAAACGTATTCAGTGCTGCGCCTAAGCACCATTCTGATTTGTCACTTCGCTGAGGTACCGGCTTGCTCGAGTAGCTGGCTATAACTCTCCGCTAATCGTTTGCTGACCTCGCACCGAGGAGTCCGACCCTATCTTATAAAGTACCCATGACGCTCAACTGAGAGTTTCGTTATGTTATGCGTTAGCATTCCGGTCCAAACTCGTGAGTGTACAGTCGGCGGCATGTGTCATACGAACTTGACAACATGCACCTTGTTTTAGTGACCGTATTTTTACCATATTGGTACCATGGCCTGAACAGAACACAATGAAGCTACGGTGGTCAAGTGACTCGTAGATGGAGACCTGGGGGACCGATTGTTAAGATTTAAAGTGTTTGTAATGTATAATGGACTGAAAGGTTATGCACTTGAACTGACAGAGCTTGAGCCACCACTCATCCGATGGGCCAAAGTCGTGTATGTTTTGAATAAGCAGACGAAAATCGCGGTGACAAACCGGTGACCAGAAACCACTATCGTCCATTTTTACGGTGCCGAAATTTTTATATTCAGTCTCTCATTGGTCCATTATTACCGAAGCACCTTGCGCAGCAGTTGACATCGGTTCAACCTGAAGTGGATGAGAAGGTGTATAAGAGTAATGAGAGAACGATTCATGTTAAGCGTGTAGCCGAGATTCCAGAAGAGGATATGGATGATGGAGTTATGTGTAGTCACAAGTCTGCATCTGATTGGCGGACTTTTCTACGGTCTACTAATACAGACGGAAGTCAGAAGGTTGAAAGTCAGCATTGTAGAGAGGAAAATCAAGCAATTAACAAGAACAACAGGGCGTTTGAAAGTGAATCCTGAACAAATCAGACAGAGAGCAACAAGAACGCGTAGATGGGCTTAACACGATCGCTCTTTCATACGTGACGAGGTGGGGCTCAATCACCGTAACAAGTGTTCGTTTTTCAGTATTTTTAAATGGCGTTGGGAGCGCACCACGAAGGCAGGTACTGATCGAGGGAGACCAAAAGATTTCAGGGGCTTTAGCACAAATCACAAGCAAAGTAGATGTACTAGTACTCTAGTCAGGTACTTAGACCTAGGTTATAAATTACAAATTTAGATTGTTGAAATTCAGGTCGGTTCTGGCAAAGTAGACCACGCAGTTACCGCCCAACAATACGAAAAAATGCTGCGCTGACTGAAGGAAAACGTAGGACCAAAAAAGAGAACGTGTTAATATGCAGTGGTAATATTCTGAAATTTCACCACAGGAAAGCAATACCGAGTACCTGGGGGTATTATAAAATCCCTACAAAGATACTCACTTTAAAGCATTAAGTAATGTATCAGTGAGCTGAACTATTTGGGTTCCACTGTGGCTGATGGGAAGTACCGCTTCTGTGTTGACTTCAAAGAGTTGAACTGACGCGTTCTTGATGCCACGACTGGACGAAAACAAAACAATACCCTTCTTAGACATATGCTCTGGCCGATAGAAACTACAATTGACACGAAAAGACAGGGGAAGAAACTGCCTTCGCAACGTTACAGAAACCTTTGGATGTCTTTTATTTCACATAGTAGGAAATCAGGAGGAAACGATTATGTGCCGAAACAAGTAAAATGATTAAATTTACTACTACTACTACTACATATCGGTGATGCCAGCTCAAATTTGAGATGCAAGAAATTAAATTGACCAAAGTGAAAACCGTTGTCGTAACATGTAGAATGTTGCCAACCTTCATTTGAGAAGTGTGAAACTGCAATACAGTCATCTGATCCGGACACAGTGAGGCAGAGAAATATTTAAACATTGCCAAGGACTGACAATCTTCCGGAAATTTTTTTACTAGAAAATCAAGGCGTTAATTGGTGTCATTTCTCGAAGTGGTCGGTTGCTGTTCAAATCTCCTTGTCAAATTTCTCTGAGAACATCCCCTTTGTTCTAACCGCTGAGTAAATGGAAATGGTTCCTTTGTATTGAAGACGTGAAAATGGTGTTCAGTCAAATCAAACAGTGTACGGCTACTAGTCCACAATATATTGGTACATTGGGCATGTCGACCACAGTTGTTGCTGGCAATAAGATGTTGACCAGTCAACAATAAAATGCCCAGATAGGTGATATATCTGAGTCCTTTTTGGCGGGACGTAATTTCAAGATGACGTTTGTGGAGATAGAGGAACACACGTTGGTGACGACACGGAGTGAGGGAAGGCGTGTGTATGGTTTGCCCTGACGAAAAATATATTGACCCACAATGCAGCAAAATGTAACCCGTTTCATTCGGACATACCTTAAACACCAACAGAATTGAGAAGCAACGAAAAAGCGCCACCAAAGCAATCCACTGTGATACAGCAAGCCATAGTAAAAAAAAGACGGACTTTCTTGGTCCACTCCTAACAAATCCGTAAGGAAATTGCTATATAGTGGTAATGAGCGACCATTTTACGCAATAGGTAGAAGCCATTCTAGCGGTCGACCAACCGAGTGAAACGCTCATGTGTCTTTTTGAACAAGGTGTTAGATTATTCTGGAGCGTTACAAAAGGGTCGTAGGTTCCTGATCATGTTGAAGAACTGGACAGTCCAATGCTAACGAACATATCCTTAACATGTAGATTGAACATCATCCACAATTGATCGCATCTGTCGCATTCCCATAGACTCCCCACTCAACCCTTTTCGAACAGCAGAAGCACTAGACTCGAGTTTCGCTCTCATTAGAGCTCGTCAGTAGTGCATATCCTCGCCACTGCCGGGACTAGAACTCTGACCACGCTGTTCATGAGGCAACCGTGTTTACTACTGCGCCATTGACCTCACATTAGGTACGACCGAATTATCATATGTGAACACTCAACCACTTTCGCTTGTGAGTAATGATCCTTAACACTCAAGGCTAGTGGACTGACAGGGAGGGTGTTATTCACACAGTAATGTCCGAGCGATAACGATACACGGATGGGTATGCGTTAGTTCAACTAGATGTAAAATAAGACTGAGTCATTGGCTGCAATAAGGACATCAAATGGGATAAACGTTCGAATAGGCCTTCATGAGTCGGAGAAAATAGAACTTTGCATGGATCGAGTTAAGAACACCCAGTGCATACAATATCGATCTAATAATGATCCAAGCGGGAGCTCGGAAATTTCACATTTGGACTCGGCTACCCACCCGTCCCACTGTCTTATATGGAGTCCATCAATGATCCAGGGAATCGACTGCCCCGGCATGATTTCTCAAACAGTTTACGTTGGAATCCACCGAGCTCCTGACGTGTCTTCGTAGCTCAGCTGGTAGAGCGTTTGCCGCGTTAAGGCATGGTGTTTCTGTCGCTGGTTCGGATCCAGCGGAAGCCCTGACTTTTCACAATTGGGTCTCATCTAAAATCTCAATTTAGTTGACGAAAGACAGCATCCTTTTTTATGGAGGAACAGCAATATTTGCGATTGCTGTTGGGCAACGGGCGTTCCTGCGTTTTGATTGGCCAGTTCGTTGCTACGTTCCACCACCTTGCATCAAACAATCCAGTCGTTTAAATCTGGTACGCATTTAATCAGCAACTGATCACCTTTTTCGATTTGTTGCCGCTGACCGTCTACAACTTGTCTGCAGCAGTTTGTGCGTGAACTCTAATTGAATGAACCTTCTTCAAATCAGATGATAGCTGACCCATAACTGCTATGTTGTTGAGGCTTGGTAGTCATCAACTAATGGTATTCTTTCAAGTCAGTGTCGTTACTATTGATCCAGCGTTAGTTTTGACGGCTGTATACGTTTACTTCATTCCTTCATCTACTTGACAGTGCACAGAATTTGTCTTAACCCTTTCTGTTAGGCTACCTAGTGTATTTAGCATATTCTCGCTTGGATCACTATTAGATCGATATCTTATGTACTGGCTGTTCTTAACTCGACCTATAAAAAGTTCTATTTTCTCAAACTGCTGATGGCTTATTTGAACGTTGATCCCATTTGCTGTCCTTATTGCAATCAATGACTCATTCTTACTTTACATCTAGTTGAACTAACGCATAACCATCAAACGTAGTCCGTGTGTTGTAATCGATGGGATCGGATCGACATGTCTTTGCAGAGTACATCTTTCGTCATCCTATTTGTGTGTTCTGAATTTATTGGATGTCATTTTACTCGAAGAACAGGTGAGATAATTGGTACACGAAGAACGACATCATTTGGAACATCAAGCGTAAGACGGCATGCACAAGGATGGCGTTCGTACAAATCGGAGACTTAATAAAATCGAAAAGCTGTAGGTGACTAGTGACTTCGGACTTAGGTGGAGGCTAGTTTGAAGAACGCTGTAATGAATCCCTTACCATCATGGATGGCATAAACTGAGTTTCCAATCAATGCCTGGCACCCAGACACAATAAGATAGAGTCCGTTAAAGAAGGGTTCAGATATAATGGATGATCAATTAGCTGAACCAGTTGGTTCGACAGTGAGTGGATTGTCTTAACGCAGTCATGGGATAGCCGGTGGATCAGGAATGCCGCATGGAACTGAATGAATCATCACTAGGAAACATCGGTCCAACAAGAGGTAAGCGACAAACAAGCTACACGACAAAAAGCACATCGGAAGACGGACGAAACTCGACAAAGGCACGACAGTCGAATGGAAGTCTCGTTGCATTGTGGGCAAGAAGTCCGGCGGCCTGTGTGCACAGTGACAGTCTGCTGAGTTCGTCATCGAATGTCGACTGCCGTTTGGTCTCACTCTACTTGGCTAGCATAACGATATGATATCGCTTGGTGGATTCCGTTTCCCCTAACTGGCGGACCAATGGGATTGGCGTTGGAAGACTGAAAGGTAGTCTCAGGCGGTAACGACCTATCTCTGCTGAGTCTCCAGTAATCAGTTTAATTAGTCGGTTTTTGTAGCAACAAAGCCACAGTGTAAATACGTCTCTACTTCTGTCCGGAAACTTTTGTCAAAAAACCTTCGAACAGTAGAAAATAGTGTGATATTTAATTCAAGTTTAAAACTGTACTTCGGGCGTTAAGTAGCCTTTTGGTGTCCATAAAACTCATGTTTTGACGTTCATTTTCTGGTAATAGAGTACTGCAGAAAAAGTGATAACATATTAATTGCTGCAACACACGAATGTCACTCGATACTTGGGCTGTTTTCAATGCATTGAAGTCTCAAAGAAAGGTCGTCGAAGATGAGAAGAAATGCGATTAGATCTATTCAATGGGACAAAATTGCGAGGATAGAATTATACAGGCGAGAATATGTTTTCGATCATTTATCTTCAGGTCGGCACAATTACATAATAGGGTGGTGAAGTTAGGTCGAGATATCGATCGAACTTATTGCGAAAGAGACCAATTCACCGCTCATCGGGATACCGGGATTCAAGAAACTTTTGCTTCGATACATATTCGATTGACAACTGATACTCAACGTTATACTGTATCGTCAGACAGGTGGCACCGCAGGGAGATCCTCATTCAAGCCCCTGTCAGCTGATACATGTTTATGGGAAAGCTTGAAAGAACTGTGCTTAAATCCACAGTCACTATTGCCAATACATGGAGGATATATTTGTCATCATTATCTCTTATACTAATCTGTGCTCAGCACTTGACACGTTCAAGCGCTCCCCTCAGTCTATTGAGGTTACGCCTGGGGAAAGGATGAAAGCCAAATATTCTTCTTAGTTGTTCATTTACACCAAAGATTAGACGGTACTGTTCGACGCAGGAATCATCGAAAGAATGCCTGAACAGGCCATTACACAAACTTGTACAGCTTTGTACTCCTGAAGCAAAAAAAAGTCTAGTACGTTGCCCAATCGACAGAGCATATAGACTTCGTTCAACGGATGCTCTAGGCAGTGAGCTTGAACTCATAGAGGACGTATTCTATGATAACGACCATCCAGAATTATCTATCACTGAAAACTTAATCAGGTCACCTTAACCTGAAGTGCAGGATGAAAGGAAGCGGCCTGTGTTTATTCGAACGCCGTTCAGAGATGACGAGCAGGTAATCAGCAAAACCTATACCACGATTGAACTCCGTATTGAATTCACCACATCCCCTATTCTCTAGTTTCATAACGAAAATAGACTGTCAGATCCGACCTCATCTTTGAGTATCTACTCTTTTACCTGTTTCTTTGGAGCAGGTTGTGTTGATCGGGTATCAAGCCAGCCTTCAGAACGAATCCAGACGTATCATCCACGCTGGCTAGAGCAAGCTGAAACATGTTCGGTCAACAGCGTCATCCACACTCATCTGATTGAAAGTGAGCATCAAGTGAACGTTGATCAAGTCTTCCGAGTGGTCTATCGTGTGTCGGATAACTCATCAAGGGACGTCTGAATGAGAACAGTGTGCTGTAATGGCTATCGGAATCAGGCTGCTTGACCCGGTATTATGTCAGCAAAAGTTGCTTGTTCCGACGCTGCGCCTACACTGGCCTCAAACTCACCTGATCGGTGGCTGACCTGCAGAGACAAACCATTGGACAAACGTGACGTAACGAACCAATCAAGTCATCACTGATTAATCAACTAGTGGCCCAATATCTCGGTTATAAGTCCGATCGATATCTCGATCTAATTTTATCACTTGTGTGTATAAACGTACCGACCTGTAGATGAAGTACCGAAATCATGTTATCCTGTATATTTCTATTCGCAATGTCTTAATGGGAATTACTGAAATGCTAGCATGAAACAACTTTTGATTTGGCAATTTGTAGAACACAGTGTGTATGGCTCGGCGCCTTCACGTGCTGTCTAGACTGTATTGATTACAGCAACAAAATACCCCCTTTTCTAAACCAAACCAGAATGTGATTGGTGTTGAAATCTGCTTACATGTCTATGAAATCCTGTCCATAGATTTTGCTTGGAACTTTTTTTCTTGTTAACAGAAAGAAGATTTTGAGAGCGAAATTATATGATGGTCAGTCTTTCGATGCTTTTTGTTTGATATCACGATCGGTGCCCAACACGGCTGTTGCACTTGAGAATACCTTTTGAGACACACTGTTCATTGAGACTAGACAAAGGAATGAAAGCAACACTGTGACAAATGTGTAGAAACTAGCAGTCACTGAACTGTCTATGAGACGAAGATCTTATTCCGATGACGGCAGCTGTGGTGAAGGTTGATAGATCTCTACTCAAGCTCACTCAAACATGGGTGCGTCAAAACACTTAAAATTTGCCCCATATGATAAATATTAGGTTGATTTAGATAAACATAATTGCGTGTTTATTGCGCATAGCTTACTCGACTGGTTCAGTTGTGTCTCCTGAGCTGGTTCGTGTCTCAAATAAATGCGATTGTGAATCCCCGTTTAGAACAGTAGTATCGTATCCGCTTTCAGCACTAGTAGTATGATTTTCGATTCAAGAAGTTGATTGTTGCGCCATATCTTGTACTGAGGATATACGGATAGAGCCAAACAATTCCGCTTCAAGAAAATGAGTCTCAATAAATAAATAAATCTATAGTTGTTAACGGAACGTTCGGTCGATGCATCTAAGTTGAGTAGCCTTAACGTGCAGTCCTCTTACCTTAGTAAATTCAATATGAACTGACCGTATAACGCAGTTTTCACGTTCTCGGTCCGCCGACAGGTGGCGGTTTCATTGAGTTATACTCACATTCTCCATCGTTCGCTTATACTGATCTGAAGCACGCGAATACACAAATTGGTTTTCAGTATATTCACCTCGTCACTCAACCGTGACTAGGTTGCATCAGTCCTTACAAGTCATTTGAATGCGAAAATCGTGAACACTCAGACGGTGGTACTCAGAGGCATCACACCGGAGCAATCAGTATTGGAACTGTGTGGTGTGTCTGGCCAAAGCAGGAATCTCTACTCAACGATACACGGATGATCGTATGCCATGTACTTTTCTCGGGATATATTCTTCTGTAGGGTTTTGGCCTTATGTGTAGAAAGGTTTTTTGGTCAGTGGATGAGTAACTAAACTATTACCTACGGGCTGATTAGGGCTTTCTTCGCATATTTTTATAGAACCACCCAGTACTAACTCGATGGTTGGGCTTAGCTTGTGTCAACTTACTACCACAAATATGTTATTTTAAATCACGTTTCAGGCGAAAGTAAAAGATATTCTTTTAATTTCGAATGTGTTGGCTATGGCGGTCTTTTCGAAAGACTTCTTAAGTAACACTTTTGCCGTTTTATGAAATAGGATGCTTGTTATTTGCACATGTATCCAGACTTAGACTACGACAAGGTTTATTGCTGTTGTTTTACTGTCTCAGTTCATATTCGAGCCAACGAAATTATGTATAGTTGTAAGTTTGCTACAATCCAATTGACTAAGTCTTGGTCATGCCTAACTAAAAGACCGTGATTGGATGTATAAAGTGTTTAAATACTACCAACTATTCAATACTCCG
>JTDE01000226.1:295558-306517 GCA_014338405.1 Paragonimus skrjabini miyazakii | reverse complement strand
TGGTCCACTTTCTTGAGCTTGTTTCTAATAGATTACAGCTTCACCTAAACCAAACATATCGACATCCGGCAGTTGTGAGCAAAGAGTACACATAACACTCCATAGTCTCTTAAGCACACATACTCCAGCTTCCGTATTTTCAGTTATACACTTCGAAGACGACCGCTCAAACATGCGTTACTTGCGATGACAGCAATACTAGTCGATGATAAACTTAATCTATTCATCTTATATATTTTCAATTGATGGTATTTCATCATAATGTGTGTTTTATTCATTAACCGCTGATCTTGTTCGCAAGGCACTATATTGTGACCAGATGAAATTTGCTCGCCAATAATTTCTGAACGGAGCAGACGTAAACACATGAGTGTAGGGTATTGTACATGTTTTCACATTTTGCTTTATTTTTGTATAGTCTACATCAGTTTTCTTTATACAAAATGAACACTTGTCTGAAGTGATTCGACCTTACAATAAACTTCTGGTGTGCTCGTCATGTCTCCTTGGTGTTCCTGCTCTGCCTAGATCGGGATTGCTTATAGTGAGTGATCCATCGACTGCGTTTTGAACTGACTATTTGTGTTTATAACTTTGCATAGGTCTAGCCCTCTCAGGTTTTGTGCACTTGCATATTTTGTTATGGTTAGTGTTGTCGTTATTCTTGTCATTGTTGTTTGCCATTGCGATTGCACCTTCAGTGTAGGTGACCGACAGCACATCGTGTCTCACTCACATATCGAACAGATAGGGTGAACAATCAGCTGACTGTTGGTCAGTTTGAATCGGCGCGTATGCGCACAGCTACACATAGCTGACCACCGTCTATTGATCCACCGTGCACCTTAGGTTGCGAGACGTTCAGAGTATTCGTGTTGCCGCAGGCTTATCACCCGCATTGTGTATGTAGATACTCGCCTGAGTGTGTAGGTTAACGACCAGCTTCTGACGTTGAGCCTCGTGGAGGTCAGACATGCGCCAGGTCACATGAACGCACTCATCGGAATGTTGTGTTAAAATCTGGTACACTTACTCGTAGTAATCAACATGAAGATTCTACAGCAGACACTCAAATGATTGTGGTCGATTACTGACTGGTCATTAATCATAGAACCCGACAAAATATGTTTATGCAGCCCATCAATTCTATTTTCCTCAAGAGACTGTACCAAGTAGGTTCAGACGTCTCTAAATTCGTATACAAAGGCATGGCCATACCATTCTGGAAAGACGAATGATCAAATGCAAATGGCTGTTCAAATGGTGACCATTTTTGCCCACTGATATTGGAGTGCTCTTGGCAGTACCCTCAACCCGGACGCCTATATAATTGGATAATTAAACAAGTCTCGTGGTCCGTTCATTGACTGTGTTGGGATCTTCAGACACAGAGTCACTTTCTCCCGTGTTTTCTCACGACATGCATATCAACCAGTTTCAAAACTAATCCCAAACCGTTACTATTAATCCCATTTACTGTTCGGGGTATGGTATTGCACTCTGTCCAGTGAATTTGTTTCCCCGAAATGTAGAAAAATTCTGCGTTCAATTTTTCCCAACTAACTTAATTGTCTAAGAATTGATTACCAGATCAGTTTTCCGGAGAAGGCTTACAGGGCAGCGTTCTCTATTTTGCAGGTGAGTGTTTTACACTGTGACCACATTGAAAGCAGCCTCCATTTGTAATTAACCGCGAATGCTGCGAGCGACCCCCCAGTTAATGGCTCGAACAGTTCGCTGGGTTCAATTGCAGAAGCCCATACCGAACGCTATCGTCCGATCCATCAATGTTTGCTAGTCCACATGCACCCGAGTTACCGCCACATCTGTGGATACACCGTACGTGCCTGTTGATTACCGGTGGTAGTAATTAGGACGGTTTGGAAATGTGCCGACCCAATAGATATCAATCGATTGGACGCCATCAGTACTGTGCGATGAACGAAAGTAGAATGACACCAATTTATGACTTTCTCACAAGGCTGTTTGAATTGATGGTGGCTTCTGCAAAGCATAAATTTACCACTATGCTGATTGGGTAGCCACAGTTTTTATTGCTCCCTTGTTGTTAGAATAATCATATTTAGACGATCATATGTCTCACTCATTCAACTTCAGGCCGATACAGTTATGTGGAAGAAGGGTAACGTTAGGCGGGGATTTCGACAGAACTATACATTGAGAATCTAAGTTCATGATCAGTCTGTTTATGATAGCTCATTTGGTCTATTAACTCACGTTCGTCCATTGGCTGAATCTTGTACGTCGGTCATCGATCTAGTTAATTTGATACAACAGTAGACAAAACGTTTGAGTGAACCACGTTTGATAATAAAATATTAGTTAAACCACCTTGACTTCAATAGACCCAGCAACGTAGAGTATTCAGGTCCAGACGATCTTTGCTGTGCTAATTGGTCGACGTTTTTAATGTTATCTAGAAAATGTGAACGTGGCGCACAGTCTATGGGTGATTCGCCTCTTCCTCGCCTATCAGCTTTGGTGATCCGGCGCACCAATCACATTGACTACCAGATTTGCTCAAGACTATGCGGCATTTGATCGAAAGCACAACAACTGTATTTATTTCTAGTTCTTTTTGTGGCCAAGTATACTGCTGTGATAGCAGACAATTTACAAATGAATGAATGCTGTAGGTAGAGCTGTTCTGGCGGATCGATCTAGTCATCGGGTCTTGAAATTAGAAGACTGGTGGAATTAATAGCTCTAGCAGACGAACTTAATGCGCAGTTGATTTCCGAGATTAAAATTTAGATCATGAAACTCTTGCCATTAGATTTATTGGTACCATCATCGTTCCTGTACACCGATGAGCCGATAACTCAGTGCTGAAGCATTGACAGCCTAAATATTAAGCTGGAGAGACATCTGAACTGAATGTTACCACACGTTCGTAATGGTTTTTAAAGCAGTAAAAAGCTGCACTTTTATTACACTGATATCTACTAGGCAATGGAGCTTTTTCTCAAAAAAGAATGTATTGATTTTTTAGAAACTATTAAGTGTCTCCCACTACTAGTTGGGGTCTTTCTGATGACACAATCAAGACTGGCTTCCTGCAGATTTGCCTCGAAACCGAGTGAATGAGTTCATAGGAAGGGTACAGACAGCACGTGACAGAACCTGTTTGTTTACCCCTGGCGTCTCGAATAAATAACTGGCGGGGAGGTGCGCAATGACATCATCAAAATGAATCGAGAAAGTCAGCAATTGCATGAGTGAGAATGGAAAGAATACGGGAACAGACTGAAGAAAAGAAGGAATTGAGGCCCGAACACGGCCTATCACATAAATAACGAGCACACATGAAAGTGTAGCACTTACTTTGATAATTTTACATAACAATCCGATTTTTAGCAAAATTGTTCTAGTTGTTAATGTACGATCTTCCACAAAGACGTTGAGCAGCGTGTGGCAATGAACCAACGATCCCAAATGGTTAAAACAAGATCGGTTCACAATGCCACGGTACTATTGAACAAATGATCAAAATTAATAAGTAGATAACCTCAACGGTTTCGATCGACGGGTCGTTTCCGCGAGATAATTACAATTTGATGCCAAATAGGCTTAAGATGAACTATAAGTACATAATATGATATTCATACCCAACGGAGTTCTTGCAAGCAGTCAACAGGTTCAAAAACAACAGGGACGAGCCGAGCTCCAAAAGGGTGATGCATGCACCACTCAAGCAAAGTACAATAAGCGGCAACTGGCTATTTGCACAACTGTTAATTGACACGGTAAAACAAAAACATCGAGGTCGAGGTCCAATTAGCGACCAGGAACAGGGGCGGTAGAATATACAGGGATAAACGTTTGAGGGGAATTGGCTTGAGTCGGATTTTCACATGACTGAACTTCGAAATTCGATGACAGTCATTTAGGGCAACTAACACTCAGATATTCGCATACAAAGCAACAGGTTAAATTCTGTTTAAACAGCTTTCATAGAAAATAAATTATACATAACAGTAGGAAAAGTAACCGCAACAAAATTAAACGGCAGTCTCAGGCTGCTTTGATGCCTTCAGACCGATGCGCTGGTCTAACGTTAGCTGATCGTGCATGTGATCACCAGAGGTGTTCGATCACTCAGTCAGTTGTGCAGCTATTAGGCTGCTTCTCAATTATTTGGACATAATTCGACTGTGATGAGGTTAGCACCTCATTTTGCATTTGTACTATTTCTTCCTACATCAGGTTATGAGTGTCTTTACAGACAGGTAGGTACTGTCAAAAGACCCTAGACGTTTACACAGGTGCCGTCAAACAACATTTGAGAAGAACAAAATGTACTCTGCATGCGAGACGAAATATAAGAACTTGACTGAAACCATGTCACCAAATCAGTGACCGGTACAACGTTGTTTATTATGAGTTAACGTTCATATTTCTTGAATTCATCTATAACACTTCATGCTTTAGTGATGTGAACAAATTGAAAGTAGCTTGATGCATAGAGGTATAACCTTCGGAAATAAGAGAAGTCTCTCAGTTGACGTACTACCACAGAACGCTGGTCGATTTGATGAGTGCTATTTTTGTCAATCGTTTTGAGTGAACTGGCCATAATTGGGTCGAAAACCACTCAGTGTTATGTTCGGTTATTGAAACATATTGTCTTCATTCGTTTCTTCGATTTTCTGGCAAGACACCTCTTAAGTCCATACACCGTTCGTTATAATCACGTAGCGAATGTTTAACGTCCTGAACCGAACTGTTGGCATCAGTAATCTCCACTTCACAGAAAACCTACTGAGCTTATAAATTTGCCAAGTATACAACTTATCCAGATATACAGCAAAACGGCCAAATCGACAGCTGTATAGAGGAGGATGAACTCAAACGCGTTGCATTCTCTTGTCGAAACCATGTCTAACCGATAGGTGTAAATGTTGGAACGAACTGACACTAGCACATTCTTTGCAAAGTTACGCCAAATAAGGTGATCGTATAATTTTACCTTGTCTAATTTTCTGAACATCATACACAAGTCTGTTTGTATGAAGACTTACCAAACACAATTCCGCTCACTAACCTCTACTGTGCTCTGTTTATTGCTAGACCTGATTGTTGTCGACTTGATAATGAAGGTGTATGATATTGCAGAAAAGATAGAAGTGGTCATATAGTTAGTCACGGAGTGTGCAATTAAACGATGGTCGTATATATGATCAGATCCGCAAGATACACTTAGATTCCAAATGATTAAAGACTTACAAGTAGTTTAAAGCTGAACACCACTCACACTTGATCTTAGTCATCGTATTCCGATAAGCCTTCCGGCCAAACTACTTCGAACAGAGGCACTAGACTCAAGTTTTGCTCTTATTAAAGCTCATCAGTAGTGCATATCCTTGTTTGGATCGAAATTTGTACTCTGACCCTCGTACTTGTAACACTAACTTGCTAACCACAACGCCAAGTAATCTCAAAATAGACATGCTCGTTCAACCACAACTTTGTGCGAATAGTGTTCCGGTGCTTGATAATTTCCAAAGAAAACCATGGTTTGACGAAACACCCCGCTCTGGCTATACAAGGCAGAATTTTAAACAATACCCCCCACTTATTTTGGCCGTTTTATATACGACGGAAATCGGTTGAGCACACAATTGATTAATCTGTTTTGTTGGTCCAAATTGTCTAGAAAAGAAATTATCTCTACACCTTTAATGTAAGGAGCATCGAAGTAAACGTTTTCAGGTTTTACAGTGTGTACAGCAAATACCTAAATGAAGAATGGCAGTATAGTGTAACATTTTCCTTTTTTTTGTATGTAAAACCAAACTTGCAACATTTAGCCAAATAACACAATGAGACAACAATACATATATTACCATCATATAAGGCCAACGAAGTAAATAAAACACATTCTGTTGTGGTTACGAGCTCGTCCTCCATAATTCGAGTAAACTACACAGAATACTTGATACTGGTAGATAAGTTCTATGTAGCATTCCTCGTTCAGTTACAAACCAACGTTTGTCCAGGTGTTCTCCCCTCACTGATAATTCGCAGGTAAACTACTATCAAAACACCGATTTCTCGTACCATTGTTTTATACGATCTTATGCTAAATCCATAGTTGGACCGGTACTTGATCGATTGTTATCCAACCGTACTAACTATGGTAGGCTATCGCGTACACAATCCACAAACGTCAACATCAGCCAGTGAATCGGACTGTCACTGCTAATGCTGTTTTTCGAGTGAAACGTCCCGCTACAAAGGTAGTTACCTAATCGCCCTCCAACAGGATGATCTCAACGTTCTGGAACAATAATTTGTCGTGCTGTACTACAGGAAGCCATTATTACTCAGAATCCCTAAACATGTTCCATAATAAATTTATCGTAATTATTTTACCCAGTTACATTAAAAATGGTTATCAAAACACTATAGGAATATGCTTGATGATATTTTTCCGGTGGAGGCTAGTAATTTGCATCTTTTTGATCCGTATGAATACTGATACTCTAATGTATCCACATGCTTCTGACAATTCATTCACACAAAAAACACTTTACATTACTTCATTCTTGTTTCAGAAACTCTCGTTAACCTCGGTGTTTCGGTGTGCTTGTCGAGCAGGCACTACTCAGAACTTCTCAATCGTGGTTAAGTTTCGAATTGTATTATGCTGAACTTCTACAATTTTAAAACTTGAATCTCATAGATGATTGGCCACGTTTTTTTTATGTTTCACATATTGTTATTGCCCATGAAGCGGTCACTGAAAATACATACCAAACCACCGCTGATATTTTTTGGTGCACGACACTTAATCTATTCGAATATCACGCGTAAAGTGGGTTCACACAGCCTTTCTATCCGTATCGAAATTTATTGACACTCACTATTGTTGTGACTGCAAAAGACGCTAGGCCTGAGAGCGTGTTTATTGTGTGAACTCCTGTACAGGTCATGTCAAAAATTGGATCACAAACGCGTACACTCATTTGCATGGCAGACGCGCATTCACAGACATTGGGAGACAGTTCGTTGTCATCCACCCTAGTGAAACTTCTCGCATAGCGCGTACACACTATTCCGATGGTCTCTTCTTGTCCGTCGTCTTTCTGGCGTTGAGAGCTTGCTCTTTTGTTTTTGAATGTCGCCTGTGAGTAATATACTACTTATGAGTAGTATACTACTCACAACGAAACTGCTTGTTATACAACACTAAGAGGGAGCATCCTCTTCACCGTTTGATGGATCACTGAAGGTGTTTCGAGATATTATACATGGTTTATCGTGAAATCTGGATGGATCAGCTGCATGGAAATATTGTTGACACGATCTCTTGATGGAGTAAATATGTTACAAACAGCTGGTCAATAATAGCAATTCAGTGATTGCCTGGGGTACAGTCCCAGCTTCCGGCTGGGACTCTTGTGTCCAGTACCCATATTTTAAAGTTTGGCGATGCAAAATGGGAAAACTTCACTGTAACTGCAGTTTCATTCTCGTTTGCACTCATCAGGTAGGGATAGTCTGAAAGAAATGTCCGAACCATCAACTCACGTATTCTTGGCCAACCTTTTATTTTCCATAGGTCGCTGGTTCTATGTGTATGGATCACGATTTAGATCATAAGTATCAGATGCGCTAATCGCATCGATTAAGCCAAATTTATTGACTGCGACACTGAGGATCTGAACTTCACTACGTTACTGCGGCTTTCAAGACTCATCCTCATCCCAAATATCGGGTGAATGAGAGCATCAGACCGTGCAACGTAAAGATTGCTGGTATGAGTTTCAGTCCTATCATTTCTAACTGATAGTGCCGAACAGGGACTAAACAGGCCAAGTTAAACTGCGGGGTGTCAACAGAATGAGCAGACTTAAAGACGTTAACAATTTGTTATTCTCATTTCTAACCGGCTATGAAGTGAATTGGGCGCATCCAATCAACCAACTGTTTACCCACTACCATCTATGCTGCCTAGATTTTATCTGTTTCGAATACCATATTTTGTATTTTTGACAACTGCAATTATCCATACGCTACTTATGCTGCGGAACGTGTTTTCTTCCTGATTAACGAAGCAGTCAGGTGGATTGATTTGAACTGTAGGACGCATTCAGTCCACTGGTACGAGTGTAACTTCAACTAGAAAAGTACGTCACCAATAGCAATGCGCAAGTGGTTGTGCGGTTACCTAACAGACTAGATACTTTGGTTCGTCATTCTTGTATCTGATTACACGCTCCAGATACATGGTAGTGTTGCAAGACTCACAAGAATCTGTACCTGTTGTCACCCTTGATAGCGAGTCGTTGGAGTTAGTGTAGTAGTTCATTTAACTTGGGAGTTGTATCAGCGCTAGGAGAATGTTTGGCGAAATTACAAATCGTATAGCAAAATTTCGGATGAGGTTTGTCAAACTACACCACCTGTGGCATCGGTATGACCCCAGTCTGTCTTTGAAAGGCCGAGTGTATAATGCCACCGTAAGGGAAATCTTACTATACGGCTCTCAAACCTGGCTCATCTGAGCGGAAAATGTTCACACAATTTTCGACTATCGATGTCTTCGATGCGTTAGCACTATGTGGTGGGAACACCGTGTCAGCAACGACGATGTTCGCCAATGTATCTTCGAAACGGATAAACTCTGTCGAACCCTGAGCATACTTATCTCATAACACAGAATTCGTTGGCTTATCCACAAATTACAAACAACAATTCACTGCCCTCTATATCTCGCCTTGTTTGCAAGGAGTGGGCTAGATTGAAAGCTGCAGTCTGGTGGCCAGCGTATGGTTCGGGTTCGGGGAATGAATGCACTCGCACTGAAGCTTACTTCAGTACAGCATTCCTTCTTGACTGGGGTCCGAATGACGATGAACGCCTTGGGTTATGAGCGATGTTGATTGCGGTGATAAATAGAAATCGATGATACTCGTGTTGCGTATCTCTGTATGTACCGATTTAATGTCGTGTTTTTCTTGTAGCTCTACATCTTTCTTCTCTTTTGTCGTTCACATTTCAGCTTTTTCTTACCTTTATGATTCGCCTGATACTTTGCATAGCTAATTCGTAACATGTACACACATTCTACAATCTTCTTTTGCGTGCGAACACTTGCCTTTGTGTATTTACATGAGTCTGCGATAAGTAAATAAAGTCATGCGCGTGTACATTCTTTTTGTAACTTAGGTGATGAATATGTGAGATAAAGTCCATATTACTTACAAGAAGATTACTCATCACCAACCTAGGCATTTCATATGTCCTTCATCTTAGTCACTAAGTTCCATCTAACTTCAACCCACACGCCCCTAAATTGCCTACCGATGTCTACAATTGTTGTGGCTCATACCAGCCAGCAGGTGATTTATGGGCCGGATATAATCGAAGGGTTGGGTGAAATGCCGGTTGTATCGAGAGTGATGAGTCACCCGCAACAAATGAACGAATTATCTGACAAATCGGGTAGCTTGTGTTCGAAACTGTGACCGATGTTCGCAAGCAATCTCGTCTTGATTTGGTGTCCTGGGCACTACAAAGGAAAAACAACACACACTGTTGTGAGAGATTGGATTGATCGACGGGTAGGTGTCTAAGACGTGATCATGGTCACACGTGTGTGTATTGTGCCCTATTTTCCTAATTGATTATTTTGCTAGACCGTACGACCAGTTAGTGTGCTAGCAGACTAACTGGTCGCTGTTACTGGTGTGCTGTTACTGGAAAATCGGCTGGTTAGACTCCGTTAACGGTTGCCTATAGGAGATGGGAGAGAGATCAGCGAACCGAGCACAAACTGGCTGACTGTGGCGTTGTGCTCTGAACGGATATAGATTTTTACGTAAACAGCATGGTCTTGAGTTGGAAACCAGTCAGTGTATGCTGTGATGACCTGCGTTATCCAAATATTTCAGAAACCCACCGATTCACGGAAATTAGAGGTATACAGTCTTATTTGGGCTACATCAGGACTTTGGCTGATACTAATAGCACATCGACCATAGCTGATAATAGCCTTCAAACTTGGATAGACTACCAAAGAAAACACTGAGCTCCAAGTGCGTTCATGTTAGAGCCATAGCCTTATCACCACCGATATGTGAATTCTGGTTGACGAGGTCAGAAGGTGATCGTGCTGATCCTCACGTAATTGGTCATCCGGGGCACGACCGAATTTTCATGTCTAGATCAGTGCAGAAAACATATGTTGCGATATGTTAATATTTCGTTTACTCTCATCAGTCGCAAACGTAAGACATGCAAGTTATATATGACACACAATTAGAGATAGACGGTGTGTGGACACGCATGTAGTCACACCACACATTATGTCATCACCATGACGGCAACTCTATGGGTTGTTTCAACCACTTTTGTGCACATAGCGCCGGCTGGTGAGTTCTGATCAACATGGTTTCGCTAAAGGCCAGTAGCTTCGGGTTCTGATAGTGTAACAATATTATGAATGATCTGTTTAGGTCAACCGGGTGACCTGTTATCATTAGGTGTCTGGCAATCGATGATGCGGGGCTTCGAGTAGCGGATTTACGGGTTTCAGATTGTTGTGTCATGAGCTGTTTTAACCAGTTTGGGACGTGTTCTGCCACTCGCTGAGATAGCTGTCGGTCTGTTCTGCCTATGTAAACGTCACCGCAACTGCAAGTGAACTGATAAATAACTTGAGAGACAAAATGGTTAGACAAACTGCGTTCGCGACTGTATAGGACGGGTCCTTTAGTGGTTTGAACCAAGCGTAATTGAACAGCTGCATTTGTACGGGCTAGGGCGCATTGCAATTTGTGTTTGATATCGTTTGCCAGATGATCTCTTTTGAATCGCAAAAGAATATATCTCGTTTGGGCTGTTTGAACCGGCTCATTGCATTTGTTCATCATGATATTAATGTCTATAAACTTTTCAGGATATCCGTTTGCCAGTAACGTTATTCTCAAC
>JTDE01000226.1:239411-295458 GCA_014338405.1 Paragonimus skrjabini miyazakii | reverse complement strand
CGTGTTCCATCTGCAGCCTATTAGGTATGCATATATGCCTGGCCCTATAAAATGGGATTTTGACCAAACCCCGCTTGTATGCTATCGGGGCAAAGCTGGGGCAGTCAAGATACTGTCCACTTCATGTTACTTTACGATGGACCGATCGCTGTAATGTCCCATTCCCACTCCTAGTGATGAGTATATTTAAGAAAGCTAAACTGCCGTTTGATTCAGTTTCGTGAGACAAGGATAAGTTCGGGTGAATAAAAGTAACAGGAACAAATCAAAATGATCAATATCTATAAAAATGAAAATATCACCAATATGCCGTTTGTACAACACAGCTTTGACAATATTATCTGGGATTTACCATTCTATCATTCCCAAGAAGATGTCCGCTAACGTTAGGCCTAACGGACTACTCATAGTCACTTCGTCTATTTGTCTAAAAGTCTTTCAAAATTGAACTTGATGTTTTCTGTATACAGTAAAACGAGATCCTAAGAATATTCAGTTGGAATACTTATATCACAGTTTTGGCTGAAAAATAAAAACACAAAAACTCACCTGTCTCACGAAGAACGTGTATTATGGTGTACGATATGGAACAATCAGTGTTTACTAAACTGTTTGCCAGTCTAATTAAAAAGTCAACCGGGGTTTCAAGCCCAGTTCGAAGTGAAACGCTCTCTGAACCTCCAGGATAAGAAGTAATATTGTTTGCAAATGAGGACGGTTGTGAATAATGCAGTTTTTGAGTTTCGAACTGTGAGCATTCAACGACAGCCTAAATCTCCCTCGGACAATGTCGACGTTGTTAAATCACAACCAGAATAGTGGACTGAATTAAGTCTGAAAGCATGTCAGGAAAAACAAAACCGTATATAATATGGACTCGTGTGCGCTGGTGTGTCCACACGGTCCTTTCAGTCCTTTGTTTGGATGACGTGACCTTTGACGCTGTATGTTTAACTGAGTCATGAGTTAAATAACACAGCTGATTTACAAATCTCCATACAGTAAAGCCTTTCTAAATCGACGCACACTGCTTGTTTTGTTTTCGAAGGTCACGTGTCAGACATCCATGCGGTGTGTCCTGACAGTGAATCCCATTTTCTTCTTCCCATCCTAATTCTTTCAGGTCAAGTCTGAATCTGAGCAAAACGAGAGATACGTTTAACAGAGAGCCTTACGAACATACTGAAATTCAGGTCATGCACTTTAAAAATGAGTTGGAATGTAAACAAAACAGACTGTAAGAAGCGTAGAGGGATAAATGCGGTCAGTCACGTCTTGCGCTTTATGCAAAAACAACTCGGTCGTGTTACCAAATGGGCCTTCTAATAACCGACTGGGGACCGATTTTATTTCCCTGTTGTTCAAAAGAGACCATCACTCAAACGTAACAAACAACAAAATCCTACTTATCAGTAATACAAAATCCTACATATAAACGGTCATAATTACCGGGTTTCTTCGTAGCCGTTTACACTTTAGTTGAACTTATTCTAATCAGACAACGCACACTCAAGCATGATTCCAACCGGAAGTAGTCAAGATGGGAAAGCAAGCTGAACAATACCTGCCCTTAAATCCCGTCAACTCATTCGTGGTGATGACGAAATAGACAGAACCGTTTACCTCTCCAGGCCTGTTTGCACTGGTAGCGGACTACGTAAGTTGAAATGTGAAGACGTATTACAATACAGAGGATTTTGTGAGAATCAGGTTTTTAAACAGGCCAGACCATTGAATTTTCCTTTCTCACAATAATTCAGTGTGGCTACCCGAAGTACATTTGGATGAACCTGATCAACAGCAAACTGGAAATCCACAAAATTTACCCCCACATCAGTCTGTGGCTGGTCAATGATGAGTTCAGACGAAAATGAAAACAGCTAACAGCACAACTGTTGATACCTTCTACTCAGTTACTCAAGGTCTGTCAGCCGTCACTTCGAATAAACCCATGTTAAATTTAGCGTGACTGGAATTATGATGTCAACAAAAACTAGAAAATGTCCATCTGCTTGATCTATCAATGCACAACCACTGGTTGAACTTCATGGTGTGGACGGTTATGAAACTTACAGGCGAAGGGGAAAGCTTGAGTAAAATTTTAGATGGCGGACCACCACGGATAACATTGCCACTGATACATAGAATGCTATGGCTAAGTAGCGGTGTATCATTCTTTTGTATTGTTACGACTGGCCAAATCGGAGACGCAACTATCCCAACACTTGGTGACGGTAATATATGGCCAAAGTCTACAATGAGTTGACTGCGGACAACACGGGCGACCGGATGAGCCATCGCTCAACGAAACCGGACCAACGGGCAGAGAATTGCAGGCAAGAAACTCACGACAGAAGATATTAGCCACACAAAGTTGGTGGCATCCGGTTAAGATTAGTCTGTCACAGTGACCGAAGCCAAAGGACGCTTTCGCTTAACCATCACCATTTGTGGTTCCACTCACACACCACGTATCTGGTGTAAGCCCGAAGGATTAAGACAAGGAAGCGTGTGAGTGAGGCCTTTCTATCCAGCCGGTTAATGCTGGTTAGCTATTCATAGGCTAGCTCGAAATTGAAAACCCTGTCTCTCGAGAAATAAACAGACTCCAATAGTGTGATCTGAAGTGAGAATAAAAATATTGGAAACGTATTGCAAAAAGTGCCTCAGTATATCAGTACATGTTAGTGCACTCTAGATAAGATATAGAGTAAGATAAAAAATTGTCGGGGAAGTCGCCAGTTCCCCGAAAATATTGTGTGACCAGAAGTAACAAAGTTCACTTGTGAGTGACCTTCACCTTTGCCATGGCTATGCACTGCTCCGGTCTTCACAATCGACCTAAGCCCTCTTGACAACTGCTGTTGTCATCCCGACTACACACCTAGACTGTACTATCTAGACTTTTGTCAGGTCAATTCCCTTTGACCTTGCTTGTTGCTAGTCCCAAACTCTATAAATACGAACGGGTTTGTGACCATGTTGTCTTCGGGCTAAGCGACATAAAGATGCTCTGTTTGAAAGTCAGTCTTTCTTCTGTGTTTATGCGGTAGCCTCGGGTAGATGGGTTAGATGGGAAGAGACTAACTGCCCGCGTATAATCCGTACTCGTTGTTCCTTACCGTTATTCATCGTGCTATTATCCGCCGTCTCATTTATCGTTACTCTGTTTCCGTTTTCCACTCGTTGGCCGTACAAACAATCACAACAAAAATGCATGGATAAATTGAAAGAAAACAGACAAAAAATTCGTCATACAGTACACTAACAAAACTAAAGAAAATGAAAGGTAACAGGCCAGGTTTCTGTAAACAGGAGCAGGTGAGTTCCAAACGACGGTAGACGTTGGTGGATACGAACAAGAAAAATGGTCATATCTGATATAACTTACTTGACCCTAACGTACCCGTTGTCTCTTGACCGACGGTGTACTATGAGTAAGTTGATGACCTACTGATCCCAAACTGCCAGAGCATTCGCGGCCATACACATCGCAACTCCATATGGTCACGTCACCATGACCTATGGCACCGATCGTTCCCTTGATTACCGCGCGCTTCCGTTCCCGGCCGCGCAGTTGTTGTTCACTGAACTTGCGGATGCTCGTCCGGATCATATTTCTCAAGACCGTCCGCCAAGTCGTCCCAACATCTAAAATTGAGGTTACAACGCGAAAAGCTTACCTGGATAACATCCTTGTATTTCCGCTTTGAACCACCAGGATTTCGCCCATCTTCTTTCTCTTGCCCGTACAACACCTGTTTCGGAATCCGGTCGGCCCCATTTTACGGACGTGACCAAGCCAACGAAGTAGACTGGCTATCAGAATGGCTTCAATTCCGTACGTATCCGCCCGTCGAATTACATGGGTGTTCGAACTCATATCCGACCGCCGAATACTCGAAATGCGTGTTGGGTATTGTAGATGAAAGCGGCTCAGATTTTGTACGTTCCGTTGATGGGACATTCATGTTTCTTTGCTGTAAAACAACGTAGACAGCGTCACTGGATGTTAGACAGGCAGGGTGGTTTTCATCTTCCGGCTGTGATTTTTCCAGACATGTCTCTCAAGATGTCCGAAAACAGGGATGCTTTTCGCTGTGTGAGTTTTCAACTCGCAGCCGTAAACAAATCTGCCATGAGGTGGCTCCCTCCACAGTGTCTACCCTGATATGTATTCCGAGTGCCAGCTCAGCACTCGGTTCGAAAAGGCTGAAAGAAATAAGATGAAATAAGAAGACATCCAAACCGAACTTTACTGTATTCAAATAGCATGTTATCATCTACAAACAGCGATATACGCATTATCGATCTACGAGTTTTGACGCCGAAACGTCGGGTGTCCAACAGGCGACCGTCCACGCAGTAGTCACCATCAACACCGTCCTGTGAATTACGTGGAATAGCTATTGAACTGGCATGGTCGTTTATCAACTCACCTAAATTTTATCACCAGTAGTCCATGATTCTATGGAGTCGTTCATCAAGTTGACGGAAGGCGCTGCGGAACGTGGCTCTTTTATTTTCCTCGCTGAGGTTGATTGGGAAATCAATCAGGCTCAGGATAACTGCATCGTTGTCGTCAACTCAGCCCAGGAGTATCTGACAACGGATGCCGATCGTCTCGATGCAACCAGAGTATTACTCAGAGATGGTTCGTTCGACTAGATGATATGGCCATCTGCGGCGTGAGGTCAGTATTCTTAGTTTCAAAACACGGGAGTGGGAGTTCGAGTCCGCCTGTTGATGCGTTTGAACCGGGGTATTCGAAAAATGTGCCTGGATGCGATTATCAACATCATAAATAAATAATGACAGTCATCTAAAATAAACAGACTTACTAAGCATATGAGTGCGGGGATTTTTGAACGTTATCAAAGGCTACGGATAAATCCATCTTGGTATACCATTCACGTATTACTACAGCCATATCTGCATATGCAATCGAGCTTTTTAACGTAATGAACCGGTAGGGCCAGCAGTTTGCCTACCGGAGTGCTATCCATCACTGTAATCTTACAAATGAGTAGGCCAGAGTTTGAATACATATTTTGAACACGTTTAAAAAACAACACCGTCAATCATCAAAAGCCCTTTCCCGTGAGTAGTTCACACGACCGTCGTTTCAGTCACAGCCCACTGACATTATACGTTTCCGTTTGGCGACGTCAGACATATACCTTGCGTCGTGCTGTGTACTTTTGTGATAGACCACAACTCACCACCCATATATATATATATATATATATGTTCTTTATGATCCTCGTCGCTGGTAGTTGGTTACTTATCCTCGTGGATTGGCACCACATCAAGTCAATGCTTTTGTAGTTGATAAGGTGAGCGGAGTCGGGTTTCAATATTCAGCTGGATAACTGCAAGAGCATATCGTGTCGAGTGGCCTTGATAACGCGGGAAGTAGGCCGGTTAAGATCCTCCCAGGATATCGGGGATATTGTAACAAAAAGTAATTTAACAAAACACGATCTTTATTATCCAACTCACTATTACCCAGTTCACGCGCGCGCTCGCGTTTATGAACAAGAATTCCAGTCCACAATATAGCAACGGTTTCCACTCACACGTCGCGTGCACCTGTGCCTGGTTTGTGTGTGCGTATTGGTGCATTTTGCTTTTCAGGACTCGGGCAAGGATGGCGTTGAGGTTGAGTACCGGACGGATGGACGCATACTTAATTTTCGACGTTTCGGCGCCCCAACCTGGCTACATACCTCACGGATGCGCATGCTTCTGTTTGCAGATGACAATGCGCTGTTTAATCACAGCGAAGACGAATTGTAGTGGCAGATCACGGCTTTCGAGACCACAGCATCCAGGTATGGACGGGATGTCGACACAGGTAAGATATTTTCCTTCTTTCAGCCATTTCTGGGCGGGGGTGCTGTTCATGAATTTGCGCCTGAAATTCACATCAGTGGAGATGTCGGCAGCTGCGTGGTCCTAGTCGAGGGGTCATCGATTGGAGTTAACAGACAGTAACTGTGTCTCCTCTCAAGCGATCGGGCAACTTGATCATTACTCACAAGCGAAAGTGGTTGAGCGTTCACATAATGATAATTCGGTCGTACCTAATGTGAGGTCAATGGCGCAGTAGTAAACATGGTTGCCTCATGGACAGCGTGGTCGGAGTTCTAGTCCCGGCATTGGCGAGGATATGCACTACTGACGAGTTCTAATGAGAGCGAAACTCGAGTCTAGTGCTTCTGCTGTTCGAAAGGGGTTGAGTGGAGAGTCTATGGGAATGCGATAGTTGCGATCAATTATGGACGTTGTTCAATCTATATGAAAATCAGAATCCTCTACTACTCAACAATAATATCTGTCCGACATGGAAATGTCTTTCATTTGCATGCTTTGTGAAGTATTCGAATGCATGAAGTGATTAAGTCACTTCATCACCTATTTCTACTGATTTCGCTTGCTAAGTATAACAGTCAGTATAACAGTTCAGTTCTGTGGTAGTCCTAGCTTCCTGAACGGTCGTTTGCAGACCACAACACGTTATAGTTTAGTGTCCAGAAATCGTAACTGCACGACCACAGCCAACGATGAGTGTTCCGATTACCCTGATATTGTTGGTCCACTAACTGCCAACCAGGACAATCCCCCCG
The DNA here is from genome assembly GCA_014338405.1 of Paragonimus skrjabini miyazakii. Lineage (NCBI taxonomy): Eukaryota > Metazoa > Platyhelminthes > Trematoda > Plagiorchiida > Troglotrematidae > Paragonimus > Paragonimus skrjabini miyazakii. The sequence continues at coordinate 288,829 of JTDE01000226.1, read as the reverse complement.
ATTCACACAGCTGAAACACGTGACGGTTGAAACACCGTTTTACATTGTCTAGCCAACTGCTTCATGTACAGCTATCTACGGAAGTACTTACAGCTCAGAGTAAAGTCGTAACTGTATCCACAGTTCCCAATCTGCTATTTCTACTGCGTTGAGGCTAGCACTGGATTCGAGCTAGCTCATTACTTGTTATTAGTTCCATAAGTTCATTTACTACAGATTTACGCATTCGCAACAGTCGTAACCGCACGACTAGGACGAATCCAGAGTAAAAATGTATTCGTCGTATCGTCCTAAATGATGACGGTCTACACGAATAAAACGTGATCATCAAATAGACTGGCACCCGCCACCTCAACCCACAGAAGCTTTTATGGCGTCATCCTTAAGTGCGTCAGTGACTGACGCAATTTGTTTAGAGTATATCACTCAGAGTGGTCGTTGGAGCGGTAGTCTAAATAACGTTTTGAACTGCATTTATGTCGAAACTATCCATCACAATTTGGCCAAATTTGAAGCACATCGTAAAGAACACTTTAAACAGGCTATGGTGATGGCAGAACTTAGTCTCGATTAGGATCTTCACGTTTTGGAAAGCACTGTTCGATTCTATGATCACGGCTGGCCCAGTAGAGATGTTCAAGAACCTACTCGATCAACAGGTATGCGTGCAGCAATCGAAACTAGTGTTCTCTTGTCCACTTCTTTATCGCATTCCCATAAGTCACAAAATGTGTATGTGTAAGGCTGTATTTGTCAGTATCTGCTGTATATTTTTTGGTTATGTATGTGTTTTACTTCAACGTGTTGGCATGCTACGCACCAGTGTCCCTCGTTTCATCCAGAGTTCTCACGAGCTTTCTAGTTCCCAGGAAATGAAGAAATCAATTTCCCTTGCAAAAAATGCAGATTTTTGGGAAAAAGTGCCTTTTCCCAACACTCATTTTATTATAACCGTTTTCTTTACATCTGAGAACTGTCCGGTAAATTTTTTTCTCTGATTTTCACAGAGACAAGAACGTGCAAGCTTTTGATCTCCCATTATCCTATATGAACCTGTAAACCTATAAGGATCTTCAGTAAAGAATTAAAACGAGGGAACCAACCGTAAACGTTTTCTGAGCAACTGAAATCTAGAAAAAGTTGTCGAAAAGACAGCTAATGTAAAATGGAGCAGAAAGTGTGCAGATCGATCTGAACAGCGAACATTACCCACAACTATATTCTACAACAGGCAAAGAGCAATAGATAATGGTTTTTTAATAAACTAAAGGTGGTTGCTGATGCTTAATCATTGAAACTTCATGATACCCTAAAGTTTGTGAGTTTTGTTCGTTCATAAAGACCTTTATGCAATATTGATTTGGCGACGTGCAGTCGACAGAAGCGGCGTGTCGCACACCAACGAGTGCACCATTGCTTTTCGCTAATAATTACGAATTAGTACTTTGGAAGTTAATTATTAACCAGCCGCAGCTTATGCATAGAACGAAAGACTGTCCCCCCCCCCACGAAAAAACATAACTTTCACAGTGGAACTGAATGGTACATAACCGTGGTGTTAGACAGCTACCTCTGATAAAACCGTAACATGACCTAATAATTTTAATAGACAATAGTCGCGTTATTCGGTATTCTAATTCCCTGTTCTATGCTGAAGTCCACGCTGCCCATGGGATCGAAATTTCTGACGTAATTAGGAAATTCGACCGTCGGTGACCATGCCTCGATTAACTCGCTATCGAACATGGCTGGGTTGAAGTTGTTCTGGAATTCTGTTGGAGTACCGAGATTGGGACAACTCAGATCTAAATCCGCGTAGAACTGAGATAAAAAGAAAGACTGTAAAAGTTCTTCAAGCGGCACGTAAGACGTAGATATTGCGTATGCATTTTCAGACGTGGGCACCGGAGAATAAGTAGCCAGAAAGGGAAGCCGTGCTTCCCAGGATTTCATCAGTGAATCCCTCCTTCTCTGGACTAGCGCAACAAAATCAATGCCCTTTTATTCATCGGTACGCTCAATGGGATAACATTTGATTAGCAGAAGTACACAGTCTGAGTGCCCAAGGAACCCTGTGCCATTAACTGAAGCCCGTAATGATGCTGGATTAGGCCATGTAGTGCTGTAAATTCTGTAATTGCATTTAGAGTCGGCTTTTTTAAAATGACGAATCAATATTCACCTTATGGCAGTAGAGTGGAAGTTTAGACAATAAATAACTAATCATCCGGTGTGAACGACACTTATCCCTGTGTTAAAGAAGGTGAACATCTTACACACTTAAGAGGATCAACAGTTTAGGTAAACCGAATAAATGATTTGTTGAAATTAGTCATTGATGTCACTGTAAAGGAGCATCACAAAACTGTAGCTTCCCAATTGTTTCCCTAACCACTAAGACGAGCCACTGGCTCTTCTAGTATGATAACGTCAAGTGTCACTGTGACCGTTTGACCAAACAATTCAAACTGAACTACTGTATCCACTTCTTTCCCTGACCAGCTTATGGGATACGTCGAAACGTCATCGAAAACTCCTGGGACTACTTATGTCGCCTAGTGAAACAATCAGACCTAATCAGTGACATCGAATAGGTTTTGAAAATGGCTTTAAACAGCATCCCCAGAGCTCATTACAATGAAATGTTTCAAGCTAAAGAGCTGAATGGGGAATAAGAGTATGGAGTGTCAGCATATGCAATGAAGCCCACTGTCCTTTTCCATTCATAACGCCTACTGCTTTGACAAGCTCCGTTATACTGTACAGAGTTGTCTCATAACTACATCTGAAATAAAAAGATGCGATTGAATATAGTTGACACTCAGTTTTTTAACACAGTGGTTATTCAATAACTTACTATTAATCCATCTTATAGCTCATTCGTTCGCTGTGGCTTGTAATTGAAACAAAAATCCCTTCCACATTCGAAGTACAAACATCTACAACAATCTCTGACCATTGTCTCTGACGACATGATGTGATATATATCTGTTTCCAATTTGAGAAGGTCCAGTCCAATATCAGTCCCATCCTCTACCGTATTTTTAAACCTATGACTTCCATGGTCATGGCTTGTCCACGCGCAACAACCAGGCTGAGGGTTACACTAGCAGCCTCGAACCCTGGGCTTACTATCTAGCATGAATGAAAGCTACTCGCCATTGATCAGTCCGTCTGTGTTAAGTGATTGGTCATTGTTGCCAGTGGTACAACAATCATTGCGTTAGTCAGACAATCGGACGAAGCCACAATGTTAGTATTGGATACCTAAAAGCCTCGTATTCTCCATATGGTCAGTGAACATTTTGTGTAACGGGAATAAACCGAAGAATTATGAACGTGGTTCATGTGACAGATGTGCATTAAACATCGATAGGCCGCTATAACAATCTTCACTGCGCTTACAACCCCAGAATTAAATTTTGAAACGAACGTGTTGCGCATACCGTATTGAAAGTAAACAGTAATTAATCCATACATGCAACTCCCACTCTTACCGGGTAACTCAGTTGCCGGAAATGAGATTGAAAAACATCATATGAGCGTGCCGATAGGTCCCTGGGTCAGATGAATCGATTGCAATGTCGCGGTCCTGTCTGTCCGTCGGCCTAGCTGTTGTCTGATTGTGGTCACACGCCATTTGGTGTGACAAAGGAAGCGACATGCTTGCATACATGAACACATAAAAGGACAGGCGCACTTGCTCGGATTTGCGTCATCTAAAACTGGGTTTACCGGAAAAGCCTGTGCGATGCGGACGCAAGCGCGTAAACTACGCAAATATCGAAGACGGTCAGATTCTGGGTCAGTTTTAAGTCGTCGAAATGATGAGACACCCACTTCCTGACGCAAACAATTGTTGAGTGTAAATGGCCTGTAGTGTTCGGTATGTTGTCTACATAAATGAAGGTGGTCGATGTCATACTGGCAAGTACGTTCCTCAGAGTCTGTCTCTCTCGGTACCGATAAGTGCCTATTGTAATACAAAAAACATCCATTGTGGTCAAAATTGTAGCAGCCGCTCCATTAGGGCTGGCCTATTAGACATTCTTGAAAAGAGTCTATTCAATTTGGTTATTTCATGTTAAACACTTCTCACGGCTGACCACAACCTACTCAAACAGCACAGTTAAAAGGGAATCAGTATGGTTGTTTTCGCTCGTGTTAGACTTAATCAATAGTGTGCTCTTTCACTCAGACAGAGAGTTGAACGGGTGCCATCTGGATGATGAAGCCTATGATTGAAATTTGTGATGTATTGCGTAATAAAAACCACCCTTTCAAATGGATATGCTCAAATTAAGAAACTATTTTTTCTTCCATAACTAGTTGCCCTGAGAACGGCAAGTTCCAACATCCGTTGATTGTCATTTGGCCTCGGTTCGGTTAACGCTAGTAACAGTCTCTACTGTTCACGAGAACATCGATGAGACATTTTTGTTTGTGTACATGAACCAGCTGACTAAGCCTTCATTCTTTCGGTTTTTGTTAACAGTGCTGTCTAATCAATGCCGATCATGTCCACTCGGAGCCTGGTATGCCGCCTGTGTCTTAAACTTCTTTCAGTCTGAACAACAAGACACAATAGCTGACCACGAGATTTGGTGTGTGAGCCAAGGCCAGTTTGAGTGATCAAAAGTTATTGTTTCTCTGATAGGTCAGTCGTTGTAAAATTTCATAGAAACGCAACAGACTAGTTCAGAAAAGTTCTAGAAATTTAGATCTTAAATACCAAGCGGAGAGACGGAGATACATGCATGTGAGAACTTGATAGTTTAATCGCTAGATGAGTAACTCATTTTGTTGCCAAACTGAGAAGGGAACGAGGGCTATGGGGTTGCACAGGCAAATTGAAAACGTGATAGACCACTGAATGATTGTTCTACCTAACAGATCTGGTTATCCAAATGGCCAGATAAGCTGTGAACTCTTTTACCTGTCGAAAGTCCTTCTTTTCCCAGCAGAATTGTGACACAGCGCTGTCTATTTATGCTATCTAATTGTCTGAGTAGCCAGTACCGTGAAATAGATGACTGTGTGATACATACACTTTACTTTCCAGTGTGGTCCTGGAGATAACCACTTCACTTTCTCTGTGTATGATGGGTTGCGTTACTGAATAACCACTACCCCCATCACATTCAGATAAGGTCATCGCGTGTGTGGAGTTCAAACTGGAACTCATCGGTCCAGACCATTCTGGACTACTGCCACGGAGGCTAAGCATAATATGGCATGACCCAAAACAATCGCAGTTTTCTGTGCTTTTCTTTCTGGCAGAGAACATGACTTGAGAATGTGACACACATTCCGAACTCGGGAATTTTTCTGCTCTTGATTCCCCGTGGTAAAATACACACGCAGTAAGTGCAGATCATTTCGTTCTATAGTAATTCCTCTTCGTCCGTTTTCCTCACTTACGTCCCATATCCCCGGTTAAAATATAGCACATCTATCTTCTTAGCGTGTTTAGGGAAATCAATCGGCTGTTGATAGTCCATTGTCATGAGTTGCCCATCCGAAACCTGACACTTCTTTATCGATCAGGTAAATCAATTACATCCAACTTCGACGTATCACACCGTACACGTATGATGTGTTACCACCTCATTGAAACAAATGCCCACCAAAGATCGCAAAATACACGTGTTGACAGTCAGGCGGGTTATACCGCAAAAACACAGAGATCGGCAGAGGTTTCATGTCTGATATCAACAAGTGGTGACACATGACGATAACCAGCTGTGTTTGAACTGACAGTTTGTAAGTTACCTACAAGATGTGAGGCATGCTTGTTGGGCAGTTTATGGTGATCCTGAGAGGTTTTTGATGAGGCAGGTCATAAGCGATTGTCAACTCTCAGAGACATTTCCTTAACCAGGCTGAGCTTGGTTAATAGAGTATTAGTTTGGAATCGAGGTAACGAAACGTACGTCGATCTGTTAGTCGAATGTACAAGCATCCAGTACACAAATTGGTAGCAATATACCACCAGGTGTAGCAACTAATCACTCTCTGGTTCAACGAACGCCGCCGGTCAGCTTTTAATTTCTTAGTTGCAGTCTGTTTTAATGTACCAATCTAAGTGAGATGGATTTTTCCCGAATAGTGTACTTGCAATGTAGTTCAACACGCGCTTGAAATATTTTTCCTGAAACGATTGTGTGACGTGCTAATTGGTATGTGTTCGCAAAGTCGTTGTGGAATGCAGCTGCATACCAGAAAATGTATGAACTTGTTGGGGTATGACAAAAGAGTTTGAGGAGGCGAATGCCTATTGAATCGCCTGCGGAAGGCAACAACTATAGACTGATTTCCTTCGTGAGCACATCGAAAGGGATGAACGGCCGAGTCGACGGCTGATATCTTGCGATCGAACTTGTTATACTCAGTCTTGGCCGGAAGTGAACATCTGAAAAAGAAAGTGAACTGCTTCCAAAGTATCTTGATGTGTCGTTGAAAAATGGTGTCGACCGTGATGTCCGGCGTGTCCACAGCTATACTTATCTCTGTAGCTGGGCCGAAACAGTGTAACGTAACAACGATGGTCAACGCTTCCTTAATGCGGTCGAACGATACCATAGCTGTCGCAGACAACTCGACGTCACCGGAGTAAAACGATTTAAAACTGTATAATCGTAATCGAAATCCGAAGTTGCTTGCCTTACCCGAAGCTATGTTAATCAATACTCGCCATCCGGTCCTGTGTGTGCATAAACTGTGGCGATGATATGCACTACTGACGAGTTCTAATGAGAGCGAAGCTTGAGTCTAGTGCTTCTGCTGTTCGAAATGGGTCGACTGGAAAGTCTATGGGAATGCGACACCTGCGATCAATTGTGGGTGATGTTCAAATTGAAATAAACCAAATCCCCGACTACTCATCGGTAATCTAAAATATCGCCTAACAGGTTTAATGAGATCGGAGATTTCGACCTGTCTAGGAAGTCCTAATTGCGGGGTTATCGATTGGAGTTAACAAGACAGTTTCTGTGTCTCCATTTCTAGACTACCGGGCAACCTGATCATTACTCACAAGCGAAAGTGGTTGAGCGTTCACATGTGATAATTCGGTCGTACCTAACATGAGGTCAATGGTGCAGTGGTAAACACGGTTGCCTCATGAACGTTAACTCGGAATTAATCTGACGTGGCGTGAACGTGACCTCTAACCGTGCAAAGCGCGATTGTGAATTATTTTCTCGAATAGAAACGAAAAGTATGGCAAATGTGTTGATCAAATGTCTGATAAAGTATGGCCGTGAGCTGCAATCACAACACAAATGATAATGAATAAGACATCGATTTATCAACATAGAAATATGGGACCAATAATCCACAAGTCTACAAAGGATACATTTGCTGAAAACGAAACAACAGTTGGACAGGCTCACCAATTTAACGCACGTTTCACTAAGTCGCCAGAAACAGACACAAGTGAAACCAAGCGTAATATAAAAGACTTTTGAGAACGGAAATGGAATATTTATTAGGCGGTATGTACAAGTATCCAGCGTTCTTGTACAAAGGTGTAAACGACACTTACGTTGGGGTTAGCTACGTAGTTCACGGATCGATAAGCGATTAAACCGGAAATGTGTTTTGTTTTGATTAGTGCCGCTCATTGACATGACGTGAACAACCAAATTGGTAGCATAAATCATGTGTACTTACTTAATATGTAAATTGTAGGATTTGTAATCGTTTTACACATCATACTGTTGGCAGGCCAGGAAGATTTGCAGGTCGCTAAACCCTGCCTATTACACTTTGCTCACACACTACTATACTGCTACCTTGGTGAGGTGGTCGGGCCTGTTTACTGTTTTGATCCGGCGGGCTATGCTGACTGGGACTCTGGTCCTTCCTGGTGCAACCTTGTCAGACAAGCCAAAGGGGAGCAGTCAGACGAAAAGCAGTTACACTCATAGGATTGTATGTCGCACTACTGACCGCGTAGGAGTGCTTAGGTAGTGAGGCACGATCCTATGGGCATACAGCAGAACTATTTTTGTAGTTGTGGCACTGCTGTTTTCCGTATCAGGAAGAAGTGGGTTAGAAAAGGTACCCTCAAACAAAGAGCACTCCGATAGTCCAACGGTTGACCGTGACCGCCGGCGTAGTATCCACTTCGGTCGGAAAACATCTAGTATCTCGCAAAAGCCTGATGTAGCTTCGAGTACATCCACTGCGCGCAGCAATACTCAGAATCAGATGTCAATGTCTTATTCACTGCGCCCTCGGGCTAGGCAAGCCCCTCACTGCTATGTAAGTCAGACTCTTGAGTCATTGGCTCCGAGGGGTCCCCCAAGAAAACTCTATATCCTGTTGTCTTGCAGGTCAGACTTTTGAGTCAGAGACTCGGGGTGGTGTCCCTCAGGTCAACCCCGTTCCGCGGGAAGTATCAGAAGTTATCATTCTCTCGACTACCATGTGATTATCGCTAACAATTTTGGCTGCAAAGGATAATGACATCTAACTATAATTCGAATCATAATCCGGTGAGGTTCTCATCGGTTATGTTGAAAATCATTTGCAAAATAATCCAGCATATAAGCTCAGTACCTTGTTCACAGCCTCAGTGCTGCTTATCCAAGTTTCTTTAGTGATTGTCCGACCAGATACGGTCAGTTTACCTCATTGACGTCTGTTAATCTGCAAGCAATCATTGAAACCGAGGTGTAGCACCACTGTGGTGGAGCAACACAAAAAATGTAGGCATACACGGAATACTTCAGTTATCTGACGTAGATTGCCTAGCACCTTTCAATGCAACATCTTGAACAAGACAATGAGGTTTGGCAAATTCATGCGCATGCGTACGTCTCCGATGTATAGTTTCTCACTCTCGTCGAAGACGATAGGACTACTAGCCAGCTGGACTACCCATTAAGTCTGGCTCAATAGCAGTTTAATCTGGACAGGTTTCGGATCACCTGCGACCACCCCAAATCAGAATTCAGTTCGCGACCTGATTTATGCCCAGCGGCAATTGCGGCATGCTCAAGCTTCTGGCCACTTAGGTCCTTCTGAAAGTATAAGGGTGTTTCACTTGTAGAAGCGAACGAACCGAGTCGAGGGTATGAAAATAACGCAGCGATTAAATAGGCAGTTTATTATTGATAAACGAAACAGATGAATGTGCTATAAACTAGGGAAGCGACTATGCAACCTAATAAAAAATTTGCGTGCTGCATCAAGTTGAAGTTGTCTGCAACGTCCGAGTGCGCAAGATACTTTTTGGTGTCTACATTTCCCGCCAAATATAGGGTTTTGCGACAAATCGCGTACAGGTGACATTCGACAGTTAGCCAAAGATGAGTTGAGCCACTGCAGAACTCCCTTTAAAAGACCGACCGGGAATTGACTACGATAATGTAACAGTGTGTGAGTTAACCGACGCGGTTGACATTGATGTAAATAATTCAGTTCATCCCCTACCATAGAGCTAGTCTTGACAGTCTGTGGAGGGAGAAGAGAAACGGTCGTAAGTAATCGGAAGTCGATCAATTGAAAGGCCAATAACCGTGGGTAGACAGAATACAAGAACAGTTATTTTAGTAATCTGCCTTGATGCGGTAGAGATTTTGATTGGCTGCAGTGCAGTGCACCGTAGAATACCAGCCTCAATAAGATTCATCGTAAGCAGTGCGTTTCTATGCCCCTCGTATAATCTTAACTTTGTGTACTTTCTTTGTGAGGTGACAACATCGTTCGTCCTTATCAGAGATGTCGAATCGCTCAACTGCAGTGTCTGAAGTGTGCAGTGATTATTGCTTAAAAGTGACAGTCTCACTGAGTGTTTACTTTGATCATAGTCAAAAGATTTTTTTCAACTCTTCGTTTGTTCACTGGTTCACTCATGACGGTCATAGGTTTGATCAGAAGGTACTATGGTTCGTGTTACCATTCCACATAACACTGGCAAGGAATATCCCAGAGGAAGAGAGGGTTAAATGCAAGCAACACAATGCGAAACAGGATAACTGGAAATGCTATAGACGCATGCACATCTCTGGTTGCGACACGTTGCCATCTTGGATAGCGGAGTCCACCTACTCATTTTACTCAAACGAATAGCAAGGATTACCATATTCCTTGACCACAGACTGTCTCATCACCTCGCGATTTCATCCAGTTGTTGACTATCTGAATAAACAGTGACCAATGTGTTACACTCTCGATTGACATATGGGGTACGTGACCCAACCATTGCATACTATGCAACCTAATTGCTGTACCGACTGATCACGTACCTCGAATTTTCCGAAACAGGTGCTGGTGATTGAATTTTTTAATCAACAGTCCAAAAGTTCTTCAAACGCCAGAAACCATCTCTCATGATAGCTGGCGTTGCCGTTAATCTTGGTAGGTATTTGAAACACGTTGATAGCGGACCTGTATATCACTCTAGCTTCGTCAGTCAATAGGTGTTTGACCATCGCTGTCTCCTCCGTTTAGTTCGCAGTGCGTGAGCCTATCGCGTACTCGGCGTGATAGTTCGTCAGCGCCTACTTGGAAAAACTCCAGATACGTAAACACTTGGTTAAACTGCCATATTGTACAATACGTATTGGCTGAATCACGCATTCCATATGTCAGTCGAGCGTCTAACACGCCGGATGTTATTTGGTGAAATCACCAACAATCAGTTAAGACCGCTAGATGATCTGGCAACGTCACGGTCAAGAAATAAAAAGACTCTTAATATTCCCTTCAGTAAAGTGGGTAGGAGTCGGATGCCCGGTTGGGGATTTTGAAATAACTCAACTAGCCGGTTAGAAATACCACCCGAGATGGCACCCTCCCGTGGTCAGCGGCACGCATGCATCTACCACTTTCTCTTTTTTCTACTTAGTCTTCTTAAATCGATTTTTAATCAAGCATATTTCTTTTAGCCTATTCCTCGTCGCGATTACACCAAATGGTGATTCGAGCTGGGGTACTTCCTATTTAGGCTCATGTGATGGCTTTGAATAAATGGATGAAAGTATCGATAGAAATTTGTTTCTAGAAAGTGTCCCTCGCAGTGAAAACGCGATTGATTTGTACCTGATCTGTGGCTAAAATTTACAAGCTTGTCAGTTTAATATTTATTTTCCAACGAGTACACATAATCGGCTCGATGGTGCCAAAAAGATTGTTGATCTCTACCAGTCTAGACTGTGATTGGGTACATGTGATAAGATAATCGGCAGCGACCTAGAGCACTGATGATGATATGACAGTCATCTGGGTCCCATCACAACTGTGCCCCCTCAGTGTCCGGATTAGCTGGTTTATGATCAGAACGCCAGCCAAGTTTTTCTCACAAACTGACCATTTTTTCACCTTTCGCTGCCAACTGTCTAGCGACACAAGTACACATTCACGTTAATATTTACATGCGTGACATTGAGGACGAGGTGTTTCGGAATCGTTCGTGTATGTCATCGACCGATGTTACCGGATCACTAACCAGGGATGACAGTAATGCAGAAAATTATCTCTATGTATACCTGAGAATCGTTGAATTCACAACTCGTGCAAGAGAAATTTTGGCAATTAGATTTTGTCAGCTGTCTGCCACTTGCCACGAATAATATAACGGTTCGGTACCTTTTAATTGTAGCCTCTGGAACAGTTGCTCCAGAAACCTTTTGTCAAATAGCTGTACTACTTTAAGAGTTACCTGTGTAGTGAGTCCGTAACAAATTAATCAACCATCACTAATGAAGCCAGACTTGTCTCAATGAAGATGCGGAACGCGTTAAAAAACTAACCGAGTATCGTTTGCCAAGGTCGATTTCTGAAGCAGTAAATCACACCTCTGGGCTAAGATCCTCAAATTTGGGTGCCGTAGCAAGAGCCACAGTCGGGGAAGGTTTCTATCTAATTCAAAACTCAACAGTGAATTAAGAAAAAGCGAGTGAATTAAAGGTAGACAGAACATGCTTACTAACTACACATATTTGCGAAATATTACGCGAAACGTTAAAGTTCACTTACTTTGGACTGTGCGAACTGGATTTTGACTCGCCAGTTTGTAAAGTAAAACGAACCGAGCTGATATTGCGGTTTGTTGGATGAGCTTGCGTGTTACTTTGATCCACAGGACTATGCTGGTTAGGTTCTAGGTTCTGCCGTATCATATAGGCCAAAGAGGATCAGCCAGAATATAGTACATAAGCCCATACGTTTATATGTCCCACTACTGGCGGCGAACAAGTGCTTACGTAGTCAGGCACGAATATATGAGTATACAGAGGAATTATATTTATAGTTGCAATACTGTTTTCTTCCGTATACGAAAAGAAGAGGTTAGGTGGGACGCCAATTTGTAATACTCGGAATTAAAGACCTCGAATAGCCCTAGAAATCGTACTCGGATTGATACCTTCCACGCAAGTAATAAGCAGAAGACCTCGCACTGGTTGCAGTAAGCAGTTTATATTCGTGAGACAAGAAGCCGAATTTATGGATGTACAACAGTATTAAACAAATCATAGTCACTCATTGGCTGATCATATGGTCACATACAAAGTCACAAACTGAACGTTAATTGGTGCAATATGGAACAAAGAAATAAGCGAATAACAGAGGGCGTAACATTGAGACTGTTCTTCCAATCCTGATGTAGTATCTTCAACGCGACGTTCGGATTAGTCTCTTGTTCGAACTTCTATTGTGTCTTGGTTTAGATAAGCGGTGGATTGAGTAGATTTTCATCACAATAGCCTCAAACAAAAAGCACCCCGATAGCCCAACGGTTGACTGAAACCGCGGGCGTATTATCCTATACGACTGAAAAATTTGCACTAATTATCAAAAGCTTGATATAGCTCACAACACATCTACTCCGAGCAGCAGTAATCCGAATGAATCGTCAAAGTCTTATTCACTGCGCACTCGAGATGGGTTAGACCCTCACTATCAAGTGAGTTGGACTGCTGAGTCATTGGATGTGGGTAGGGTCCCCCTAAAAATAATGTTTCCTTTTATCTCACAGATCAAGCGATTGAATCAGAAACTCCAGCTGAGGTCCCACTTATCAGCTTGAGACAGCCCAGTGGACGCAAGACCTTGTCCGTTGAAACATGGAATGTGCGCATGCTGTTGGATTAATGCAGCACCGGATGACGGAACGACGCATTGCATTGGTCACCACTGAATTGAGCAGCCACGGGCATCGATCTCGTGGCCTTGATTGGAACGAGGTTTGCAGACCAAGGTAAGCTTTGAGAAGTAGGTGTTTGGCACACACTCTACTGGATGGGTTACCCAGTAGACGGTGCTCGGGAGCACGGTGTCTGTTTCGTAGTCGCTAATCGCATCAATGCTTTGACGACAGGCGAATCGCATGGCATCAGCCCTCAAACCATGTCCATGTACTTGCGACTCGGTTAAACAAGTGCGCCACATGTCTTACTGTTTATGATCCAACTTTATGTCACACTGATGATATGAAGAATCAGTTCTGTGATCAGCTGTCCATCACAATCCGGTCGGCACCGTTAAGTAACACACTATTTGTTTTGGCGCGACTCAACAATCTGACCGGGGGTCCTCAGACCCCATGGCATTCGTTCAGTCAATGCGAACGATGATCGTCTACTCCATTTGTGTGCTATTCGTGAGTAGGCTATCACAAACCCCCGATCTCGGCTGTATACGACGGTATGTGACAACGATGTTCACCAGTGGCGTTGGTGGATTCCAGCGTGAACTGACTGCGAAATCCTGTTCGGACAATCAGTCGGATAGAGCGTTCGGTGGATTTCAAATGACAATGGACTAGGTGGACAACCAAATCAAAATATGAGATGTATGAGCTATAAGCGTGGCTTCTCAGCTCAGCCGGTAGAGCGATTTTAGCATTTGAACATGCTATTTCTGTTGCTGGCTCGAATTCAAGATTTTTCGCAACTAGGTCTCATTTAAATTGAAGGAACAGTCTACGCAGCAGCCTTTGAGAAGATCGACATTCAAAGCCAGAGAAATTTGGACTGAATCGACTAGCAGAAAAAAGCACGCTTTGGTGAAGGGCTATGCTGATCGCAGAGGCTCAGAGCACTAAAGGACAGCTAGGAAACGGACTGCCAGGAGAAATCCAGAAGCGTGGCGGACCAGTTTTGGAACATGCTTCGCATTTTGAGTATTCGGTGGTCAGACATGAGTTCGAACACTCATGTAATTCGATGGGCGGACATGTACGGGATTGAAGCCATTCCGATAGCCAGTCTACTTCGTTGGCTTGGTCACGTCCGTAAAATGAGGCTGACCGGATTCCGAAACAGGTGTTGTACGGGCAAGAGAAAGAAGATGGGCGAAATTCTGGCGGTCAGAAAATACGATACTAAGATGTAGTCTACGTAAGACTTGCGAGTTGTAATATCGGTTCTAGATATTGGGAGGACTTCGAATTGAACAGGACTGTCAGGCGTAGGCCGGTTCGCACGGGCATCCGGAAGTTCAATGAACGACAGTTGTGCCACAATGAATTCAACTGCGCGGTACGCAAAGCACTTATTGGTGCCATGGGTCGTGGTGGAATGATTACATGGCGTGGCGATATATGTGGTCGTGAATGTGTTGACTGTCTCAGATTAGTAGGTCATCAACCTACTCAGTACATTGTCAACAGAGAGACGTCCACCAGGTTAGGGACAAGTAAGTTATGTCGTTTTTATCTATTTCTCGTTCGTGTCGACCAATGATCACCGTTGTTTGGCAAATCACTCGTTCTCCTTTTCAGAAAGCTGGGTCATGCTGGTCTTCTGTCTTTACATTTCTTCAGTTTTGTTGATGCGCTATATGATGTTGTTTGTGTTTAGCTTTCGACTCAACCTTAAATTTTGATTGTCCTTCCTAATCCTGTCTGGGTTGCAATAATGTATACTACTGTACTGCCTTACATTTTCAACATATTTCATCCCCACTTGGATCTTACCATTGGAGTCTCTATTTTTGTTTCCAAGAGATGAGGATTTCATATTACTTCTAGCATACTATCTGGCTAACCAGTATTGGCTGGCTGGACTACGAAGACTCCACTCACACGTTTTCTGGTCTCATACCTTCGGGTTTACATTTGATACAGCGTGTGTGAGTGGAACCGCAAGCGCAAGCCGCTTGTGGATTGGGTTTTGCGCAGATGTCCTTTGGTTTTGGTCTCTGTTGCAGACCAATCTGAGATGGAAGCTGTCAACCATGACACAAGGATAACACTATGGGATCACCGCACTGATTCTTTACAACTGGTTACGACAGCTTGGATAGCTGTCCGATACTTCTAATTTAATATTTACTTTACTTGATTTTTTCGTGACTTTTCACAATTCAGGTACTCAATTCCTCAATTTATTCCGATTTTGATCATTGGGATCCCAATCCACTACGTACAACCGCTGTTGTCATCCTCATTACTGTAGCTGTTTTCAGTAAACTGACAGTGGGTAAACTGTTACTGATAAGCAAAAAGGAATGTTGACCGATTACAGTCGAAAATCACTCACAACTCATCGCAACTTTCATGTTCATCTAGACTTGTAAACTGCCCCCTCCCTTTGAAAAGAAGTACTAGTCACGAGGACTGTTCTTAACAAGGCTCGCCAATATATTATATCATTGTAACAACCAGGATTTGAATTCCGGTACATGTTCTTAGGAAACAACCTTGTTTATCAATGCTTCGCCGAGCTTACAATAAACACTATCAAATTATAATAGTTTGAACAGTTGGTCACATTCGTTTGCGAGTAGAGTTCATTCGTTTTTAGAGGAGACACAAACAATTATAACCAAGCGTTTGTGTATGATAACCAGGTCTTATCTAACAAGACTTCAATTGCGCAGTTGTCACCACAGTTACTTCTTAAGTGTTGTAAACCCTCCTAAACGGTACACTGGTTCGATCTCGGTATAGTGGTACGCTCGATAAAATCGGATTCTTGTCCCGGTAATAATTCGCACGAAAATCTCGGTCCCGAATAGTACCGCGACTGTTCCCGTAATCACTCCCAGAGCAAGCCAAAAGACGCGTCCAAACAGGAAGCTTTATTCCGCCACAAAACGTGTGCCTGTAGGGCGACAAGTACAAGTTATTTATAGGGCCCGTCATGAACACACAACCCCCCATCATGAGAAACAGTTAGGACCACACATGTGCATAGCGGTATAAAAAAGTCTCAACCGATTTTGAACAGTTCTGCTGGTTCGGGCTGAGTCGAGTGATTTTTTTCCTTCGCTCTCACGACGGAGGCGACCTTGGGCCGGTCACATGTTGGGGCGCCCTAACATTAAGAAAGTAATCTCACGTTCATATGTCGTTCACGGAAAGGGCATACACTACCGACGAACTCTGGGAACAACAAAACTAGAGCTTAGGCTTTCTTTTCAAAGGTGATCGGCTGTGGAAGCCCACTTGAATGCCAGGCTGTTATCAGTGTTCAACATACAAAACAGAAATGTTCACATTTCACAACATATGTCCCTCTGCTTCCTTACTGAAATGGACATGAGGAACCCAGTGCTTTAGAAAGGTTTAGTAAGATCTGAAACCTCTGCGACTTTCGAGTTCCATCGGTTGGCGCATTTACTGCTTTCAATCAATAAAACTACAATAGTTCGACGACTATCTTTAAGCAATGATCAGCCCACATTGCATATGTGACTGTCGGTCGAGTTCTAGCTTTGTCTTTAAGCTTACTAGGATTATAAACCGACAGTTTCAAGAGTAGATTACCGACAGTAGTTTCAAAATATTAACAGCTTTCCGTACTCAGCTATTATTATGATTATTATCATCAAAGAATCACAATTTTACATATCATTTTTGAGTCAAGTTTTTACGGATTATAACCGGAATGTTCAGGTAACGAACCATTGTAGAACCAAACCGATTACACATTTAGGGTTGAATGAAATAGAACTAACTGGAATAACAACAGTGAGGAGAACATAATGCGGCTGAGAAAATTTACTGGTAGACAGGCCGAAGTAGTTCATGTGGACAACACTGAACAGTGAGTTTATGATGTGTGCGATGAATGCTACTCGTTATTTAATTAACAGACATTGTCCATTAAGAGTTCACTACTCTGCGCGAGTTCGGTTATTTCAAGTTACCATTAGACAACTTGTTTGCGGTATAGTTTGGAAGATATTACCGATTGGTAGCTCACCTCAAAAACATTAACTGAGTTCAGGTGACCTAAAATATCGTCTCTGACTCACTGTGTGACTTATTTTGTATAATTCCGTCAAATAAACTTGTACATTTTCCGGGGTGAAATAATGCGCACTTGACTAAGCATCTGTTTCAGAGGTTCGGGTTTGCCTCCCATCTAAAGCAGTCACTAATGGACTCCGAAAATTTAAACTGTAACGTTTTATCTTCACAACTTACATGAATGAAATGTCATCATCAGAAACAACACAGGTTTTAAGGCTGTCGACGTCGTCGTTTTGAAAATGCCTGATTCGCTGAACGTTGTTGCAACTAGGTTTGTTCAGCCTGAACAAATAATCAAATGATGACCATAACGTGTCTATGAATACGTTTAGGTGTACGAATGTTTTTGTTCTCTTGTCAGTGACAATTGTCAACAGTAACCGACAGAACAACAAGCAGTGCTTGTACGATCAAGGCATTTGTTATGCCCTTCTGTTTTAATTTTCCTCGTTCCGTGAAAAAAAGTTGTTAAGCTCTTTACTGAATCCACTAAACCTCTAGGCCGATGAAACGTCATCAGTGTTACTGTTGAATTACCTCTAAAGGCATACAAACAGCTTGTTAACTAGATCTTCGAAGATAAGAATCACCCCTTGTTATTAAACCCACACTTATCAATATTCACTGATGCACTACACATATGATCCTACATGCATCTATCCAAGCTAACAATTTTAGTAGTTTCTTACTGGGCAAGAATGTTGATGAATCATCAACCCATTTTTGTGGAGCTCGTCAAATGATTAACTGGATAAAGATGCAATCTATTTTGTTAATTTGCCTGTGGCATCATTAGATTTTGAATGCTGTTGTTAAACGTTTTTATTTCAAGTACTTTAACTCTCATTTTATATTTATTACTATTACCGGATGTTTGACGATATTCACAGGTGAGATTCCACTTTTCGGTGTATAGTAAACAATGTTTCATTTAATCAGATTTGCATTGAATTAAGTTGAAATATTTGTGCAACTTAACCCTGAGACTATGTCCGCAGTGTGTCATCTACAGGATGGTGAAGGACTGATCTCAATCGCAGTATTGTTGAGCTATAGTCCAAAGACTAAATTACCCGCAGTCCTGACTTGATGTTCTAAATGCTTGTATGAGTTCAGTGCTCAAAGATGCCGTCACGACGGACCCGAGTGCGGTCATCAAGATTTTGCCTGTTCGGATACTGGACGAGCTTCGCATCCAATCAAGTAGTTTACTTGATGTTGTAACTTCAGCAAATTACTCGTGAGTTGAGTTAGGCCGAGTACCAATGGAACTCACATCAGGTGGTATGATTAGTGGATAATCCCGTAACAAATGAATAAGCTATATTTGTTGGGTCCCAAGTCCAAATCTACACCTAAAGTCTACTCCATCTGCAGACCTTCTAATGTTCGACTATCTAAAACCTGTAGGAAATTACCGTCTCCTTCAGTTACTATCTAAGTTGCGTGTAATCACGCTGTAACAGATTACGGTAGCGTCTTCTGTTCAAACTCCCTTTGTGAATTTTGAACGCATCAACACAGTGATCACACGTTAGCCATTGACAATTCAAAGCAGATTCAAACATACATAACCACTCTCAGCTTCTCCAATCGATAGCATGTTGATTGAATGGGATGCATTTCCAGCAATGATTTCCGGGTTTTAATCGATTTCACTTAACCATACACAAGTCGTATGTTTGTCCGTTTGCCTGTCCTTAACTGGTTATATGGGTCTCATGCTAAGTTTGTCTCGTTCGTTTTGACTGAGGATGTTGTGATATGAGCCTAGGGGTGACGGCAAGGAAATGAGACTTGGTCGTAATTCGCTATTGCCTGGATATTCCTCTGTTAAATGAAATAGAATAGGGCACCGTTATAACGAAGACTACGGAACCAAAACTTTACGTTGGGAAGAATAAGGAGAGCAGCTAACGCCATCCCATTTTTGCCCGCTTCGGTTATCCGTATCCTTTTGTGAATATAGTCATTCCTCATTCGGTCAAACAAAGCAGTATACAAACAGCAGAGAGCTTGAGATATTAATTTGTGGTTCAATTTGTGCTTTTCGATTAATTGAACACAAATATGTGCGGGGATGATTAATTTCTTCGTTATAACTAAGCCTATGTTATACCGGTTTGTGTTATAATGAGCATTTCGGGGCTTGACATTTTCAGCAGCATGTCGACATTTTCGTTATGGTGACGCTGTATTGTATTAGGCTACCTTTCAGTACGGAGATTATCTGGAGACTCTGGTTCATAAACCGGTGTCTTTACAGACATAACCAATGCAGCTTATTGTTAGGGTACCCCAAACGGCCTCCCTCCTCAAGTAATAGATGTTGTCCAATCAGAATGAACAGAAATTCTCTAGACAATCAAGAGGTAACCCTCGCTACTTTTTTCACCGATTCGACCTTTATTCCGCCATGCATAATGTTGGTTTAGTGACATTGGCTACTTTGTTAGTAACTGTCCTTCAATCTTTTGACTCGAGTACATTTTTAGGTCATCATGCATCATATGAATACCTTATATTTTCCATCATGCCACACACGTTTTGGAGAGAAGCAAAATAGCTTTCTGCCCACGTCGTTTGACTTGATTTAGGCGCAATTAATGAGGTTTTCTGTTTTCTTTATTTCAAAGGGGAAAATTCGGATTTTATCTAGCGCACTTCTAGTCTGTGGCCGATTCGGCGGTTTGCAACACTTATCATTCGTTTTTACAATCCAAGACGTTTACAGTTATTTGTCTTGATCAATCCGTCTCATTCTGTGTTACTCCCGGGATTCCTGGTTTCCGAGTCTTCTGGATAGGTTCCTGTAAGTAAAAGGATTGTGTGCCTCATTAAGTATGACAGTTACTCTGCATTCTGTCAGGATGATTGAGTAACTTGAGCATAACCCAGAAGCAATTACAGCTCAATATTACTACAAGACACTTCAGTCGAGCCTAAATTGTGGGCAGTAAAGCAATGGTCAAAACGGTCACCTCATTGGACTATCTGCACCGATTTAGACATTGCTACTTATTACTGAGAGGCTATATATAACAGCAGGGAAACTCGAGTTGAGAGCTTCTTAAAGTAGACCATCCGAAAAGTCTAGCTGAATGCGATAACTCCGAAGTTTTGTGAGACTTAAAAACAGAACTACAGCTCAACTTGTTCTCGGTGAGTTTACTGCCGTTGGAGACTAGGTTTAGGACAGCCCACTTTTATTTTCCTGATTCACTTCCTCTCCTGTACATATGTACATAATACTAATAACAAAAACAATAACGACACTCGATTGAGGACAAATGTAGGCGTGCATTTTTTAATCATTTTGTACACAATTCCAACCAACTATGACCGGTTTTCTCATTTCTGACAAAACCAATGCTTACCATATCCCGAAACTGGATGACAGCACTAAGATCAGCAATATGCTATGGTAATTGCTTTCCAAAAGAACTCCGTCAACTTCTAGTTGGGGCAAACGGTAAGTAAGCCTAGATGCTGGGAACCGTTCGGTTACCATTGGTGGTGAGTTGTTTGTTAGTCAGTGCGACTGACGTCTATCAGCTGGAATGTTTTATAGCAGCGCTACTCACCTACTTAGTTGGATTCTATTAGATCGTTACCTTAGTTACGCGCTCAGTCGCTTGACCCAACACCGAGAAGTGAGAAGAGACGCGGCAACACCGTTTATTAGAAGAGCGAGACAAAAATAGGCTGCAGAGGCTCTAAATTAATAGGATGAAACCATTACCATAAATGGCCGACAAACATAGAGCGAACCAAATTAAACAGTCATATATGGCAGTCAGGGTGTCAGCGCAAATCACGTTACGGGGGTCATCAAAAAGCAAGGCAAGGATAAAGAGTACAGATGATGCACAGGCATTCGACCGCACACTAGCAATCTGATTGGCTGAGTGGAACCATACCACCACACACGACCATACCATCCGAGCTGGGCCGATCGATCGATGTTGCGTGATATGTCCTGGCTGTCTCGTTAGGAGATGCGCGCCCTAATAGAGTCACTAGCTCCTTCAATTCTCGTCGATAAAAGGCAGTGTATACTTTCTTGCTTTCAGCCTGTCAATTATCTGGCCTACCAATAGGAAGCCTTGCCCTCTAGTGCACAACTGATACCATCTTACACAACTGGCATACCTAGACCTATTTCGCAATCTTCTTATGTAGCACGGTTCTGAACAGAGCTGTCATTAACTGTTGAACCCTTGGCACACCGCGGTCTGTCAGCGTTCTCGCCGATTATGTGTAAACAGCAAACAGGATGTCATCGTGTATGACAAATAACAATAACGATCTTTAACCCACGTCAATAGAAAGCCTATTCTTGTACCAGCAGTCTTAGGTTAAGTACTGCTGGCTTAATGTTATTTTTATGTTCGGCCAGCTACTTACCAGATGTGGTACGCCTTGTTCATGCATTGACAGACATCCAGTAGCGGTGGTCGATTAACGTTCATAAGCAGCCCATAATTCCTGAGGTCTTGAGAAAATAGAATCGGACGAAAATTTTCCACTTGACTTGGTTACCATAGAATACCTAATCAAAGCTGGACGTCTATTTTAAGACTGTTCGTACATGGACGTATACAACTGGAGTTTACCAATGCATCTCAGTGAAGTGGGTCAGCCGGGAACTGTCCCGAAAGCCGAAGAGATCAGGATAGATTTTTAATCTATGGCCCTGCCTACCATGCACTAATACAGCCTTTAAGCTGTATTTATGTCGAGTAGCATTTACTGACCTGCTTTTCGCCAGGTTCTTTGCACTCGCACGGGTAGAAGTGATGTGTGTGTGTGTAATACTTTCTCATTCACGGTTTCATGGACACGATTATTGACCTCACACAGTTGGAACGTGGGAGTGTTCGTATCCCTCACAGTATGACGTTATACAAAATGTGGGTTATAATACCGTGGGTAAAGTTCAATACAATAGTTAATAGAAAGCTTGATTTCCATGGATAAGGCATGCGAGGTGACGAACAAACTAGTCATTTGGAACATGTACAACTAAGCTTTTTTCCGATGTGTCTAAACCTTTATATACACACAGAGTCGCGTTGACAGTGACTTGATGCCGATGCTCTTCTGCAAACGTTAAAATAGCAAAGCATTTGAAGACAATAGTGTGTCTGTTATTTGTAACTTGGCTACATGCTCAAAAGTACATAAATTATGTAAAATTGTCAACAGGTTTGGAGAATATGTCCTTCCAACAAAGTATTCGTACAGTATACACTGTGCAAAAACCATGGGACGGTAACTGCCGATGAACGGGACCCGCCAGCGTTTTTACAACGCAGAATAAGCATAGAAACAAGCGAAAAAAACACTCGACGGGTCACAAACTTAACACGATCGTGTAATCTATTCAAACTCATTAGGTCGTTAGATTTATAGATACCTGGGAGTATTAACGCTGTAATCACCGCAGTACAGAAATGAATTGTTCACTCCAATTTCATTTGAGATTACTACCTTCACCTTTAACAATCCCGAGGTTGGCTGAGATATCTAAATTACGGTGAAAAATCGGGAACGTCAACCCAGCTGGGAAGTCCTGATAACGGGGTTTTCGATTGCACTGAACAGAGCGATTCTGGTTATTCTTCATTGAAAAAAGAATCGGTCAGACTGAACATTATTCACACAAGACTGTGAATGAAGGTTCGCATATGACCATTCGGTCATGCCCGCCCTGAGATTACTGGTGTTGTGGTTGAAATGTCAGGCTCGCAAGCACGGCAGTCGGAGTACAAACTCCGGTCCAGATGATGAGCTCTAATAAGAGTGAAACTCCAGTTTAACGCTTCATTTCTAAATGGGTCAACCTAAAAGCTTACATGAATGCTAAGACTGCGATTAAGTATGGATGGTGTTCAGTTCGAAATAATTCAAATCCGCGAACTTCCATTAATGATATTTTTAGCTTAACCGAAGTCACGGTTACAATCAGATCCAAGCTGGTCGACCAACATATCTTTGGTTGGATAGCTAAGGTAACAACAGTTGTGTTAGATTATCTGTACAACACGATTTAGGTGAGTGACTCACCATCACTATCACAGACAGACAACAATGCATCGGTGGTTCTCACTGATGCCTAATTGCCACACAACCATGAAGAAAAAGTGGGTCCTAGCCAAGAAAAAAGCAGAGGAGGAGGGGGCTTAACGATTAAAAATGCCCACGTCTATATTCGGATATTGGATGTCAAGGTGCCTACACCCTGTGAACAAACAACTGAGTTGTAAGTAAAAACCAGGCGTCATCTGCAAGACAACTTCCTTACGGTTGCGTTGGACCTGTAGTATGGATAAGCTTTAAGAGTCTGCCATTGTTCCCTGAAGCAAAAGTAGCTTCCATTCCTTTAATCTTCTCTGGTAACCAAGCCTCATGATCGGCGATCAGACCACACCACAGCTTCCTACGGATATCTTTCCTGAACCTGTAATATTAACTGCCAGAAGGAATCTTCTCTCTGGCATCTAACAATTCCAAGGAGTCTTCTGAGATCTAATGTTCGTTTACCACACGAACCATTGCGCAGCAAGCTACTGTACCTGCCTTATGAATTATGTGTGAGATTTGAGCCCAGTAACTGTTAGGATCTACGGAGTGCTAAGTGCTAAACTTGTTTCCTGAGCTAGTTCGGTACTTATGCCTTGCCGACGGTATAGCCAGTGTCTCAGCAACCAGTCGTTGTTATCGGTGGGGTCGTTGCCCTGCAATATTAAAAAAAACGCAGACGTATCAACACATGTTTCGAATCTAAGTAGGTGTCCCAAACGCAGTCCCGAATAGAACCCTGTGACCGATAATTAATAGCTACGTGGTCTATGTAATATCAGGTCTGATTCAGAAGAGGGTGCCAAATACAACATTGACGAGCACGATTTCTAAAACAAGCGCTGGCTAAACATTTTATGCTTAGCTCACAGTTACAACAGCCGTCCGCCATTATCCCAGCCATATAATGCTATTCCAAACCTGTCAACTGAATGAGACTCGACCTCCCCAAGGCCGCCGATCTGGCCGTTCCTATCTTCTGCTAGAACGACAATGTCAGAACCATGCGTCAAACAAAGAAGAGGGGTCAGATCCGAGCGGAATGCGACCTTGACACCGACGTCACTACAGTCGACTGGAGCGTAAACGGACAAAACGAAAAGATGTCTGGAGATTTTGCGTAGTGTGCACATGGTAGCACTGATTAAATCGTTCTAGTAGACCGTGGAAAATGTCGAAACGATATTCTAACAAAGTAGTATCAAATACAAATGTGTAATGCGTTTGGATTGAAGCGGTTTCTGGATTGGAGAAAGTTCAACCAATCAGAACGCAGGCACAATCTGCTACGAACAGAATTGACGTCAGTCGACGCCAACCAACCAGCTGCTACGTCAAATTTGTTTGTCACAGGTGGTGATTAAAACAAGTTGTTTGAACGTGTGTCAGATTTAAACAACCGGGTTGTCTAAGACAAAGTCGTGTGAACATAACAACGAATAGACTAATCAAAACGCAAAACATCGGTTGCCAAACCGTAGTGGTAAGCACTGATAAAAAGGGATGTTTTCTAATAACCTGAGATTGCTTAGTGCAACCCAGACCGCGTTGTCCTGGTTTTCTCGATTTGGTAGCCTAAAACGCAACAACTCAAGAGAACGCAACAGTAGGGTTATTCCACCTGCAGTATGGCGCAACCGCAATCGACTGACGATCAATTCAGCAATAACCAGTCCAACGAATTTGGGATGGCTGGCCGGAATTTTGTAGACTGCACGGAACGCCACTGTGGGGTAAACCCAGTGGTCAGTATCGACCAAATGTGTGACGACGATAGTAGTAGTAGTAAGACTACTGTTGGATCGACCGCTATTCCGTTACGCAATTTGACGTTGTGTTCACACAGAAGTTTCGTGCAAGCCCTTCAGTTGCCGTGACCAAAGGACTCACTGTCAGCTTACATGCCTGTCCAAACTCCAAGCGATAGTTGGCAACGTAATGGGAGATGGAGCTCCAAACAACTCATCCGTAACACTGGTGGTTCGCAGTCTGAGTTGGTCAGCCTATACATGCTTGGAATTTTTTGTTACGCTTTGCGTGACCCGATGACTTTCTGCTAAACTTTTTTGTTCACGTAATGCCTTTACTTCGTTGAACCTATATAATTATATTCATCTGTTTATGAATTATCGATAGATTTATGTTAAAAGCTACATAGACTCAATGACTATGTTGCAAATGGCGGCTATTCAAAAGGAAAGTGGCTCGCTTAAACTAACGAATGAATACCATCGTGAATGAGACGAAATTCAATAGCCGAAGGATGAGTGTTCAGTAGATTGTCAACATAGCATTTGATAAATCCAAGTTGTGTACACATATACTGGAGTGTACGTGCCATTGTTGGCCGTTGAAAATAAATAAACAAAACATGACGAATAAGAAATGCAACCAAATTGAACGAACAACATTGTGTCGATTAGATCGGACAAATCTTAATGGTAAAGTTGCATGAACTGCTAGGCGCGTGACAAACTTTTCACAATTCAGTACCGCTTATACATCTGAGCCATCCCAATGTGTCAAGACAGGTGACAGTTTTGATGACTGATTCGTGTTATGAGAGATTGCCTAAAGTTAACTTTGAACTATAACACATTCAGCGATAGAGCTATGTTGAGGAAACCGGAGGGGAAATAATTGAGTTTTATTGGTACGCAGAAAATGTGCAGGCAGGTGGATAGTCTCAGTAAACCCCATGGTACGCATCAGACACATGACTCGCATCACGTGAATTGATTTGGTTTACAAACGGTAGTAGCAGTCAACTAGGAGAAAACGCTGTGTTAGATCTGAAAGAAAGATTAACCTGCTTTGCTGAATCCCACACATTTTCCCGAGTTTTTGTATAAAACAGTTCGCGACAACGTTTCTTGTTGGTCCATGCAGTACCAAGGTCGATTCATCGCACATGTCACGCAATTGACTAACCCAAAGTTACAACTTCTTTCCAGTTATACTTGATGTCTTTGCATGTTATGTTCGTGTCACAATATAACTTACAATAAGTACACATAGAGTATGTGGCTAAGGAAAAATCAGTCGGTAACTTTTAATGCACTAACTAAAGCTGAAAACTACTCAGAGTATGCTTTATTAAGTAACTCGTACTGTGTTACATTCGCCTCAATGGTTGGACGCACACTTATTCATAATATGCACTAGTCATCTACACTGTCTCCTCGAAGTCATAATCAGATTAAAAGGCGGGTTTGAAGATGAGCAACTGCACGGCGATCAGCACCTGACTTGCACATAACTGGGGATCAATACCTAACTCTGTCTTCGTAGCTGCTCCGAGGGAAAACACCATCATTAAAGTAGCATACTACACTATGACTAGCTGGTGGATAATTGTGGGTTCTGTAGATCTGTCATTCATTTGATAGCAGATGCTTCAAATCTAACACACATGACAATGGTAATATTTGAATCGGCAGTGAATCAGATGAATTTCCCAGCCCTTAAACGAAGGTCAATTTCGAAACCAAATCAAATGGGCACACTTACTGGTCTGCGATTCCATTGCGTACTGCCTCATCTGGAACACCTTGAATAACCCAATGCAATAAGCAAGAGGACAGAAGGAATATTACGAATTAAACCAGCACCGTTTCCGCCGTCAGGGCATAACTATACATAGAGATTAGTGGCTTGAATGGACGTAAGATGCTACGCGAATTGTAGGACGTTATTTTCAAGTCGAGTACAACAAATAATGGCAAAGTATACCTATGTGAAGATTGAACATTACCAGCAAAACACCTGAGTGGTGACAGGGGATTATTTCAGCAACCCAGGAATTTCCAGGAAGAAACCTAAGTTAAAATAGAATACATTACATATACAATATCTCAACCATAGATATAAAAGTCAGTAACATTCGACAACGTATAAAACTATTTCCATTTGGGTCCACCTCAATCATCCCGTTCGAGTAGGCGTCGTTCTGAAAACCAACAGTAATTCATCAAAGTAAACCCTTCTTTCAAACCCCAAATCCATCGAGTCTATCTCACATGCTACTCACCCAAACGAGTACGACGCGATAAACAGTATGCTGGTATTCACAATATACATCCCAGCCACTGAAATCTATTTAGAATGATGAGGTATCAGGAAGGCATGTTAGAATTGTTTGTCAAGAAGACAAACTAGGAGACCCTACCGCGTTCCGATTACCCGCGTGTTGCGCCAAAGAGACGCCCGTGTTCACAACCAAGAAGTCCCAGGACAATGTCCTCCGCAACCTTGCTTGAAGCCAATTCTTACTGGGGGTGTTTTATATCTTGTCATGTAGATACCACTAGTTATAGAAATATGTGATCACTGAACAGATTGGTTTCATTAGGAACGCGCCTCTAGGACAGTTGATGGA
Organism: Paragonimus skrjabini miyazakii; assembly: GCA_014338405.1. NCBI lineage: Eukaryota > Metazoa > Platyhelminthes > Trematoda > Plagiorchiida > Troglotrematidae > Paragonimus > Paragonimus skrjabini miyazakii. Next base: position 261,155 of record JTDE01000226.1, on the reverse strand, counting down.
TTTACGTTAGCAGAGATTAGATTGAATTTAGACTACTCACGGAAGGGTACCTTTTGTGAGACAATTAAGTATGATTTCATTTTCAAACGAAACCTATACCACTGTCTCCCCTGACTGTCACACACAGTTCAGTATTTCATGTAAAGGAAACAGTAGAGTCGATGTTGTATTGAATTATTGGATAACCACGAAAAAGTTCAAAATGTCCACCATTTTCCAATCATGAACAACTCCTCGGGAAAATATGTCCCGTCCGAATTTCTCACTGTCCCTCCGAATTAAGGCTTCATATCACTCTCCAGTCTTCGGTCAACTCCTGAGTTCACCTGACAAATAGTGCAACAAAATAATATAACCACGAACAACTGGGCAACCGCGACCAAGATGTTTAAATAAACACAATGCACAAGGTTAGGATAATCCCAACAGTAATATCTTCAGATAACACTATCAAGAACCTATTACTGAACTGAGTGAAAACGAGAAGGTTAATTCCACTCTCTCTTAAACAGTACAAAATCTAACACCACTCAGAGTAAACTGAAAATCACGTTTCGTGAGCACATCAGTAGAATGCTGTACGGTCAAGGGAATATAGGAAGATAGTACAGTGGAGACCTAAGTGCGAGAAATATGGACTTCGACTGGATACAAACCAGAAACAGAAGCAGCAATCTCAAAGGCAAAAAGTGCTCTATTGGCTGAGCTACGAAGCCAAGCCAGAAGCCCAAACTGCTGGATCAGTTCATGGATGTCATATGGCACAGTAGGCTAGAGAGGCAACTGAATGCAAATGTGACCTTTCTGAACTTCCGGTGTGTATTCGTAGCTCGGTTGACACAGCACATGCTACATCGTATCATACTGTTTACGTCTCCGATATCAATAAGATCGAAGAACGGATTGTTTGCAATTGGATCCACTGGAAGCTTATCTAAAACCTACTACAGAAAATATAATTGAAAGTGAAATAAACGGGATAAATCGGTTGCGTGGACATATCGACTGAATGACAGGGAAAAGGGTGACCAATGTTCAGCAATTGATGCACGTGTGCACAGGATAAGTCATTAGGAGAGAAATGAAGATACAACAGATTATTTAATACATTAGAGAGTTCACGATACCAGTCATCGTGGCCAAAGTGCCCGAGACCACCATACTCAGAAGAGAGAGAAAACACAGTCGTGTATATGATGTATGCCGAAAACCTCGCCCAGTTTCCGTACGACACAAGATTCTAAACCCAAACAAGGGCCTCTGGAGACCGCTGGTTCGATAAACACATTGAGATGTCAGGAACCACAATACAACGATCGGAATAAAGAACATCCTGAAACAAGAATGGGATAACATAAGTCCTACTACATGCAAATTCCTAGTCAAGCGCATGTTATGGTTATGTACCACTTTTTTTCTTCAAATGAAACGAAGCAATTACTGGTGAGTAATTTTGAAGATGGTAGATACAATCTGAACATTAATCACGCATATAAGCAAATTTCACATACACATGGACTATTCGTTTAGAACGAGGATGGTTGAAAAATCTTGTTGAATGTGAAAACGACGTTCAAATATGAAACGAAAGAAGTACATCCTGCGAGGATGTGCCATCGTGAGTGTCTCCATCAGTTTCCGGGGCGGTAGTTCTGGCCCGACCATGGTTTCAACACTCACATAAACTGATGTCAGAATAAGTCTGATCAGTAATGACTGCGGGTGGTAGCATACAAAAGTCACCATCCTAAACCGAATAATAAGATACCAAGTTGAGAATAGTGTATCCGTATAGTTAACTGACGGAATGCAGATTAGTAGCATGCATTGGTTGACACTCGGTCGATTACGGACGTCTTAAAAGCCGTGACAACGATGGTCACCACAACCTGAGCGTTGTGGTGGCAACCGACTAGGCTTGGGTTGTGTCACCCCCCGCAGTTACGACGTCACCACGTAGCTTTCCGGTTCCGGTTGAATGTGCGCGCCCACTCCGTCAGTGCAAACATGCCTGTCACACACACGTGCGCGAAGGCACCACTACACGTGAGATCACACACCACCCACGCAAACAAACAATTAACGCAGATCCTCGACCGATTCTAGACGGAATGACGACAGTTTGTGTCACACGGACAATCACATGAGCAGGCGTGATCGAACGCGAGTCGACGCTTGCGACCGCTTCATTCATCAGTGTGTCGTCTTTTCGGACCGATTGTAGCAACTCGGACCAAGGCATACCACCAATGGCTCCCAGTCAATCCAGGTTCAACACTCAATCTCTCTGGCCCTGTCAACTGGGTAGTAAATGGCCTCCTCGGAGAACAAGCATGAATTGTGAGTTCCAACAGTATCACGAATTACCATGTGCGTTATCCCGTTCGCCGTCTGGCCGAGATGTCACCGGTTGGTTGCGATCTCCCATTAGACGGCACTGTGTGGCTCGACATGTGACCTCCTTTTGTTGAGTTGTTCTGACCTCAGTGACCGACCGCCATTTTTATCAACCAACACACATCACACGCTCGCGACAAGAAGAGTGGCAGTTATGGTGGTACAATAACCACCAAAGTGATGTTATTGTGAGTGAATATGTGTGAGAATATGTGGTGATCCGAGCTTTCAGGCACAACCATTTGTAAAAAAAACAGCACACTATAGTTATGGGCCCACCAATCAGGACGACGCGACTACAATCATTCATGAGTGTCCTCATTGTTCTGATGCTATTGGTCCAACAACTGTCAATCAGGAGCACCACTTCACACCGTTTGGCTCATTATTTCACTTATGGTTTGTGGCATAAAATAAGCTGTAACTGTGTCCACGGTTACCAGTATTCTGTTTGCACCTCGTCGAGGCTAACACGGGGTCCGAGCTGGTTCATTACTTACTGCTAGTGTAACGCCTTTGATCACAATAGGATTGTAAAAACCCTACTTCTCTTCGAACGCCACTTTAGTTAACAAAATTCGATGTATGCACAATTGTACAGATTGGTCAGCGGGTAGCGCTTGCGCCTACACTGTACACTGTCTTCATCACTATTCAGTAAATTGACAAAACGTCTATGCAAGACACGAACGTAGTAGCTCAACTTCGATACTAGTCTGTCGGTTCACACTACATGTATATATTATGCTTATCTCCGAACTCTGTAACCCAAACAGCTAACCAAGCGGTTTCTGGGCTTAAACTGTACGCATAAGTGCAGAAGGGGTTGTCTCACTTGAACGCAGTTAAGCAGCCACTGTCAGACTGGAAGATCCAGCCAGCGTATCCAGACGCTTCTAAAACAGACACTCTGCTTGCTACCGTGGGCCACGGTGTCACCGATCGTCGTCGAAACACATCCAGAGATGATCCTAATCATCGGTTTCGCACTGTTCAGCATAATTCATGCCGTATTAAAGTTTAGATAGTCGATTACCCAGGTAGGCTGGTCGGATAGAGACAAGCATTGATTAGACAGTCAGGAATTTCAATGGGCATGTCAATCAGACCAACGTGAACGTTTGTGACAGCCTTGTGTTTACAGCGATCTGCTTTTAAATAGTAATAAACTCAGACACTTTAGGCGCCTACACTTGGCCTGGCGACCGTCATCCTCATGTCAGTCATGAGCTCAGAGCGACTATGTACCTGTCAGTTATCGTTAGCCTGGTTCCCCCAAAAGTTGCAGAATTTTACGCAGCTCTGTCTGGACTTTAGATAATACATATCTATAATCAGACCGTTCACTCACCAGACAACGTAGAAGAATGTTGGATACAATCCTTGTGGAAAACATGAGCGTGGTACTGTGTTTTGCGATGTCACGGTTATTTCATCAGTCGATCGCTGGGTTCACGGATAAGCCCTCGAAAATCTTTATGTTCGCCAGAACGTCCTTTTATGAAACACGTATAGTTCAGTCAGTGAATCTACGTGTGCAGCGTCCACAAAGCAACTGAGGGGCTTTATTGACACGACCTACGAACGGGTGTGTCTGGGTGGTGTTTTAAAAACTTCGGACCGATCTGCAATGTGATATCAAGCTGGGTTGGGGCCCGTTCGAATACAACTACCCTCGAACCTCACCTGGGCTGCGACAGCGTTGTCCAGCCTCCCTACTTGGTTAGTGTTATATCGAATGAGATGACAAAACAGTTTGCTCGACGGTGAATACAGGAGACATGAGAATACATTCACGTGTAGAATATAGAAATTTTGAGAACGTTGACCCTATTGTCCGTCATGTTATCCGGACATCTCAGTGAAACCGTGAAGAATTAGGAGTTTGAGTTAGTCTGATCGGTGTTGTTACGGAATTGACACGATCCTGTGCCTGTACCCTCCTGATGACTGTCCAGAAATTCAGTTACTTGGTCAATCTTATCAGTTTCAGTGGGGTTTGATGGAACCAGACTTATAGCCGAACAATCCTAGGTGACTTTTCACAGTACGCGCCTCATATGGCCCTGGCATGACATCATTATCACCTTGAAGGTGGGATGCTTAACACAAATTCACAAACGATTCTTCCACATGGTTACAAAACTCAGTAAACCGGTGCGGAGAATTTTCACAGAGATTACCTTTGACCAATGGCTTTCCTAGCCGCGAGTGGCAGGAACACCAAGCAGACAACGACAATGTTCACGCGCATGGTTTCGAAGGGTGGCACTCCGCCCATTGAAATCGAAGGCGTTACACTAGCAGTAAGTAATGAACCAGCTCGGAGCCCGTGTTAGCCTCGACGAGATGCAAACAGAATACTGGTAACCGTGGACACAGTTACAGCTTATTTTATGCCACAAACCATAAGTGAAATAATGAGCCAAACGGTGTGAAGTGGTGCTCCTGATTGACAGTTGTTGGACCAATAGCATCAGAACAATGAGGACACTCATGAATGATTGTAGTCGCGTCGTCCTGATTGGTGGGCCCATAACTATAGTGTGCTGTTTTTTTTACAAATGGTTGTGCCTGAAAGCTCGGATCACCACATATTCTCACACATATTCACTCACAATAACATCACTTTGGTGGTTATTGTACCACCATAACTGCCACTCTTCTTGTCGCGAGCGTGTGATGTGTGTTGGTTGATAAAAATGGCGGTCGGTCACTGAGGTCAGAACAACTCAACAAAAGGAGGTCACATGTCGAGCTACACAGTGCCGTCTAATGGGAGATCGCAACCAACCGGTGACATGTCGGTCAGACGGCGAACGGGATAACGCACATTGTAATTCGTGATACTGTTGGAATTCATAATTCATGCTTGTTCTCCGAGGAGGCCATTTACTACCCAGTTGACAGGGCCAGAGAGATTGAGTGTTGAACCTGGATTGACTGGGAGCCATTGGTGGTATGCCTTGGTCCGAGTTGCTACAATCGGTCCGAAAAGACGACACACTGATGAATGAAGCGGTCGCAAGCGTCGACTCGCGTTCGATCACGCCTGCTCATGTGATTGTCCGTGTGACACAAACTGTCGTCATTCCGTCTAGAATCGGTCGAGGATCTGCGTTAATTGTTTGTTTGCGTGGGTGGTGTGTGATCTCACGTGTAGTGGTGCCTTCGCGCACGTGTGTGTGACAGGCATGTTTGCACTGACGGAGTGGGCGCGCACATTCAACCGGAACCGGAAAGCTACGTGGTGACGTCGTAACTGCGGGGGGTGACACAACCCAAGCCTAGTCGGTTGCCACCACAACGCTCAGGTTGTGGTGACCATCGTTGTCACGGCTTTTAAGACGTCCGTAATCGACCGAGTGTCAACCAATGCATGCTACTAATCTGCATTCCGTCAGTTAACTATACGGATACACTATTCTCAACTTGGTATCTTATTATTCGGTTTAGGATGGTGACTTTTGTATGCTACCACCCGCAGTCATTACTGATCAGACTTATTCTGACATCAGTTTATGTGAGTGTTGAAACCATGGTCGGGCCAGAACTACCGCCCCGGAAACTGATGGAGACACTCACGATGGCACATCCTCGCAGGATGTACTTCTTTCGTTTCATATTTGAACGTCGTTTTCACATTCAACAAGATTTTTCAACCATCCTCGTTCTAAACGAATAGTCCATGTGTATGTGAAATTTGCTTATATGCGTGATTAATGTTCAGATTGTATCTACCATCTTCAAAATTACTCACCAGTAATTGCTTCGTTTCATTTGAAGAAAAAAAGTGGTACATAACCATAACATGCGCTTGACTAGGAATTTGCATGTAGTAGGACTTATGTTATCCCATTCTTGTTTCAGGATGTTCTTTATTCCGATCGTTGTATTGTGGTTCCTGACATCTCAATGTGTTTATCGAACCAGCGGTCTCCAGAGGCCCTTGTTTGGGTTTAGAATCTTGTGTCGTACGGAAACTGGGCGAGGTTTTCGGCATACATCATATACACGACTGTGTTTTCTCTCTCTTCTGAGTATGGTGGTCTCGGGCACTTTGGCCACGATGACTGGTATCGTGAACTCTCTAATGTATTAAATAATCTGTTGTATCTTCATTTCTCTCCTAATGACTTATCCTGTGCACACGTGCATCAATTGCTGAACATTGGTCACCCTTTTCCCTGTCATTCAGTCGATATGTCCACGCAACCGATTTATCCCGTTTATTTCACTTTCAATTATATTTTCTGTAGTAGGTTTTAGATAAGCTTCCAGTGGATCCAATTGCAAACAATCCGTTCTTCGATCTTATTGATATCGGAGACGTAAACAGTATGATACGATGTAGCATGTGCTGTGTCAACCGAGCTACGAATACACACCGGAAGTTCAGAAAGGTCACATTTGCATTCAGTTGCCTCTCTAGCCTACTGTGCCATATGACATCCATGAACTGATCCAGCAGTTTGGGCTTCTGGCTTGGCTTCGTAGCTCAGCCAATAGAGCACTTTTTGCTTTTGAGATTGCTGCTTCTGTTTCTGGTTTGTATCCAGTCGAAGTCCATATTTCTCGCACTTAGGTCTCCACTGTACTATCTTCCTATATTCCCTTGACCGTACAGCATTCTACTGATGTGCTCACGAAACGTGATTTTCAGTTTACTCTGAGTGGTGTTAGATTTTGTACTGTTTAAGAGAGAGTGGAATTAACCTTCTCGTTTTCACTCAGTTCAGTAATAGGTTCTTGATAGTGTTATCTGAAGATATTACTGTTGGGATTATCCTAACCTTGTGCATTGTGTTTATTTAAACATCTTGGTCGCGGTTGCCCAGTTGTTCGTGGTTATATTATTTTGTTGCACTATTTGTCAGGTGAACTCAGGAGTTGACCGAAGACTGGAGAGTGATATGAAGCCTTAATTCGGAGGGACAGTGAGAAATTCGGACGGGACATATTTTCCCGAGGAGTTGTTCATGATTGGAAAATGGTGGACATTTTGAACTTTTTCCTGGCTACCCAATAATTCAATACAACATCGACTCTACTGTTTCCTTTACGTGAAATATTGAACTGTGTGTGACAGTCAGGGGAGACAGTGGTATAGGTTTCGTTTGAAAATGAAATCATACTTAATTGTCTCACAAAAGGTACCCTTCCGTGAGTAGTCTAAATTCAATCTAATCTCTGCTAACGTAAATCCATCAACTGTCCTAGAGGCGCGTTCCTAATGAAACCAATCTGTTCAGTGATCACATATTTCTATAACTAGTGGTATCTACATGACAAGATATAAAACACCCCCAGTAAGAATTGGCTTCAAGCAAGGTTGCGGAGGACATTGTCCTGGGACTTCTTGGTTGTGAACACGGGCGTCTCTTTGGCGCAACACGCGGGTAATCGGAACGCGGTAGGGTCTCCTAGTTTGTCTTCTTGACAAACAATTCTAACATGCCTTCCTGATACCTCATCATTCTAAATAGATTTCAGTGGCTGGGATGTATATTGTGAATACCAGCATACTGTTTATCGCGTCGTACTCGTTTGGGTGAGTAGCATGTGAGATAGACTCGATGGATTTGGGGTTTGAAAGAAGGGTTTACTTTGATGAATTACTGTTGGTTTTCAGAACGACGCCTACTCGAACGGGATGATTGGGGTGGACCCAAATGGAAATATTTTTATACGTTGTCCAATGGCAAGCGAACAAGCCAAGTATATGTGTCTCCTTCGCGGATGTTAGTGACTTTTATGTCGAAGATTTAGTGACTGAGACTCGAAATAGAGTATTCACATTGCGGTTAAGTGCGGAAGGTTTTTTGTGCGCACACTTTTCATGTGCCATCGGACGTCAGTGTCACCAGACCACAACTCAAGCAGGTGATCACCTGATCAATCGGAATTATTGACAGACTGGGCTAACGCCGAATTCGTTCGTTGTACTTATTTACTGCTTTTCCGTCTGACCATGCTCTCCGGTCAAAAATTTCAGAGAGTATTCGAGGTTACTGTAGCTTATATGTTATACTGATATTTGTTTCATGTCAACTTCGTTCAATCAGGCTTCTCTCTTCTCCATGCCGCTAGTCCGATTGGCTCATTCTCATTGACTTCAAAGCATACTTTCTGGATGAAACTGGCAATCTAGTAGTCCAATCATTTCTCAAGGCCTAATTACTGCGATTCTGGGGCACCAAACGTGATTGTATACTTTCAATACAGTTCAAGCAGTATCTTGCATTTATCTCGGTGATTGGAACTAGGCGCGCACTAAATAATATGACTGTGAGCAAAATTTTTCAGGAGCAATGAGAATATTTCCATGGACGCTTTCTGACGTTTACATCATTTATCAAGTAAGACTAATTAATAGGGAAACTTACTAGACCAAACAGAAGTGGTTTCTCTAGCCGGATCCTCTTTGAAAGGCACCGAATACGTACACTCCACCGGTCTCTTAGTTATCAGATTGGTATGTATTCTTTTGTGCGGCAAACGAATCTATTAAAAACGATTGTGCAAAAATTAGAAACGCCGTGGAAAAACTTACCGGTTATATTATACGATATTATCCCACAAGAGATTTACACGACTCGTCTACGTCACTTTGTTACAACACCCCAGCATGTCAGTTGGGTCTGGTGCTAACGAAAGAATGTAGTACACTCAAACTCAAACTCTGGCACACTGCCTTCCGAACGGTCGTCAGCTCCACCGTAGACCCATGCGTCCTGGCATATTTCGTTGTATCCTGTGCGTCTAAGAGCCCCGTCGAACATGACAGTAAACAGCATGGCTTAGTAGTGAAGTTCTTGTAACAAGCTAAACAATTACAAAATTAGTCGGAATAGGTTACAACCAATGTCTGGTTCATGGAACAGCGGATACAAGTTCTCACGGTCACCAGTTCAAAAGAGTTCAAGTAATGGAAGCGAATTGTTTGTATAAGCTCGTATACAATGGACGAGACGGCAGAGATACAACCATGCTGTGCGTGGACCGGACCATTCATGTTTGTGTAAATCGGAGTCTCAACGCTATCTAAGGATGGGAAAGGGACGGAATTATTACAACGCGTGGACGAGTATCACGCGAGAAGGGGACTACACGTCAGATTATTGTCATCTGTAACAGTTGTATGCTTGAGAAGCCAATACGCCTAGAAGACTTGTAATCAGATTGATATCAAGATTCCAGGCAGGTCGGTCGGAAATCAGAGAGCAAAACTCTTGTGACTATGTGAAGTAGGCTGTTGTCCTGCTGAAAAACTGTTGCCTCTTATCAAATTGAGTTGGAAAATCATCATTCCATTATAAAAGTCAATCTTATGTTTGTCATTTAATGTGACCGGTTCAAACGTCCTATGGACAGAACGTGTCACCCATAGGCAAGTGCATATCGTTAGTGCGTCACTTTTCCAGAATTATTCCAGCAATGTCTTCATTCATCCCACCTGTTCCTTTGTTATGTTGTCTCCTGATTTTAGCAGACAAATTGTCGGCGAATCCGGGAAGTATGAGTTTTAGGTCACAAAAAGCGAGACTATGTTTGTTGTTGATTCAACTTAATGATTTTCTTCAAATGATTAAACCAAGATCATAGAACTTTATTCAGTATCTGTTGGGCAGTTTACGTGAAAACATTCAGTCTACATACCAGCTTGAGCTTAGTAACATATCGTGTTTCGTATAGATTGAACATCACCTGCAAATGGTCGCAGCTATCGCATTCCCATAGACTCTCCACTCAACCCCTTTCGAACAGCAGAAGCACTAGACTCAAGTTTCGCTCTCATTAGAGCTCGTCAGTAGTGCATATCATCGCCACCGCCGGGACTTGAACCACGGACATGCTGTTCATGAGGCAACCGTGTTTACCACTGCGCCATTGATCTCATATTAGGCACGACCGAATTATCATTATGTGAACACTCAACCACTTTCGCTTGTGTGTAATGATCAGGTTGCCCGATCACCTCGAGAGGAGACACAGTAGCATCGTGTTTCGCTGAATGTCCTTCTACACACTTTTCGTTTGTCTTGCTTCTAAAAGACTACTCGTCATCTCATAGTTTCATCTGCGTGATGTCCTTAGGTTTTCCTCACATAACACCTAACAACACTTCCACGCATTCCGTAATCAGTCATTTGCTCTGCTGCATCTGTTGACTAGATAAAGCTCTCTCCCCTTTTAATATTTCTGTTAATTCAACTCCTCATGATATGGCATGGACAGGGCAAATTCAAAGCGAAATGATGGCCACATGTGGTTTGGCCGTACTACAGAGTTCACCCCCAAACCACAGGGAAAGCAGTCTGCCAAACACGTTATCGATTGTGTCAAGGCGCACATCCAATTCTCAGGGCACTTGCCGTCCACGTGACCGTCTGGCTTAAGAACAGCGCTTCAGTCTACCGGTACCATCAAACCCTTCCGTGACCGTATAATTTTGCCGAGGATATCACACTAATTCACTACGCTCACTCTTAAACTGAGATTGCTTGACCACTTTCGTCCTTTCGGCATGTTGCTTCTGTCACTGGTACGAATCCAGCCGAAGTCCACATTCTTCGCAACTGGGTCTCTTCTAAACTTTCATCCTTGTTTGGATTCATCAGGTAGGGATAGTGTGAATAAATACCAATAAATAAAATGAATGAATAAATGAATGAACAAATGAATAAATGAATGAACAAATGAATAAATGACAATGAATAAATACCAATAAATACCACTCAGACACAATCCAGTCTACTGTTTATGAATTTGACTTATTCACTTGTTACAAATAACCATTTATGTGAGTCCGAAATTATGGAAACTATTTCTAGAAGATGAGATATCATAAGATTCGTACAAAGTATGGCTGATTTTCTTTAGTACTTCGACAGACAGCCCCCTAGCCAATTTTGAAAAAAAAAAAACGAGAGGCAGCAGAGAGTGTCTTGGCGTTTTAGCCACCATCCACATTATCGTCTGATATGGCCCGGTTCAGTCAATCCAGAAGACCGGAACCGCTACTCACAGGTAATTGACGAGTTCTCCACGATTAATGTTTCAACAAAAGAACACTTCTACCCTATCCTATCGACCAGTTTCATGGTCCCGGAACTTTGTCCAGAGTAAATCTGAATCAAACGAAATGATGAATTAACATTGTATTGGTCTCTAATAGACAATGCGGAGTTCCCCGCTGGTTCAGTGCAGTAGTTTCACTCATCTTATTGTGCTGCAACTTATGGGGCTTATACGAACGTTCATAGCACTGTATTTGTGGAGATTCAGTGATTTGATGTCTTGTCTGAGCTCTGAAGCATCGCTTTTGTTTCACTAGGGCCTAACCTTAATATTCATCATTTACGTTACCTTAATAAAAACAATTCGTTGTCCTGTTCACTTCACACGCAAGACATGCTTGTGTCCTTCCACATAGTTTGTGACAGCGTGCTCGGTTAGGACACCATCGGATTTTTGTTTTGTCCAGTTGTGCTCAATGATGAATGTTGGTTTTCAGGCCTACATTGCCCTTCAAACATTGAGACGTCTCCTGGGAATTCCGTCAACAGCCGAGTGTTCCCCATCTTAGACCCCGATGACCAAAACACTGGGACCACAGAGTCGGGCGATCTGACCTGAACTGCGCGTACACGGCCGTGCCGAGTAGCATGACTGTGATTACGGTGTGTTGAGGCTGTTCGCCAACCGGACTCGGCTATGGGAGGCTTGTTTTTGGGTGATCCCTTTGGGTAAGCCTTTCAGTTAGAATTCCTGTGGGATGGTTTGGACACTGGATTTTGTATCCGGGTCCACAATTGTGAGACGATCAGTATTCGGAAGGATTCTGAATGGTCATGGTACATACCTCCGAACAGAATCAACCGGAGTTGCAGCTTTCGTTATGTGAGAACCACCGCGAACACGTTGAACCTAAGTTGAGATAAAAGCCCGATGGTCATTTCACAAAGAGCCAGGTGTATCATGATCGACTTGGTGTGACAACTGATCTATCAAAGTCACTCGAACTTTCGTACCATTTCTTACCCCCCCCCCTCCCTAGCCAACCTCGATCAATCTGTGAAAACAAACTACTACGGCCATTGTACATAAATTATCACCTGCTGTCTGAATAGTTGCTACTTTTCCAGGCCGGTCGCCTTCCATATATTGCCCTCCCTTAACGACACAACAGATTGACCGTGTATTGATTGACAAAGATAACATTACAAGTCTTAATCAACTTGGAATTAGGACTCAAGTCATGTGTACTGTATCGTGGATGATCGTACTTCTGAACATAACCCCCTGGGACAGGGGATCCATTAATTGTGGCACACTTGACACAGTTTGGTTCACCCATACAAACCGCTTCAGCCGAATGAAAACAAATTTGAGGGTGATAAAAGTTGCTAAGTAAGATGTTTGTGCAAACAACAGTTTAGTTCTTCTCTTCAGTTAAGCATGTGAAGGTATATGAACGACAGCTCACAGAAGCAAAATACTGGTATGTGACCGGTGAACAGTGGTCGTCTAATGCTATCGATGGGAGTGCGGAACGTGGACAAATGGAAGAAGTGAACTGTCAGATAGACAGGCAAACTCTCGATCGATAGATCAGTAAACAATTCCACTTTCAAGCACAAACTGATCAACAAACCAGTGTAGCGAACAAAGTAGATTGCCCATCAATAAATTTTTGATACATGTCGACAAAGTCAAAGTAAAACGATATGAATATAGCAGAAAAGTAAGGAACAGGCTGAAAACTTACCACCGAGGAGAGGAAGGGGAGCATGTTCAGCGGGTTGCGAAGACGGGGTCAGCTTCACTAACCTTTGCTTCTGGACGCGCACAGGCGACTACCAAAAGCCTATTACTAAGGTCTCTGAAAAAGCTAAATTGGTTCGCTCATATGGTGAGTAGTTTGTGACTCGGACGGTGGTTGGAAAAGGAACCATCATTCAGAAGTTCGATGTAGGAAAAAATGCATCTCTGTTGAGGATGCTGAGGAGGATGCCTATCAGTCAGTACGCACTAACAATAGCCGATACCCTGCCGCAACCGGTTACATCTTCCCTTTTGTGAGCTGCATTTACAGACCATTTTAATATTTCCTCATGCTTAATTGCAAACCAACTCTTCACTCTGACCAGTCTTGTTTGTCTCGAAGTGTGCTAGATTAAGAGATTCATGAAACGACCAATTGAAATGGCAATCACGATCTCAAAAGCTCAAGTTATTGAGCAATAAGCTGTCGACCTTATATGCACCGGTTGAAATGAGGTAATTAAGATGATCCACCTCATAATCGTTTCAGTTTGGTTTTACAAATGAGAACTTGAATGTATAGTAACAGTGACGGTCCCCAATATTTACACACGTACCCCCCAGTCGAATGAGGAGTGTAACTCAAACTTGAACGAGCATGCCTTGTTTACGTGTCACACTCGATCGAACGCCATTACCACCTGCGATTAACGAGTGAATTTCTGTTCTGCTTAAAATTGAGTCATTTCATTATTTTTCATGGTTAGATGCATTCGAAACCATGAGGTTTACTTATAATCTGACCCGATTTCACTCTTGCCTTTACTCATCAGATAGGGAGATGACCTTATTTAGGAATCGGGCATTGTGCCAGTAGCCGACTTTTGTATCCACTGGGTCAACAGCTTTGTAAACATCACTTGAGACAGGGTGATTAGGATAATTGCCTCGTTAGCTTAGTCGGTTGGACGCTGTCCACATCATAACCGGGTTACTTGTTTATGACTTTGAATGTAAGGATTACAAACGAGGCTACTGATTTGTTATGCTCTTTCCTGACCAATTGAGAGGGGTCCTTGAAGCTAGGAAAATGTTCGTACAGGTACGGCAGATTTAGTGACCAAGCGAAACGGATAGATATTTCGTATTTCAATGAATGACACTTTCACAGCGGTTTTGATGCACACTTATTGACTTGCCTGGATATGGTTGTTTTCACCACTGGAGATTCCCTTTACGTAGCCCGATCGTGTGCATTGTCGGGCGAATTGTCATTCCATGTCTCGAAAATGATGTACGTTTTGGCATCTGTGACAGTTACTTGCTTAGTCTGACATCTGTTAGATCTAGTACAAACCACCGACGAAAAAACAGAATGTAACTCAATGTAGATAAACATTCGAGACACAGAGCAATGTTTTCCACCACCGACTTTTATCTGCCCACCGGGAACATATTCTCCAACTACACCTTTGTCGTGGTGTTCACGGTCTTAACTGATATATTTTTCTCGACGCAATCACAAACACTAGTAGTAAAAATGTAAATAACAATAGTAACAACAGTGACAATGACAGTTTTATTTTTTCAATTTAAGTAGATATTCAACCGGTTGACATACTGGCTACACAAGATATTCAGCAACAACACACTCTCTAGGTCATAAGGTTACAGCATAGTGTACAAAATACAAAACTAAGAACAGCATTATGAATTGGATGCAGATAAACTGTCCCCTCAAATATGTGGCTATTTGCGCTGGTTGCCATGATAAAATGAAAGTTGAGGAGAAGTGAAAGTCTATGAACAGATGTGCGTGATAACAGATCTAACTACCCTCCTATGAAATGTACCATATGTTTCGGAACTCAGTTCCGGTGCCAAAATCTGGAGTCCAGACCTAAGGGCTTACCGAGCGGCCACACTCCCTAGTCGAGTTGGGTGAGCGAACGGGAAAAACACACCGCTGAAACCACAGTCAGATTAGTTAGCTGTGGTTGAGGCACTTCTAGTCAGGCGGCCCGGTCCCATCGACCCAGTGATTTGATCTGTAACCACATCGAACTCCTGGGAGGCACCGATGTACGTTTATCGATGGTGCTTATAACTTTTTAAAAGCCAATTGTGCATTCCGTAAGGTAAATACTCGGTTTTCATCCTAAATATCGCGTCTGGTTAACGAGTATCTGTGACTAATGACTAAGTTCGTCACGCACCAAAACCTCTGCTATATAGTGTCCCATTACACACGAACCAAAACCTTATGCAAGTGAGACAGTTATTCGCAGCATGTTTTATCAGATTCCATCCGTAGGTTCATAGTTTGTTACAGGAGGAAGAAAAATCACTGCGTGTGCATTCCTGTCACTGTGTTGATCGGTGAAAATTTATATTGGAAGGTGTATAGGTATAAAGAAAGTGTGAGTGGAACTAAATGAAAGGTAAATTCAATGAAGCTGCCGGTTGCAATCATGTCAGTAAGATATGCGTAGTCGATTACCTGTGAGAATGAGCTAGTGATTTGTAACTCCGTTTCGTTCATGAATGCAGCTCTTTATTGTCTATCGGTTACTGAAAAACTGTCGTGATGACACAGTCCGTTACAGAAATATCGTATTTTTGCTCTGTCCATTTGCTCCCACTGGCGCGTGCCGGTTCTCAATCCAGCATTGTTTTTCAAACGCTGAAACGGTTACAGAGAGTGTGAACAGCCAGATGTTTTCGGTCGTAGGCCTTGGTGATCAAAATACTGGGTCGATGAGACCGGGCAATCTGACTGGAAGTTCTCCACCCACAGCTAGCTAATCCGGCTGTGGTTTCAGCGGTGTGTTGTTCCCGTTCCCTCACCCGACTCGATTAGGGGGCGTGGCCGCTCGGTAAGCCCCTAGGTCTGGACTCTGGGTTATGGCACCGGAACAGAGTTTCAAAACATGGTATATATTGGTGCACTAGTCGCACAGTCTACTGGTGGAGAACTGAACAGAAACCTGTTGGTTAATGCATCGTATGTTTCGGAGTGATTGCAAGCCATATAAGGAAGTAGATGGTGGACAGAGTCTGTATGTAACGGAAATTTTAAGACGAGCCACACAACATAAAGCCTTTCGCCAAACGCTGTTCAAACATGCTGGGATAACGTACAACCCATAACAGAAACATTTTTAAAGAGGAAATGATAGCGTATGTTAAGCAGCACGCGGGAAATGACAAACGTCGAATTTCGGTGAAATATCAGTAAAATGTTGTGTTCGAGAGAGATATTTAAAAATGCAAAGCTGCCAAATTGTTGACAAATTTAGAAGTCAGTATTAGTCCAGATATATAACTATTTGGAGTTAGGGTTGGATGGGTAAAAACTAGTCTTTTATCCCTGTATGAAGTAAGTACACGGAAAGGTACATTTGATGAACTGTTAGTACCTTCTTCCGGTAAGATCCTTGTCGCCCAACCGGTCTAATCGTCAGTGAAAAGGCTTACTTATTAACAGTGTGTGTGACGTCCAGTTTTATCCTTGACTAATGTGACGGATTGCCCGATACTGAACGATGGGCCTCAGGGAATGCATGACATCACTTCTGAAAAGAAACCTAACGAAGTGGATAGACCAAACTATGTTCCTCCTGTTGTTCTTAGTTAACGTACCTCCTCGCTGACGAAGCCGATAGCTGCTATATTTACAGTTATGTCCACCACGTCAACAACAGTTTGCGGTTCACCAGTTCTAAAATTACGGCAGATTGAAACCATTCTCTGCTATCAACTGATCATCTGAAGGATGAAGAGGGGTTTATCAGAAAGACGTCGATAGATAAAGATTATTCCGAAAAAGTCGTGAATATCCACACCAAGAATAAGGCACCAAAAACAACAAGCTGCATTAAGGAGAAAATATTTGTATACAGTCTCCTAACAACTGCTTCCTCAAATAGGTGAAAGTCACTGAATTAAACTGAGGTAGCATGTGTCCAGTAAGAATAAGAGATCTGTTAATTTTTTGACTCCTTTATTTCATCTACTTCGCTTTGATCCCCAAAATTGTTGAGTCTCTCTGACGCCTCTTCTTGGACTTCCGCAAAGCAATTTATGATTTCTGTGAAGCACTCTTCTTAACCTCACTCAGGTCTGTAGCTTCAGACATGTGTAGCTCGTATTGGAAAGAACCTACAATACAGAGCCATCGAATGTTCATTCGGTTTCCAACAGCCATACCAACTGGGCTTTTCTAAACTTCATGTATTCACTGCTTGACAGTGTATTCGAGAGCGTCAGTTCGGATTGAGCTCGTTTGTTCTAGGATTACAAGTTGCCATTGGTCGACTAAAGTGATCGAATCAAATGGCATTGTTAGTGGACTAGTAAGAAACATGAATATAAGCAAAAATCATAACGTTAACGATAGTATACAAGTGGTGCACCATGTCTGTCCATCAAATCGGGATTGGAACTGAACGTCCCATCTTAAGTGATGAATGAGTGGACAGGGCCCCCGATCCGAAGCACACAATCACTAGATGGAATCCCAGTTTTGCTGGGTGACAAATCAGTTAAACGACTACGAGATCGCCTATAGGATATTGTCTTATGAGTCAACACCGAGATTGTTAGCTGACTAACATTCAGATGGTTCTACTAAATTATACTGTTTCAGTTAAGCATTTAGTAATCAACAATTACAGATCAGTGTATATGAATCTACTCGATGACGACCGGTGACGATAGATTTATGCACATAACAAAAAGTAATGAGGTACTCTAATGAATCAGACACCTGTTTACATTCGTCTGTGTAAAGTGACACATTTCATTTCACCTAACTCAGCTGAAGCCACCGAACGAAGACAACCAATATTGCACTAGTTTGCACAGCATGGTCTTTCAATTCAATCGTCTATGCTGGTCGAGGCACAAACTTGATTCTTGTCAATACTCTTCCAGTCAAGTTAAGTGTGAACTACTTCTCCCAAGAGTACTGATAACAAGGAACTAGATCCTTATTCAGTTAACTGACGGGGATAATGCGACATACTTCTTTTGGACAACTTTCATGCAAACTGTATCTCTTTTTCTAACCGTCTCTTGGTGTCTTCACTAGCTCGTTAACGTGAACAGCAAACTGTACCCTTGCCAGTTTAACATGTCTCGATATCAATTTAAGATGCTCCAATTAACTGGGTCCAGACAAGCTAACCTAGTTTACTTTGTGCACTTGGTGAGTCCACGTCCTCTCATTCTGTAGGGGCTAACCAATCCCTGCCTTTTTCGATCTACCCATGTGCACATTAGCTGTGTGACCTTGTTCGACGTTAAAACCCATCTATACCCTTTGGGATAACTTAGATTGACGTAGAGACACATTTAACTGAAAAATGCATAGACGCAGAAGAGGATGTGGAGCAAAAAACCGTGGATTCAATGGACACCCAACCTTCTTTTCACAATAGCCGTCTTTGAAATTCGAAATCCAAAAATAGAAGACCACATAAGGACAGAGATGATGCGAAGATGGAAGCTTTCTTATAGCCGTATATAAATACGTGTGCATATTTTCACTCGAAAACCATTCGGATAGAAATTGGTCTTTTGGACTCAATCGCCTCAGGCTCTGGAATGAATTGTCTAAAGGAACCAGACGACCGGATTTACTGTCGAAACTTCTACATTAACAACAGTTAAACATACTTTCCAGGCGGTTAACATGCACCTGATCTTGGCGTGTTTATTCAATCTTGATAATATTGAGGAGGCGTTTCGTAACTTTAGATGCTAACAAGACCTGGATAAATATCTCATACTGGGAGTATTTTGTGGTTAAATGTTCCAATAATTTGATAAAGAATTTAACGATACCAGGCGATTTTGTGAATTTATACCGGTGGTCGTTTGCTAACCAAAATAATTAGTGGGTAAGGTACATATTGATACTATCCTGACCATTCAATACAACAGAAAAGGCGATGTTTATAATTTGCTCGATGCGTTGAAAACAAACCTGTTGTCAGTTCAGAAAGCGTTGTCTGAGTGGCCGTTTCCCAAAAAGATTACACGATTAAATCGCAAGTTTGTTCGCCTTATTTTCAAGTGTTTTATTGACTGTTTGGTCTAAAAGGTCATACGCTCATTGTCTGTGCATTATCATGCCTGTCAGACACAGCATCACACGAATGTGTCTGTCCACCTGCCTAGAAGTTGGTTACTCAAACAATGGATGATAGCAGATTCCATCAGCGATAGTTAAAATCTCTGGGTGATTTGAATTGATTTTCCATAAGCGCGTAACCTTATTCCGAATTGTGTGTGGAGATTGCTGCGCGATACTGTGACGCGTTGCCACTGGCTTGGTTGTCGGATCCAACCGTGTTCTGACTAGACAATACTTATGATTGGCAGAAGTGTTTACTCGAACCCGTGCACCTCAAAGTTCGTAAGAGTTGTTGTACACTTCTTTCCAACTCCCCGACGCTCATGCCAGCCACCTAGCGCATTCAGGTGGTGTCTTGCTCAAATAGAAACCGACGGACATCGGAAGACCAATGTGTTAGAAAACCGTCCGCTTGCCATTAACAACAAAGTTATTCGGTCATCAGTACCAGCTTCATCGTGCGAATTACTCAGTGTGCGCTTCAGTCAGAAAGGTGTATGTCCAACGATAGTCATCACGGATTTAAGAAAGAAGATCGGCTGGGAATGGCTTTAGGATCTTAACCATAAAAAAGTGGATGTAGACATTCTGTCAATACCTAATTCCCAGCCTCGTACACCAACTAGCCGAAGTCAAATGAAGCCTGTACAGTGCCACTGATAGTTCTACTCACATGCCTCGCGTCTCCGAAGGTACAAGACTAAGACACATATGAGTAAAACCCTTTGAAGTCTAGCCGATCAACGCTAGTTAGCCTTGTGACAGACTGATGAAAATTAAATCTCACTATTTAAAAAACGAAAAATCTAAGGTTGAACCTAATCGTAACTTCCTATTAGATAGACAAACGGGTATTGGAAAGACCGGACAAAACATAATTTCGCTACGGGATCATCGATCGGTGCATTCCATATAGAATTGGCAAGACAGAGAAACCTGATATTGGCTGATAATTTATACAAACCCTTCGTCATGTAATGCGCCAGCAGGGTTGAAAAGGAGTGGTAGCAGGCCATCAAGACCCAGATTTCTGAGAAGGAGTGTGAGTGGTTTACCAGATGACGTGGGTCGCTGTTTGACTGGAATGAAAGAACTACATAATCGGGCTAGTCTACACAAATTTGTCGGCTTACCAGTTTTGCAGAAAACTTTTTTCAGTGCTGACTGAAGGAATATGAAGATGGGTGTAAAGTACAAAGTAGATAAGAGGAAAGGTACCAGCGAAGAAGTAAGGCATCCCTCTGATCTGAATGATGCATCAGCAAGCTGCATATAGTGGATGATCTTCAAGGTTGTGATAACTCAAAAAAAATCCAATGGCTGATCATTATCTAGAATTGAGGCTTTCTAATAATTTGAGTTTGTGTCAC
This sequence comes from Paragonimus skrjabini miyazakii, assembly GCA_014338405.1. Lineage (NCBI taxonomy): Eukaryota > Metazoa > Platyhelminthes > Trematoda > Plagiorchiida > Troglotrematidae > Paragonimus > Paragonimus skrjabini miyazakii. The sequence continues at coordinate 240,482 of JTDE01000226.1, read as the reverse complement.
GCACATTTAGTTGCCTATAATTATATGAGCAGCCTTCAGCGTGATCATCATTTGTTTAACTGTTTCATTCGCGAAACAGATGTGTGGTATCGATCCAACTGTTGGTCAACAAGCCCGTTTGAAATAGGTTGTACGTCTGTATAGATATGTTAATTAGGCGGCTCTTTGGTTTCTACTGATGGACAAAACTTCTTGGTCAGCTAAGGTGACCTCAATAATCATGTAGCACTCATCTCACTAGAATTAATTTACCACTACATGCTCACGCTTGTTACTGAAATACCGCAGTGCCTACCGTAGCTATATAGTCCAAATTGCGAACGTACATATTTTTTGTGCCTGTCACAATAACAGTATCGCGAGTGATGCGCGGCGCTGAATGTAGCACCGATCATAGAATGGTCAGGACTAAATTATTCATCCATGTACGCAAGTCCGTCTATTGTAGATCTACCGGACAACGGCAGAAGTTGGATATCAAACGACTGGAAAACGGCGAGACGAAGACTGCCTTTCAATGTGCAGTTGCCTCTCTTCTACACGACGTTCCTGTAACCACTACCCCTGAGGGTATGTGGCAGTCTATCATGGAACGGATCACGACAGAAGCCACCGAGACGATTGGTGTCAAACGCCAAAAACGTCCGGACTAGTTCGACGACAACAATGCGGTTATCGCCGAACTGGTACGAGAGAAGAATACCGCGTTTGCTGCCTCCACGGTAGATCTGGACAATGAAGCGAAGAAGGCGACGTTCCGAAGTATCCGCCGTCAACTGGCCGAGCGTGTCCGCGGAATCAAGGACAACTGGTGGATGAAGCAGGGTGAGCGGATGCAGGGCTTTGCAGATCGTCGACAGCATAAGGAGTTCTACGATTCGCTCCAAGCGATATTCTGTCCATCTATCCAGTCTACTAAAGCACTGGTAGACGTGGACACCAGTTGTTCATGCACCCAGCCAGAGGACATCATGAAAGTCTGGCGTAAACACTTTGGTACCCTACTAAATCGTCCTGCTACCATTGATTGGATGACCGTGAACAGCCTACCGCAACAGGCCATCAAGCCTT
>JTDE01000226.1:222536-237593 GCA_014338405.1 Paragonimus skrjabini miyazakii | reverse complement strand
AGACAACGAGTATGCTGGGCTCAGGTAGGTCATATCAGTATATCCGTTCTGTTTTTGTTAATGATTGCATCGACCAAGACCATGGTCGTTTGGCAACTAATCCACTCCCCTTTTCAGCAACTTAGGTGTCTGTGATCTTCTACCTACTCTTTTCTTGGGCTTTGCTGGTGTATTGAATGATGAATCGTCTGTCTGATCTTTTCGTAGTTCAACTTTGAGTTTTGTTTTACAACTTTATCCTCTCTTGAATGCAATAGCGTGCATTCGTATACTTAAATGCTTCTTGTATTACAGTTTATATATCTTTCCTCTTAGTGTAGATCTTGTCATTGCAGTCTCTCTCACTATTTATTTTCCGAGAGATAAGGGTTTCCTTTTCCTGCTAGCCATTCAGTTGGCTAACCAGCATGGGCCAGCTGGACACAAAGGCCTCACTCACACACCTACTGGTCTTATTCCTTCGGGTTTACACCGGATACGTGGTGTATGAGTGGAACTGCAAGTGGTGCAGCGCAAGCCACTTGGGGTGATGGTTTAAAGCGCAGGCGTCCTTTGGCTTCGGTCGCTGTGACAGGCTAATCCGTTTCGGATGCCGCCAACCATGTGTGAGCTTACTTCCTTATTCCAACTGTTGACCTGCTTTGGTTGTCTTGACCGAGATTGACTTTGTGTTTCATTTCCGTTTGCTGCGACTGTTGCCGTAGCTTCTCAACTTGTTGAGCTGATAGTAATAATTTTTAAGCAGAACTTGTAAGTATCTTTGCTGAGGAAGAAGAGTAATCAGATGGAGATCATGGCATTAATGTGTTCACCGTAAAATGTACCTTTGGGGGTTCGGCTGTCTACTATTCGTCTCAGGCCTCTCTGGTTGAAGATAAATACTTTCCTTATGAAATGTTTGTTCAAAACTGAGTCCTGTCAGCTGACGCTAAGGGATTATCTGAAGGGCCTTACATGGGTAGGGAGAGTAGGTATATTATTCCTAGTATCCGACCTTTAAGTTGTACAGACGACGCCAAGGATTTAGTAAGTTTTCATTTTAGAACAACCATGGAAATATGACTTTGCCAGTCGACTTTGTTGTCTGTTTTCCGAAAACTGAGCTGAACTGATACCAACTTGTGTGCAAAGAACAACGAAGCATGTACACGTCTACTTTGTTGAACCAAGGTATGGACCACCACACTTTATACTTCCATGAGTCAGAAGAGAATTGCATGCGGGTACCCACAGGGTGAACACATTTCCGTAAGGTGCCATAGACACATTAGCATACCTGTTAATACAGATACGTACATACACACACTCACACACACAGCATACTCGATACACTCACAATTTAGGACATGTTGCATGGGGTATAAGGGTGATTGTGCATATTCTGACTATGACAAGCGTGATCGTGCAAAGCCAGTAGGCTCTGAGTTGTAAGCACTCACCTACATGTCTCTCTGGCCATGGAACAGTTCGACCTTTATGCTGGCCGACTCTGTCTAACACACAGAATTCGTCAGAATCATCAAAACCTGCTCTGGAACGAAAAGCAACGCAGCTTGATGGGAAGTATGCAGTTATATGTCATCTGTCCGCCCGTATCAGGGCTGCTGAAAAGCACAGAAGTGCTTCCTGATTCCGTGCTTGATTGACAACCAAGCAGTGTTGTACACGTCGACGACTCCAACGAATATGTGTGCTGGACATCGTGTGAGTAGTCGACACGGTAGCTTTAAGGTCAAGCTTAATACTAGGGTATGATGACCTGTTAATGTCAAACGTTTTCTCAGTAGATCAAGTTTTATTGCCTAACTTACTGATATGCGGGGTTGCCAGGTAAACTAGATAAAGACTAGACAAATAAAGGCAACGGAGTATGAAGGTAGAAACGGTTTAGTTCGGCGGGATTCGACAGATTCACTATAAGGTGAACGAATCTGTGTTTCCTGTACCTTATGAGTTCAGCTCCGACCTTTGTTGCCGGTTCTAATCTAGGCGAAGTCAAGATATATCACACTTGGAAGGGCACTGTTTTTCTTAACTAGATTCGCAAAGTTAATCATCAGGACGGGAATTTTTGAGTTTGCGGTAGCTCACTGATACCAACATCTGTCTGCCAATCATACGACCGTGGGTTCGTGCCCGGTTAGCCAACTTGCTCCTATTTACAGTTGAGCGACTTGGTAATATGCAGTCCAAACACAGCTTTATATTCCACAAGGTGGCGAACACACTGAGGTATACGAACTGCAGGCATTAGTATTTAGTGGAATTATTCGTAATAAATCAGTGGGTCATCAGAGTTAAATAATTGTGCCTTACTACTACAAGACTAAAAGATCAGTCCCGACTAACAAAAGGGTCAGTGATTTTAAGTGCTCCTGTTCGGGCGGATCGTTTGGTGAGTAGAATTACGAATGAATGATCATACAAAAGATTTGGTATCCAAACAGAACGACCGCCAATAGTACAATGATTGCGTACAAACGATCAAGCACACCAAATTTCGATCTAACATAAATCATATTTCATTTATATAGATTGAACATCATCCAAAATTGATCGCAGCTGTCGTATTCCCATAGACTCTCTACTAGGCTCCTTTCGAACAGCAGAAGCACTTGACTCAAGTTTCACTCTTAGTAGAGCTCGTCAGCAATACATATCCTAGTCACGGCCGGCACTAGCACTCCGACCACGCCTTTATTAGGCAACCGTGTTTACCACTGCGCCATTGACCTCACATTAGGCACGAATGAATGTCCTTATGTGAACGCTCAACCAATTTCGCTTTCCTTTTGCCGAAAGCTATTTTGTTACTAAACATATTGTATACATATGTAAACCTCTGTGAAGTTACGCGTAGGCTATTGGCTGAGCAGTGTAGTGCATTTAACAAGCGTTTCTCTACCACTGATAATTTTTACTTCGTTTTCTAACAGCTGATTTTCCACGCCTTCTACATCTTCACACAAATTCCATTTCCCAGTTGAACGATCAGTCTATCATGTTCTTCGATTGTTTTTTCTTTGCTGCCAACTTTGTGTAGTGTTGACTGAAAAGGTTTCGCATTTATATTTCCCCTTTGCAAACCATTATCTTTTCTCGATTTGCTCTACGACATCAAAATCTCTTACGCTCACTGATGTTACTGTAAATCCCGTTCATCTTCAAGAAGTATAAAGTCAAAAGGAGAAAACAACGTGAAATAATTCTGCAGTCACTGTCACTTCGTGGAAAAGCTACTATTTGACCACAGCAACTTAAACAAACACGCAACTAATATTCGGTAATCAATTAAAAACCTGTTTTTAGTTATCTGCTTTCTGAATGCAAATACAAACAAATTGCTTTGTATTACTGGTAAGTAGTAGGCCTCGTAGCTCATCAAGTAGGATGCATATAGCCTTTGGGAATTCTGATTCTCTCACTGGTTCCTGTCTAGCTGAAGCCCAGATTTTTCCCAGTTGGATCTTTTTTGAATCGACCTGTTCCACATTATTTTGCTTATTCAATAAATATCGTTCGTCTACGGTCCGCGACCAGATACACTGGATCTTAACCTAATGTTTACCAATACGGTTGAATTGAGGCCAATATACCATCTATCCTCGGCATGGTTACAGTACCCTTTTACCGATTAAATTCTGCGATTCACCGCCGTGAAAAGCTCAAGGGGCAAATCATTTATTTCCTATGAATTGCCAGTCTGTTTTCCGTTATAGAGACGGTACAGGCTCTTCGGTTTGTAGAAACTTCGTACAAAGCTGATTTTGAAACTGGTGGAATTGGTTCAGATTCGATTAATGGACCAATAGTCACCTAACGTATGTTTTATGTGATATAGGTGTTGTTGCTAATTAGATATACATTATATGTCGTAAGACGAATGGCGTGAAACGTAGACTACAGTTGATACTTGCAGATCTGACTTTCAAATTGAAATGTTGTAAATTAGCTCTATATTCTGGATATCAGCTAGGTGATACAAAGTTACAACCTTGTCTTTCCTAAAAACTTGGACGGTAAATTTATGATTTTGTATGACTTAGTGACTTGTGGAAGCTTTAGAGAGTTCCTCAGTTTCAGATACATTTTTCGATTACGCAAGTCTGAGTTCTACTCATGGACACGCCAGTTCTTAACATACTCCCTATCGAAGCCGAAATAGACATTTACTTTTAATTCCGGTTTATAACCACGAATCAAACATAAAGCTCAGATTAATGTGTGACTCGAATTCATTCCTTTTGAGAAGTTTAGATTAAATACTGCTGCAAAAACCATGGCATAATTTGTGGAGTTAGATTAAGCCATTTACAATCAGCTTCAGTGTTCCATCATAATAGGAGGAAAACAATTCAGTTATTCGTGTCCACATTTCTACGTAAGCTTACTGGCACCGATTTCAGTTTACTAACAAACCACTTTCGAAAACGTTTACGGGGGTTCAAGCAAGGACACGGGTAAATTTTTTCTGTTTTTCATTCATCTCATTTTAACAAACAAAATATCCACTCTTTTGTTGAGCGTATTCCGACAACTATTATGACAGCATCATCATCATACTGATAGTGAGAAGCGTGGATAACCAGAAATCTGAAGTACATTATTTTGTTCCAGATGAACTTTGTTTAACTTCAATGGAACACGAATACTGAAAATCTTTGTCCAAGTACTATCGTAAGCTGTCGTGGGAAAAATTTCGGTTACTAGTTTGTTAGGTCAACAGCATTGACTTGGTCATCAGTTGAAATGATTAAGAAAGGAGACTAGCTGTTTGTTAGTTAAATAGTCCAACAGCTTGAATAGAACACAGAGTAGCCTGTGTTCAAAGGTTAGGCGTACTGACATGGTCAGTCTCTGAGAGGCACAGCAGATTTGGACAGAGCATATTTTGGAGCATGAGTTAATCCACGCTTTGCATACATTAATCCTAATGATGCAGAAAATCGTACAAAGTTACACAGCTAGGAAAATGTGTCCGTAGAATTGCTTCAGTTCTAGATACACTCCCCTCATATATAGCTTTTTATGTAGTAATAATTTTGTTCACACACTGAAGTCCGTTAACACTTATGTAACTAGGGTTTGTGTTTCCGAACTGAGTTATAATAGTCTCCCGGATATATATATATATATATATATATATATATATATATATATATATGCACTAATTCAACAGGTTACTGCATTTATAACCAATATCATTGACTGCCTTCATTCAAATTCGAGTACTGTGGTTGTAAAGGTACTTATGTGAATTAACGAACGCCGCTGTCAACTAGATTATAACAAAAGAAGATTACTCAATGAACAGTTAGGATCGCTGGCGCAGGGGACCAACCGCGATGTCATATCCTGTACCCTTGCGGTGAGCTCCAGTGGACCACGCTTTCGATCAAGGCACGCAGTGCTTTCATGATTAGTAACTCTATGATAGTATGCGAGGTTTTATTCATTCAATTTATTAAATACGGACCACGTCCAATTAGGCTTTTTTCCCATCGCTGCTGTTACCTTGGTTTGCTCAGTCTCGTCCACTCCTAGGTGAGCTATCCAACAGCAAACCGACACCCAGTATTAATGTCGTAGCCTGAAGTACACTTATTGTAACGATATTACTGGAGTGCCATACAGCTTACAAACGCTATCTGATTCTCCGATATCAATATGCAAGATATTTGTTATATTAGTGCGAAAGTGACTTATAATCAGAAGGTGGATAACGCTAATAAAAATGCATATATATAACACGTAAATGACAGTGTACCAAATGAAATCGATTAACAAAAACTATACGATAAAGTGTTTGGATATATCAAAATCCTGATAAAGCAGAAATGATTTTGACCGTTACGAATCACCATTTGTGACGGTGGAAGCTTGCTGGGTATGACGGACGGAAGGGTTGAAGTAAGAATAGTCCTTGACTTGTAATTTGCTTGCTGGATGAAACTGTACAGGTCTTGGAGTTGAAGATACTTGCCGTAGGAGTGCGTATTGTTGAGATTATTTGGCAGTATCAAGACAGGATGCGTTGTTCAATATGCTGTACAGCAGTGAACAGTCATTCCTCTTGGTGCGTCATGTATAAATGTGTAACAAAACTTGAGTACTTATGGCAATGTTCATGACCAAGAGCCACGCCAAACCGTGAAGTAGGTAATATGGTGATGACACAGAAACTAACTCTGCCGATAGAATTGGAATCATTGGTCAGGTCGAGCATTCCTTGCCAAGTGATTCGTCCAGCAGTCCCTGTCAGACGTCGTTGATTGAATAAGCGTGGCTGTTTGCATAGTTCACCTTGGTCCCTGTAATGTGGGTCAAAGGGGTATCAGTGTCGGGACAAATCACATACTGGATACGACATTAAAGATGTAAGTGACTTGACTACACGCATGACAGGTTCAACAGAGTACTGAAAGAATGTGTAGGAACGAACGCATTGGCGATGTGGTGATGGATTTATCATGGTGTTCCAGTTGACCGAACAGCGATCTGTCAAGTTCGAATGAGATCATTCGAACCCCTACAGTCATTACCCGTAAGCCGGTAACGACTAGTGGATCAAATCAACAATGCCTTCTGTTACAATAATACGCACAATACAGCAATCTGGGTTCTGTAATGGGTGTCAATGGACGACTTGCTTACACCTGGACGTTACATAGCCCGAAACAAACGCCTACGGACTGCGACTGAGTTGAGTCAAGCAACACATTACCACAATTGACAGTAGTCAAATGTGAAGGGACGCTGCGGGCGACATTGTACTTATATCGTTTATCATGACTTATGCACAAAAACCCAGTAGAACTTGTGGTTCTCCGAGCCGACTCTGTCCGAACAGACTGACTTTTCTTGAATGGTCTGTTGTAGCGCTGTTAAGGCCACCGAAGAATTCACTGAGTCGCCTTGGAAAGTCACCGTTTTTAGGTAAGTATTCTAACAGAGTCACTGTGAACGTCTCATGGAACTGTTATGGAGACCCTATTTTTGAAGCGATTACCTGGGATTCCTTTCATGAGGTTCTAATGTTGTAGACATTCTTGACGTACTGTCAAGGATGTTGCACAAAATGTGCGATTAACTCTGGTCTGGTAATACCTGGTTTGAATGTACTTCTGCATTCATCAATAATCCTTAGGAAGACGTGTCCCCTAAGTGAAGATTGGTCGTATCTTTCTACTAAATCAACAAAAGATTGTCTATATTGCCTTTCCACGATACAGGAGTCGGTAGTTTTGTGTTCTACGTCGGAAAATGTGTAAGATAGGGATGTGTCGTTACTAAATTGCCGTGAGTTTTGTTAACACTATGGATTGAATGTTGCATTGATCTTTTCAGCGAACCATAATAATGTGGGTTTTTGGCACACTAACTTCAATTTTGGCTTGGGCGACTTTCGTGCAGTATTTTGGCTCTTATTTCCCATGTTAGTATAACGCATATCAACTGCTCTATCTTTCAGTAACTCACTGTTAGATAGGTGCATGGAACATGCGAAATGTATGGCATCTGGGGAGTTATCATGCAGGAATTTGTGAATGGTTACGGATATTCAATCGTACGTCACATGAGTCGTTAATTTACAGAGTAAAGAATCAACAGTTTGCCGTTGTTCTGGGGCTTCTTGGTCGGTGTGGAGCAAAGTTTTCTGACACTCGGTACGCAAAATGAAGCAGTGCAATCAATAACTCTAAGCTTGGTTTCCTAGTTGACGACAACCACACTAATGCGCATCAAAAATACTGGCTAATGATTGAGAGCTGAATGGTACCGATGGATCGGAACGTACAACATACAGACTTCAGACACAAACAAACAAACGACAGTCACCTTGCTGCTAAGGAACCCTTGTTATCGTGGACTAAGAGATAAGATAGAACGGCCAACAGAATATACACACTAAGTCGAATCATCTTGTAGTTATGAATGGAATAGAAATATATCTGCATATGGCGAATTGAGGCCTGGTTAATGACAAGATCGCAGGCTCAAAGCTTTCCTAGTGAAAGCAATCAGCTCGGACAGATGGTAGGAAGATGAATGACTAGGCGAAGAGGAAGGACAGTGGACTGTAGAATAATTGTTTACCGTCGACCAGTCCAGAGGATAATCGTAGGTCACGCACTAGACACATTCTGGGTGACCTCAATAACTTCTCGGCAACCCTAAGTACACTGTGGCTGCACATATCGCACTTGGAGATTCTATCCAGGTGTCCCATAAGTGTATCGCTTCCGATCTACAGGCAGGGAAAACAAAAAGAAAGGGGTATACACTCGAGTACTTTACACGGATCAGTCTTATATGGATGGGTGGACGCGGATTCAATTTATGTTGCCTTGGAGAAGTGTTTGTGGAGGGCAGACTGTCAGGCACTTGTGACGAGTTTCACACGCGCACACACCGATTTCGGAGTGCGACCGCAATCCATCCACCTGGGTTTGTGTGCGGTGAGTTATTCTGTGCGTTTATGATGGGTTAACCATACTTTGAGAGGAAACTTGATGATCAATTTGTCACACTCAAGATCCGTGTTTCCAGTGTTCAGTATGAATTCGGGGAGAGGGAGAGCTGTTGGCTCCATGTGTCTAATCTGTCCGTCGAACAAGAAACGCATCTCTTACCACACAAATAAACTCGTGTCAAAAATCAATAGAAGATGCAAACTTTTATCAAAAGATCATCGAACATTTACACTCGCATTTATGAATCTATATCCGAATACTGTGCCAGGTGAAATCACATTGCAACGATCACAGCTACAGATAATACCAGTGTTAATCATATCACCTGATCATTTTGTACCATTTTCACGTGTTACATCACTAAACAAACTGGTCATATCGGTTGATCCAGGATACCTGAATGTGAAAATTTGTCACCCCTTTCAGGTTTGCTTTCATCCTTAGTCTGATAGCTTATTCGCTGCGATCGAATATTGCTTTAATAGACAACCATTCATGCACACAATTGGTTGACCTACCATATGCATATCGGTTGTTGTAACCAGTTTGCAAGTCTACCTTCTGTATGGCAGTCGGGCCACACTATCAGTTAACAACGTGCAAACCCATTAGTGGGTGCTTCTACAGAGGCATAACAGGTACTTTGCTCTTCAGTAACGCGCTTATCAGCCAGGGCCAATCCAGTCCGGAGCTTGGACCGATCAGGTCAGCTGAAATGATGCATTTTAGGTAAGTAGTCTCATTTTGACTTATCCGAAACATGACCGTTAAATATGATGGGTTGCTGGATCATCAGCTCGAGGTTCAGGGTCACTTCATTTGACCTAACCACTACTTTGCAAACAATGAAGACCGATTTCGATTTAGTCAGCCCATTTCAGATCTATTCTACAGAATTGTTCCCAGTTCTGTCAAAGTCACAACGTGACGATAGTCGCCGGAGTCAACCGGATGAACTATCCAAGCTGAGTGCGAAAACACAAAAAAGAAAGTAACACGTATGTATTAATATAATGTCAAAGCTCATCAGTGGCGTTGGTGGATTCCACCGTGAACTGATTGATAAATCCCGCTTGGGTAGTCATTCGGCTGGATCGTCTGATGGATTCCATAGGACACAGTTAGAAGAGTGGGCAACTAGGTCCAAATGTGAAATTTCTGAGCTTCCGATGAGGCTTCGTAGCTTAGCTCGTAGAGTATTTGCCGCATTTGGACACGCTGTTTCTGTCGCTGGTTCGAATCCAGCCGAAGTCCAGATTTTTCACAGTTGAGTCTCTTCCAAATAACACGTTTGTGTAGCTGCATCGACAGTCCATTAGAACAGTTTTGCTCGTACTGCTGTGTTGACACATCTCTGTAGATAGCTGCCTTCAGCTGATGGCCAGTGAGGTCACTTTAGTCAATGAGGTTGGAGACGTTTTGATCGAACGTCAGTAGTGAACTATCCGAATACACAGCGCTTGTGTTTTTGACTGCCAGATGGCAGGAACATTAACGTGCACGTAACACAGTGACAAGGTCAGAGATTCAAGGCCTGGTCCGGTCGAAAAATTACGTCGCTTAAGAGTCTTAATGAAGCACTTAAGTGAAGTGTTCAAAAGATCCACTTAACCTTGAACATCGGCGAAGTTCATCAGTCACTGGCCGATTTGAGAGAAGAAAGGGAGTTGTGTACGCCTGGGGTTGACTGGAATTACAGGTATTGGTCGACTTGTCTCGTTCCTCTGACGTTTAATCAAACTGGAAATAGCGCATTTTCTAGAAAGGAGTCGAGTAACCCTAGAAATCGTACTCGGATTGAAACCTCTCACGCAAGTACTAAGAAAAAGACCTTGTACTGGTTGCAGTAAGCAGTTCATATTCGTGAGTCAAGAGGCCGAATTTGTGGATGTACAACAGTGTTAGAGAAATCATAGTCACTCATTGACTGATCATATGGACACATACAAAGTCACAAACTGAACGTTAATTGGTGCAATACGGAACAAAGAAATAAGCGAATAACAGAAGGCGTAACATTGAGACTGTTCTTCCAATCCTGATGTAGTATCTTCAACGCGACGTTTGGATTGGTCTCTTGTTCGGAGTTCTATTGTGTCAGGGTTTGGATAGGCGGTGAATCGAGTAGATTTTCACCACAACTTGCTAGTTCGAGACGGCCACAACATCTACAAGCACATTCCTCTCAATGTCAAACAGTCACATCACAAGGTCTTATGGCGCTTTCCTTTGAGTACTGCGCAACTGCCGCTCGTTCAACCGTTGGGCGCCGGTCCGAAACGCACTCTTACAGGATATCTGGTTCAATAATAATTCCCCCCATATTCTACGTTACAGCATCCTCATACGCCCACACCTTTGAATTCGCTTTAAACAGCCTGGTGAATGTATTTGTGTGCGAGTTTTGATCTACTACGCCGAGTAATTCCTTCCCCAGAAGATGCCAAAACTATGCTTCTTTAATTGTATCTACTGCGTTACCTCAGTAAACTTAGGGCTGGATTATAAAGGACGCACTTTGTATTACACGTGTCACACTACTGTAGCCCATTCCAACGTTAGCTTTCCAACTCGCTTTCCATCCAGCTTCCCGTAGTCGTGCGTCGAATGTGAAACTCAGTAACCCGGCACGGTTGTTCCAAGGAAAAATGTACCCATGTGAATGGACATATGACCAGTCATTAAGAGACCATGAGACCAAATACATCATGGAATTGTAGTAAACTGATCCAATTGGGATGAATGAATTAGCAAAGATCATTTCGAATTAGGCAGCAATAGATATGGAACAATAAAATATAGGTTGACAGATTCCATATTATCTCGACCTTTTAGCCAGGTAATTTGTCGAACGGGTTTCCTAGTAAATCACTGGTGGATGTGCAACAGTCTTACCGAATCGGAAAAGTGTACTCGGTTTAACGCAGACTAACTTCTTGAAGTTTATTTCTGGTTCTCTGTTAAGGATCTCATGTTTGGTGTTTTACATTTCCCGTGTGGTTCATTTAATTAGAGACACGACTACTGATTGGTCAACGAACTACATATGATTCATTGAAATTTTTTGCTTATCCCACGACGAGGTTCCCACATACGGAATTCAGTGGCGGGGACGATTACCTGTTGGCCGATCGGGGTTGAATTGCACGGAAAGTAGGTATGAGACAGAAAGCAAGGGCAACTTAAGACCACGTCGGAGGCAGGATGATGATGGAGTAGTGAGATAGACTCAGATGAGTAGACACTGGCCAATGGGGTGTTTAATCAAACCAGGCTGGTAGACGACGAGTGGAGGGTGTGGTTTGGACAAAGTGTGGTCAGTTCATTCACGTGGATCTCAGGTAGCGGATGCGACTGATAACAAACGAAATTATTCTCGTATAGTGTTGGAAACTCGGACGCGAATTATTCGAGCGTTCGAACGAGATTGACTCGGAGATGGCTTGCAAGAATAGATGGTGTAAACTGCAGAACTACTTGTTGTTGGTTTCATGCTGCCACCACCAGTTATGAGCCGAGATGCACGGCAATTGTCGTAAACCCATCCCCGAATGAGGTGGAAATTGACGAGATTATTGAATAGGCTACCAGAGACCCAACTATCACCCTGAATTTCCAGAAGATATTTACAGGGGCTGAGCTTGGTAGGGAACTGTTCATTACAACCGTCGCTTGGATGGTCATTTCTTCGCGGTCAAGAAACCATCTCACCTATCGGATGACATCAGTTCGCGTGAGAACAGAGGACATCGTGCGGATTTTGTTTGTAGGCTAGACAGCGTTGTCGGTTATGGACATTAGTCTCTATAGGATCGATGAAACCCACTTCAGTTCATTGTGCACCCGTACAGTGAACCGCTCACTTGAAGATTCCGGGCGTGCATAACGGTTAACAACGTTCTGTATCGCAACATCCCTCTGGTCGGGGCTATGACGGCAAATGCGATTGTTCAGTATTCGTCAAGTCACGGATCTTATGACAGCCCGGATTACAAGCGGTGATTGCGTCTGTAGTGGACAATTAGCTATGCACTCAACCCTCGTTCACTAACAATTTAGAACGCCTTTCCTGAGGAGCGATCGAAACATAGTCCCAACAGGCATCGAACTAAAAGAACGCGGTAAGACTTGGAAACAAGCCGTATATTTCCAACAATGTTTGGAAATATTATAAGTATTTAGCTATAGCTTATTCAGGGACCGACGGTAACAAGCGGTGCTGCACCCTCTTTTCGATGTTTATTTTTTAGGTAAAAAGACACCCAGTTGACACCGAACTAACAAACCGACTGGATCCGGGTACACTGGGCCTCCTACATCGAACCCGTGTATTAATCACTTATTCGATCAATCGCTAAATCAATCCGCATTTTATTGTCATATATGAATAGCTGCTTAATTCAAAGCGATGTTTGCTAATTCATTTATTCCACTTGGTTTGGTCTATTACATTTCCGTGATTTATTCGGATTCATGATCTCATAAATAACTCATCAGATGTCCATTCGTCTCATCTGTTTCGGTGACGCATTTTTCTAACCTCCATAACACACTGTGTTAAAATGAGTTTCTTATGCCTTAATGGTTTCGTGGAGTTTCCCGTCTCGACTGGTGGTTGCCAAACCTTTGTTGTGAACCGTATTGATAGTCTGGAATCTAGCGTTAAACCTCTTCATTATGCTTATAGTCTCTTTGAGTCCAAACCACTTGTTCCCGACAATTCTTATGCCTGATATTCACGCAAGCGAAAACCTTGGGCAGTTTTCTCCGGCCATAAGGTACAATAAATCAGTTTGCTGACGCTTAACTCATTATACAACTTTATTCATACACTGCTCTTTGTGAGCTCCTTCATTCTGACTCGCGAGTTTGTTCACTTTCCGCAAATCTAATTCCCGGTACTCATCCGCTTTTTTTCAAGCAGTTAATCACAATGGTGGCTGGTGATATGATAGTGAATGAAACCGACTTGATTGCTAGTTACTGGGACTAAAACGGGATCCACAGCACTACACTTGTTGCCGTTGAAATGATGTATACACACATAACTAGATCAGTCTTACCGTACACTAAATTTGTACTTATGTGTTCATGTTGAAGATGCATACAAGCTAGTAAAGTTTACAACCGTTCTATTTCACACACTGATATTTTTGAATAGGTTAGTACGAAATGGCATTACATCCTTACATTCTACAACTGTTTGATGTTGATCTGTTGCTTCTTTTTTGATGCATCTAAATGTAACTGAGCAGAACAAAAACACTCTTATAACACCATTTGTTTAAAACTAACCGTTTAACAAAATGAAAGCAAGAAACACAGAACTGGTAACGTTGAGCACTGTCGACTTTACATAATTTTAGGGGCTAATTATAATTGAGAACTGATGTGAAACTTAAGCTCTCATTTTGGTCCCATTTCTTTGGGTTTTTTATCTCTAGCTTTTCTCACTGCTTATTTTTTACTGATGATTAGTAGGGGATTTTGGTTTTTCATACACACAACATCATCCACAAGTGGTCGCAGCTGTCGCATTCCCATAGACTTTCCAGCAGTGTTATTTATTGCCGATGTTCGTCTATCATTTGTGGGCTATAATCATGAGTTCCATGTGATGGCATGTCCGGTTTTTCATCGACAATTGCTGCTTGATCATTCACCATAGTCCTTTCGAGATGTTCTACGAACCACTATATTAATTGGGTCCCCGGCGCGTTCTACTATCACACTACAATCCGGAAGGTGATCAGACTGAACTCTGATCCATGAGCATTGTGAGTTTATATCCCACAAATTGCGACAGTTCCAGTGTTGACGAGCTGACCTTCATCTAACCAATTGTGTGCAAACGACTTAGTGAGAATTCGTAAAGTCTGCTGGGAAATAACTATTTCTTATCGCTATTATTATTGCTACCAATACTAATACAACAGACAAAAGGTTAACATTACATGAATTTTGTCTGAACAGACTTCGTGGCATCTCTGTGGTAGACCGAGGCAATTGCAGTTGGACATCGCTACTCCATCGTCCACATACGAAGGGAGCTGGATGTGACGTTGTTGCTACACTGTTAACAGGCGAAAAGTTTTAAGCCCCATTCTTTTGTGTTTGTTTTATAGTTCGGAATTTTGCACATTTAACTCGTCTGCTGCAAACACAAGCAGCGATGCATTTAAATCTGCTATACATTTGAGGCTCACTAATTCAAAGATGTTACGAATAGTTAGCCAAGACTAATATGATTGGAAGCCATTAACAGTGTTGTTTCAGTCCTACGATTATGTGGGATGTGGTGGTTAAGTTTCTCGGCAGTGTGAGTTCTTGTTCCTTATCCACTGCCGTGCCTTTCTTTGGCATTGACTCCTGGACACCCGATGTGCAACCATGATAACCAAAGCAACTTTTAATAGCACTGATGAGTAGTCGGGAATTTGGTTTATTTCAAGTTGAATATCACCTACAATTGATCACAGCTGTCGTATTCCCATAGACTTTCCAGTCAGCCCCTTTCGAAAAGAAGCACTAGACTCGAGTTTCGCTCTCATTAGAGCTCGTCAGTAGTGCATATCATCGCCAC
>JTDE01000226.1:209594-220991 GCA_014338405.1 Paragonimus skrjabini miyazakii | reverse complement strand
ATCATCATCATCATCATATACAGCAATACATTAGTGATTCTGACTAACGTTTAACTGCCACACGACCAGGAGCCAAAAAAAGCAAAGGAGGAGAAAAGCGAAAAAAGAAGAGGACAGGATGGGACCTAATTACTAAAAATAGCTACTTCTACATTCAAACATTTAACATCAACGTCCCTACACCTTGCAAACCAAGCTGAAAATGCAGGTAAGGCGTCATCAGGAAAACAGCCTACTTACAGCTTTCACTGCCCCGGATCATTTCACAGACAATTCTGAGAAACAACGACAACATTCACGCCACTGAGCTCGGTTAGCCGACATCTCACCTAACGTCTCCAGCTATCAATTCTTTGAGTCGCGAGGACCCCAGCCCTGGAGACGAACCCGACCTACACCGATCGATCTCTTGGGGAACGACTTCATTTCTCTACGCCAACTCATCATCTGTCCACCTCGCACCTTACGTCAGTCGGCCGCAACGTCGGCAAAAAGTGTAGACAGCTAGCTGGCATCCTTAGTATATGACCCAACCATCTACGTCTGTGTAAATGTACGGATTGAACCGAAGAACTCGTTTGACAATCGGCGCCAAACACCCGCTTCCTAACCTCCTCGTTGCTCACTGTTTGTTGCCACCCGATACGAGCGATCGAACGCAGACACCGGTGGTCAAATACCTGAAGACGGTTCATGTCCTCTACTATGTTTCGCTGTTGTAAATTAATACAGCCCTCACTGATATACGCGACCCTTACGCTTCAGAGAAATATCTCTTTTTCGCCATAGATGTCTCATATTAGCGAACACCGCTCTAGTCTTGGAAGTACGCACCTCTATTTCATTTCCTACAACTCCGCCGCCACCGATGATGCAGCTTCTTAGGTAAACAAACCAGTCATCAACCTTCATGACTTCGTTATCTATCATTAAACCTGCGTAATCACAGCAATATACAATCCTTCACCTAAGACTCAGAGAGAACAAACGGATGAGCAATACAGCTAATTTGCACATAAACTTAGCAACCAACTTCCGAGTGGATGATAGCTCACCTAAGTAAATGGATAAAAACAAGAAGATTATGTTCACAACTTTTTAAAGCAGAAAACGAAGAGCGAAATAAACATTTTAAATACTGAAACTGAGCTAAGTGAGCTCCAATTATCAGAAAACTACGGGAATTGGTTGCAAATTCGGTGAATCGACGTCATCTAAGCAATAATAACGTTGCTTTTGGACACTTGCATTTAATAACCATTTGCGATCTATTTGTGCCGTTGGTCACGGATTCAAGAGAGCCTATGGAACAGTGCGGACGTAAAGAACACTTACAAGAACCTAGATAACACCATAATTTTACTTGGCAAAGAGGTGTAAGTAGTGTGTGCTTAATGGTCAAAATTTACCGGAAGCGCACGACCGGTTTCATGGTTGTTATCCATCAGGTAAGTTCACTCGGTACATTTCGACCATAATCTCTGCAATAATAATATCATTATAATACCATCTAATATCTTTGGACAGATGAATTGTTGTACATTCTTTGCAACGACTTCTGACATCTGTACTTATCTACGGGCTCAACGGCGTCTGAGAAACACTGCACAAGTAACTCAGAAATGAGTTATTAGCCACAAACTTAAGTATCTGTTCTTCTTGTGGTAAAGTGTATGGCCGAGATTAGCGGGATACGCACACGTCATCGGTGGGAACAACCCTTAAACTGGTTGTATACTTCTGGTGAATTCTATCTAACATACACAGACACATTGAAATTTCCGCCACTAAGGAGTAGATGTTTGTGATATATTGCGTAATGCGCTTTCTAAACTAGAATATGATCGCGAGTGATAGAATGTGCCAAGTAGTGATACGCAATGTGGTCCATTTACTTTTTCTAAATATATTTACTACAGTAGACGAGTCAAAAATGAAAAATAAATGTAGAAAATATCATTTTGCTAGACACTAACGTTGTTCCGTATGAACGTATATTCATGACAGGGCATCTGCTGACAATTTGTGCTGTAATCATAGTGCCAGCGTGGTACCCTGTTGTGTTTACAGTGAAAAGGTTCAAGTCATGACAATAAGTCATTCTTACCTAACGCAGTGGTCCGATCGTTCAAGTTATCTAGACAAGCTAAAAGAGCTGTAAACATGATCAGTGTAACGGTTTCCGTCGAAAACATTTTTAAGGTGCACTAGCCCACAAACTCAGTTGGTCGTAGAACGATGCATGCGCATGAAGACTAACGTGAGAGTTAACGCTACCATTGAATAGTCACTAGCACTCGAGTAGACCGAGAGAGACTCCACGCATTTCAACTAATAATTTGCAGCTTTCTCAGTTCTTTCATTGCCACATTATTCATAGACTCGACACACACAGGACTCCACTTCTGATTGCAGACAAAGCGGCGACAACACAGGCGTGACCGTGTGACCAGTAATGGTGTGCGTGTTTGTCTGGCTAAACGTGCTGTCGCGGTGTTCACGTACAAAGGTCACAGAGTGTGAGGTACATGACGAAAGAGGTCAAACGAAGCACGATGGTGATTACGACGCGGCTACAATCGACACACACACACACGTCTAAGTAAATCTGTGTATATGTGTATACAGATGATTGAAATGTCAAGGTGGTTGGCATCGCAACGTCATAATTCTGTTTGCCAAAGGTTGCGTGGACTGTGGACCATAACAGCCATTCCAGCATACTACAAAACACGAGGTCCAGGTACCAGAATTTCAACTGTTATATGAAGACACCGTAATAATATTGGACAGCAAACATTGGTAGTGGCACGATTAACCAGTCTTTTCACTCGGTTACTCGTAAAACAATACCCATTAGACCGGGATAAGGTTAACATCAGTACGTTGTTTGCCTCGGTCGTGTAAGTGTTGCAGTTCACACTTAGTCTTATATCAGTTCACATTCGAAACTCACAATTTACGTAAATACCAGTTCTCAATGAAACACTCTAAAAGGTATTGCGCACGATTTATTATCAAACAAACTTCTCTGCATAGTATCAAATGCACACTAAAGAACAGGGGATAATAAAGCGGAAAACAGAAGTCAGAAACTAGTTTACCAGTTTCACATCGTCTGTTCATTCTATCTTGTGCAACCTAGTTGGATTGATGCTTCACTCTCATATAATACCACCCCTACTACCAGAAATATGTAAGTTATACGCAAATGCTGATCCTCTCATTCTGGGTTGATAGGGGTGACCCAAAATAAACACACAATTCGAGGCTTAGAAATAGGGTCAGAGTTTAGAAACACTGAAAGCGAACACTTGACATTGCGTCAACTGTCATAACAGAAACATTCCAGTAATCACTGAGTAAAGAATGATGTTTAATTTAAAAGTTTATCCTTGGAAAACAACGGTTAGTATCTGACATTGCAATGGTGAATAGAGTCTACGTAGGAGAACGTCATACGCACCCGTGTTATGATAGACTACGGATTCATCAAATTTCTGGTTCCGAACAAACGGCGTGATGATGTTAAAATTTCAGAACCTCACTCTTGATATCATTAGTATTACCCGTAGGAGGGCAAAACAGTACTCTTATGACATCCGTTTGACTGTGATAGCAGTAGATGGCTACTGGGAAACGCATGAGCCTGCATTAGAAGCTGTACTTCATTAAACTCTACCTCTGAAACTACCTACTAATCATTAAGATTATTAAACCACAGTTTAGAAGTTGTTAGTCCGTATTTAGACAACCGTCCCCGGAGGAAGTCTGTACCTCTGAGCACATTTATCACTCCGGGGAGGCAATCACCATACCTCCCAAGAGCACGTCCTATTGCAACCTCCATCAACTTCTACCATAAAGGCGCGAGAAACAAAACGATCTCAGTGAGAACCAATAATCCGTCAAATAAGTTAACGAGCAGCCAAGCTAGATATTCATGTTTGATAAGTTAAGGCAATGAAGTAAACATTAAGCAACAGGTCAAGCAGTATCGTTGTGAAAGGCTGCGAGGTGAGATTCAGTATTATATCACGATTTTAGGAAAGTATACCTCTGTGTGTAGAACAAGGTTATGGGAATGGCCATCTGGGAGGAAAGAGGTAGATAAAGCCAGTAACGGTTGTTTGTCATGTTCGAAAGACATGTTCCGGATGGCAGGGTGTCAGAAGAGAGGAGAAACAACCTCAAAATCTAAGTTGACTATTGGCAAGACAAATAAAGGGTGATTCACAAGCGGATGATACCCCTGTGTGCTGGGGCGGTTTAGTGGCTGATTAGGTTTTGTCCGGAATTAATATTGGAACTGTTGGGTAGTTCGTTTTTCAACTCACAGTGAGCAGACTAACACAGTCATGGTGGCTAAAGCCTGAAAGTTTTCCCCACAGGATTAAAAAAACTTATCGCTGAGCAACAATATTAACTATTGGTTTTGTTCTTTCTACAACTGAATCCGTACCGACACTCTGTAGTAATCGTACTTCGGAATATGACTGGAGCTCCAGATGTCGATTTGTGCTCGGTTCCCGGACCCGACTACACAGACGAGATTAAAAAAAACAAAATAATCCCGGTGAGGATTCAAAAGCCTAAGTGAACCTAGGTGGTGTAAAGACCATGTCAAAACAACAGACACAAACTATCTTGCATATTATCACATGGATACTGTCCGTGTATATAACTTGCTATCTGCTAGCAGTACGTGGTATAACAGAAATTCAGTAAACATGCAGCATCGTGTGATTAATCCTAATTAGTCACTGAAGAACTCTTCTGTATTTTGTTCTGGAAAGCAACTGCACCCGCGAAGTTGTTACAAGAATGTTCGACAATATTCCAGATACATAAAATTCAAGATTTCATTGACTGGTTTCACGGCACTTGTTGGATATAATTTGCCCACTGGCCTAATGGATAACCTCAGCTCGACGTTCTGTGGAAAATCCCTTTCGAAACATCTGTGTTCAAAGTACCTCGTGTTCCGTTTGCTTGGAACAGACATTGTCGCCTCGAAGAAGAACTTAACAGACATTGAAGACTTACCATGAACCCATGCATATCTGTGTGGGCCGTTGTTTTAGCCTGTAGTGGACAATTGGATATGCGCTAGACCCTCGTCCACTGACAGTTTAAAACGCCTTTCCTGAAGAGCAATCGAAGTGTAGTTCCAACAGGCATCGAACTAAAGAACACAGTGGAGTTTGGGAACAAACCGTATATTTCCAACAATGTTTGGAAATGCGATAAGCAGTTAGCTTCAGCCTAGTCTTGGACCAATGGCAACAGCCAAGAGAAGAAAGAAAAGAAGCCCGAGGTGAGCTCCAGCCCACTCGGCGGCACTCAAAAGCGCGCCAGGCGAAAAGTGCGTGAACCTTCGAATGCGTTAAACAATGCTCGAAAAGGTTCGGGCTAAACGACCTTGAGGAATGAGACAGTAGGTGAGTCGTTAAGAGAGGGACCAGCATTCGCTGCGTGCAATTAGTTGCACGACTGAATAAAGTGGCACTGATTTCATATCAGGCATTCTATAGCAGGCGTACACAGAATCATGTGTACAGAACAGACAAGCGGGGAAACGCGGTTGCTGCCATACGATCGTTGATCACGACAAGGCTGTAACAGGTGTCTTACTCAGTACTGCAGTTTGTCTATCTGTACTAGCAGAGGTAAATTATGCCATTGCCTTTTTCTCTTATACTTAACTTCCTTGACCACGTTATGTGGTTTATGGTCATGAGTGAAATATCATTCAGTTGTGTGTGCCAAAGCTATCGGAATACACGCGTCATTGAAAAAGTTGTTTCATTAAGATACATAACAAAGTAACATTTCGAAACATCCATCAAGTAATGTTATAATGAGTTTAGTCGGTACAGATTAATGTTCGATATTCATGCGCATTGGTCTAGCACATTCATGGAAAGTATTGACAGACTTTTATCCTCGGATCAAAGACAGTTAGCAGTCACTGGATTTAGATGAAGTAGGTGATGAATCAAACAGCATTGTCTTCCGATAGCCAAGAAGATCATTGCCGATGTCGGTGTTAAGTTGCAAACGATCAGACAATGAACGTCGTTTAAAATTAGCATCTATCAGCTGATAACTAACAGCTCTCACAAAACAGTAATGCAAGTTTTCTCACGATCATGAGCATAGTTGGTCATACTATACTCAGCGTTGATGCATTTTGCATCCCGAACCTAACGGGAAACACCGAAAGACCAACATCTCGACAACTCTAACTGAAACAGATGGTTAACATTTTTATGCCCAACTACTGTACCAGACTTAGTTCGTTGGCTGGAGCTCGATTGTTAATCGATAGGTCGATTCTTCCTACACAAAGAATCAACGAGAACCTCCAAAGAAATTCTTCAGTTCCAGATGTAAATGGTGGTTATTGATTGACTGTGACCACAGTAAATGTCATCATGCCTTCGCTGGAGTATGTCTTTTGGAGCTGATGGTATGCCCCGTTGATTTTCTAAAATTTGTAACGTTATGGACCGTACTGTAAAACAACGACTTCCCTACAGTTTTGAGGAACGTGAGCTAATCTTCACTTATTACCTAGCATCCGCTATTAAGAAGCGGATTCATCGAACGCATTACAATCGATCTAATCAACAGTGATGTCTCATCACTCTCAAGCTTGTTTAGTATCATAACACAAATGTTGATCAAACCATTTCTGTAGCACCGCAAGGTAGAATCTACCAGCGAAAATACTCTGATTTTAAAGCTCCCAGGGTTTGAGGAGAAGTACTGACGGAAATACATCAACAAGCATATCAACACGAAAGGACTCTTCATTTGTTACATGAACTTTTACAGCCCCAGGAAACGTAGTTACCACGTCTTGAACAGTCTCCAGCGGGCAGTTGTGCTCACGGTGTATCAAGTCAGCAAATATGAAACTAGCCTTCAATGGGTAGAACTGAGTCTTAGATACATTAGCAGAAAAGACTAGATGACTTTCATTATCAAATCAGGGTTCCATGGTGGGGTTACACTGAGCTTTGCAGACACTTGGGGGCAACGGAAGACCAAAGGAAGCCTCCAATTCCGTAGTATTTCTTTTTCCATCTTCGATTTGCCTTGTTTTACTTACTGAACTGGGCCGTTAGTCGTTTACCTTTGAAGTTGGTATAAAACACGCTCTTATCCATAGCCGAGCCGGTTGACACCATGAAGGCAACCCTTTAATCGTCAGGCTCCAGTTTACGTCTACTAGATGTTCGCATGCAGGAAAATAAACTTCGACGAATTGTGAGCCCCTTTAATTTACGGGCAATCCCTCGATTCGAAGTGTAGTAATTGAAGTAGGTTCATTTGAGCTGTTGTCATCTAAGGACCAGAAAATAACGTCATCTTCAATGACATATTATGACGGAATCCATGGCGAACTGTTTGTAATCATCTTTAACCGGTACACTGGTTGTTGAATCTAGTGCGAGGCACACTGGTTTACGTAATGGATATGTCATCCCTGTAGGAGTACATACTGCACTACAAAGGTCTTCTGCGAGCAGGATGGTCGGAACACTCTCGAGGAACTGTTATGCGCAATATTTCAAAGTCAGGTTGTTAACAAGAAAACAGAATGGGCTCATTAACAGAAGGACTTAGGTATGCCCAGTGCTTCGATTACACCGATCAAGGGGATAGGAAGCTTAACTTATAACTCAATTTCTACGAAAACCCTGAGTAAATTTTCAAAGTATATTTGCCAATAAACCTCTGATTTAATCCATTATCCGTTGTTCTTTCAAGAGTCATTGTCCTCAACGCCGAACTAAAATTATTAAACTGCAACTCTACAACTAGCCAGAATTGTGAATAAGATGAATTTAAATACTGGCCTAGGCAAAATTGAGTCGTTGCTACGACAACCGTTACTTACAGAGAAACATAGTAAATTCAGGTCTCTCACGTTTGGCATGCGACTAATGACGCTGAAACCCTGGAGCTGCTCCACCTCAAATATGCCGAGCAATCTCAACGAGTATGGCATCACATTGCGGAAAGCAATCGATTATAAGACAAAGTATGTTCACACCATGTTAGTGTTCTTTTGAGTACCCAAAGAGAAACTGTGGCAAGGGCGGAATCTAGCCAAGAACGTGTTACTACGGCTTATGCAGAGGCTACACAATAAAACTTACAAAACTACAGCCGATTGCTTTTTCGTAATTTCTTTTAAGGAAACACTGTCATGAAGTGAGGTGCATGAGTGATAAGACCTGTGCTTCTAAACCGTGCCGGTCTACCGTCGTTGAAGGGAGCACAGTTTTTGGGGAACGATATTAATCTATCATGAAATACGAAGCGAAAAAGTGACAACCGTAACTCCACCCTCACCGGACCATCACACTCATCAATTCTACTTTATTACGACAAGAACCCGGCAGCTCTTTTTACAGTCACAAAGATTGATAAATGGAACTTACAGACAGCATGTTGTTAGTGTTCTCCAAAATGTTGATGGACGTAACAACACAGAAATGTGGTATGCGTTGAACACTTGGGTACCATAGCAAGAGACGCTAAGTTCAAAGCCTAGAGTGAGAAATATTGAAATGTCTTTTATAATGAAATCACTCCAGTGCAATCTAGCTAATCTTTCGAAGTCTACCTGCTCTGAAAAACGAACGAAAAGCGTCGAACGGACATTTGATCTTGTTTTCTGTGACATCTGTTCTAGCCCACGTGTATCAATGTGCCAACTTTATCAGTACGACAAGTGTTGAGCTATGTTTGCCGCTAAACTGTGTTGTTATCGATGAGACTGATACGGAATTCCATCAAAATATGTTGTAATGACGAGTGGTTGTTACTGATAGCCCTTACGTGGTCCGAGAGCTCATGAACCATTTTTTCGGTCCGTTATCGGTCCATGAGAGAACACTATTAACATGACTGTCGTTTGAGAGTACAAGTTTTTAAGAGACATGTAATGCGTTTTGTACACTATAAGAAGACAATCAGAAATCATTCACATATACATATATATACACATATATATAACCAAGGTCTAAGTGTAGATTGGTAGTTGAACGGGCAAACGTCCGGACACGAAAATCGGTTGCAACATCTATTTGAATAATCCAAGAATTCAGTTTGATTCTAATGGATTGTCCCTTTTGTTACGCGTTCAATCGCTCGACTCGAATCCCAACCCGAGACGTCTGTTGGAGAGGTATCGAAAACTAGACCACACGGGCCCTGAATGTATATGACAAACAACTACCAAATAAGGCAGTCGAGAGACAGGGCTACTCAGACGGGACAATCAATTACGCTATTCGTGGGATCAGAATGAATCACGTTATGGTGGCGTCGGTAAGCGAACGAGAAACGACAGATCTGATGGAGTTGGAATGTACGGGCGCCCGTTTCCACAGCTACAATCCGATTGGCTGATTGAACTCTCACAAACCCATCTACCCGACAGTGAATCTACCTTAGGCAATATGAACCGCCGTGTCATGTGTAGTCCACCAAAGGATCCAGGAACTTGACTGTCCAATTAGGATATCTCAGTCAGTTCACGGTGGAATTCACCAACGCCACTGTTGAGCAGTGATAGTCTTGCCAGCCTCCGTTTCCTTCTAGCCCATCAAATCGTCCTCTTGTTCAATGGACACCTCGGTATTCGCTAACTCTTCCCAACTTCTGCTCAGTTGTTTTAAGCGCACCGTTCATTCTAAAAATATACCCTATTTTCGGTCTGGTTCTTGCATTGCTGTGGACCGGTTTGGCTATATCGTTCAGTGTTCATTTGAAATCAGATATTATTTCGCTGACCGATTCCGTATAAATGTGGTTCCCATGAGGAATCACAATTTAGGCTTGTTACGTTTATCTCGTTTGTTATTGTTTTGTGTAGTATGAAATGCCTTCACTTACGTCTGCAACGTCTAGTTTCTGGGTGGGTTGATTTCTTAACGTCGAGTGAGCTATTTGACGGTAAACATCTGTTCCGTTGGCATCATTCAGTTCTGTACAGTTAGCATTTAGACGTCGTCCATCGACTACGAGTTACCAATTAGTTCCCGAGTCGTGCAGACCCAACAAATGGCGTGACCACCATACCCTGGAATTAAAGTTTTTAAACAGTCTATTTTCAGTGCATTTAGGAACCTCAGATGACTACTAGCTCGCTAAATAAGCCGAATTTGTTTCGCCCGTTGAATGAATAATGTTTAGAATGAGGATGGAAGCAACAAGAACATTTCTACTAGAATAGTGATTAAAACGAGTCAAGTTGAGATAGTTGTTCAGAGAAAATAAGTTGAGAACAATTTGCTGCGTTTTGACATTCGTTGCATCTCATCAGGTAGATAATCCAGTGTTGGTGGTTGCATAGCAGAATCCAGCATGTACAAATCCATCAAGTACAAAGAGCTGTAAGACCGCGCGTGCACAAACGCGAGCAATTTACCATGTCAGCCTCAGACTGACAACCAAGTCTTTGTGTTGGCAGATTGGTAGTTTCTATTTGTGAATAGCCTCAACGATCTGAAACAATCCTTGACTGTTGGTTGTGCAAATGACTTTGAAAGCATTGGTCGGGATGATGCTGATGATCGTGAGTAAGTAATCGTCAAACGGACAGCTGAAAATCTGTAAAGTGTTGGTTTACTTTCTACCGAACTAAAATGACTATCTCTCCTGCGTATTTGGAACGTCAGTTCTGTTTCAAGGTTCTGACAGGTAGACAGTGTAGCAATTTGACGTCCATTCGCTTCTGTTTTGGCAAACGTTTTTAGGGTTCATTTAGGGAACGGACCACAGACTGCCATCAACTAGATGGCTCTGTATCACCGGCACGTAAGTGATTTATTCATGACTGCCAGTACAGTACTTGGAAAATGCATTTCAACAAATCATTGTCAATTTTACGTGAGACTGACTAACCTACAGCTTCCCTTGATATCTTCATGACGTAGTGGCCAGACCGTGTTTACTGTTGAGTAGTCGGGGAGTTGTTTAGTTTCAAGTAGAACATCACCCACAATTGATTACAGCTGTCGCATTCCCATAGACTTTCCAGTTGACCTCTTTCGAACAGCGGAAGCACTAGACTCGAGTTTCGCTCTCATTAGAGCTCGTCAGTAGTGCATATCCCTGCCATAGCCAGGACTTGAACTCCGGTCACGCTTTCATGAGGCAATCATGTTGACCGCGTAATTTGATCCGCACGTTTTGACCTAGAACTGTATGTGGTCATCTTTTACACGGATGTGTTTTTGACGTGTTATTATAGTATTTGACTGCGACCGACGCAACACCAATAATAATAATAATAATAATGATAATAATAATAATAATAATAATAATAATAATAATAATGTCACATCAGTGACGCTGTCATTTGTAATGAATCTG
>JTDE01000226.1:159476-207409 GCA_014338405.1 Paragonimus skrjabini miyazakii | reverse complement strand
TCCAGCACCACTTCAGACATGTGACGTTTGATTTCAGCTGTAGGTTGCACAATCTCGCAGATGATGATACCGCCGAAACTGGGTCGGTCGATATTGCACGATTCGTCCTGTCTGTCTCGTTAGGAGATACGCCTCCCAAAACCTTCCCATTGAGCTCATTGATCGTATGGGCTTGAACGAGGAATAAGTTGTAGTGGGATCACAGTGGTCCTTGTATTGTTTGATCGACGGTTGTACGTTACTGATTTTGGGACAATCCGTGTATCTCAAGTAATGAGGTTTCAACGCCATTTTGAATTATCGCGTTAAGATGTCTGAAAGTTTCATCTACTATTACATGATGGATGTGGAGAAGTACATTACTGTCCATATAACAACACTACATAAATGGTTGTCTGTAAAGAAGAAAATGAGTGACGCCAGTTGTGTCTGGTAGTCATGTCTCAATGGGGGGGACATTTTTGGCGAAGGGTCTAAATCCGTGGCAGTAGCTATCTGTGAAGGACGGTGCTTGATTGATTGCAGTCGGATGTAATTGTGTTAGGCTAAGTTTTGTGCCAACTTGGGTCTACCCGTCAACTGAAATATGAGGTTGATGTAATGGTTTTTGTAGCACCTGGTTGAAGTTAGTAAATCAATGAATTTGTCTGTGGAAGCCTCTAGATTAGACGTGATACATTACAACACAAAGGATGGTGCCAAATTAATTTCACACCCATTGACATTCCACAAGTTTCCCAGGATGTAAAAGTCTGGGTACTACAGAATTATGGTACTTAAGTTGCTAAATTCAGTGTGGGAGAACCGGAGACAGTCTACAACTTTGAGATCAATCAATGTTTAATAGATAGGTGGATCGTAGTCTATCGTACAAGTATTATTGGTTCGCGCGTTATATCATTACTACCGGTAACATGTTGACTTACCATTTCAAGGCTCACTACTCGTCATGGCTTCGCCGATCTTTCTGATCAATGACCAACTCACTGACCCTGAATAGGCCATTGACCGAAATTGTCATTTGATTCGAAATTCGGCCACCCTGCTAGCAAAGTGAAACAGTTAAATCTAGAAGCTCTGTTTGGAAACTTCATCGGTCAGTTACATGAATGGAATTCATCTTCCGAAATGAATTGCGAACAAGTTAATTTTACCGTTGCAAATGCTTGTTACAAGTACTTGAGCTATAAAACCTCATCCCATGAAATGAATACAAAGTTTCAGTTGGAAGTGGTTAATGTTTTGAAGAACGACCATCCTGCGATGATATCAAAACCTGATAAAGGAGCAGGAAATGTTTTGTTAGACAAAATCATTTATGCTGTCAACATGTTGAACCTCTTGTCAGATAGAAATAAACTCTACAACAAAAAGATTGACAGAGGTATGACATTGGCAATCGAAAGGAAGTAATCAAGAATCTGACCAAGAATGTGACATGTAGTTCACCATATCCGTCCGACAGGATCCTGTATTCCGTGGCTATACGGCCTGTCTAAAGTACACAGACATGGAGTATCACTCAGGCAGAGATTCGACATATACAACTTCCCCTTCCATCCGGTTGCACAGTGGTTAGTAGAGATTTTGGGACCGGTTGTATCAAATTTTGAAGTTCATTTATGTGAAAACCCGACTCAAACCTATCCCACCCAAGTGTTTATCTCCGTATTGTCTATGCCCCCATTTCTGACCTTTAACTGGACTTCAACCCAGATGTTTTTGTTTTATCGTGTCAGGTTGACAGTTGTGCGAATAGCCAGTTGCCAATTGCTATACTTTGCTTGAGTGGTGTGTGCATCACCTTTTTGGAACTTGCCTTGTTCCTAGTGTTTTTGAACTTGTTGACTGCTAGGAAGGAGACTGTTGAGGATGAATGACAAATTATGTGATTACACTTTATCTTTAGCCTGTTCGGCACTACATTGTATTTCATTTCCCAGAAACGGTCTGTCGATCGTAACTGTTAGAGGTGTTTAATTACTTACTTCGGTAATTTGTTCAGTAGTATCGTGGCATTGTGATTAAAACTTGCTTTGATTAGTTGGGATCTTTTGTTTATCGCTAGGCGTTGCTCAACTTCTTTGTTGAAGGTCGTACACCAGTGAAGACAGAAATAATCAGTTACCGTCTAAAAGGAACTTCTGAATTTCTAGGCATTTCAGCAACTCCTAATGTAATCTCTAGGAAAATGTTGTCTATTCATGTGTCATCATTACTTACTAACATGCTGTTGACCGAAACCAATAATTTTCTATGTGATTACATCGAAACCCACCAGATTTATGTCGGATTGCCAGTAGTACACCTTAATGAATTACTGGTCTGTGGAATCAATATCTAATTTCAGTATAACGGCGAACTATATCGCCAGGTTGATGGGTTTTGTATGGTTCTCCGTTAGCCCCAGTGCTCCCTAATATCTTGATGAGTATACTTAAAAACACCAAGCTGGATGAGGTTATTAAATAGACAGGCTATTACCGAAGGTACGTGGGCGATAGGTTTTGCGTAGCGAACCGTTTGAAAGACAATCAGGAGTTACCAAAAAATTCTAACAAACCTCACGACAACATTAACTTCACCCCGTAGGAGGACACCAGTGGACGACTGGCTTTTCTTGCCGTAACACTGACACCCAGATCAGGTAGTTTATTGCACCGAAGCGTGTTCAAGTAAAAGCACACTGTTCAATACCTACATTTCGACACCTATGTGCCGGTCAGTCTCAAACGTGATCGGGCATGTTGTCTGATGAACAGAACAAAGAAGATCTGTACAGAAGATGCGAGAAAGAAATGAATTAACAGATTTACGGGGGATTATCAGTAATAATGTCTACTTCGAAACGTTCATCATGCGACAGAGAGACAACCGCAACATTTGATGGGCACTGTTAACAAGAAGAAAACGTTTACTAAGCTTTGCCACTCACAGGTGAGACAGCAGCGTTGTTGATATCATGTTGAATAACTAATATCATCAAAACGACCTGTAAAGTCGCAAGTTCTATTGTCACACCTCAGTGAAAACGGGCGGTACCACTGAACTTGAAACATAACATGCATAGTGATGTTGCCCCTTTCTTGATTTATTAATGTCAAAGCTCCTTTGTTTCAGCATACATAGGTCGTATTACTAGGCGTTTACCTGAAATAGCCCACGAACACTGACCCATCTGTCTTCACTTTGGGACAACAAAAACATCAGTTCATCAATCCAGGTCCATTTCATCAATTGTGATCGACACTCAGACGTGAAGAAAACGTTCCACATCGTCTGCCAGCACTCTGCCGACTTGTTACTAAAGAACACACGCTGTATTCTATCAGTAGTCGAGGCTGTCGCAATCTGGCTTCGTCACTGGGATTCGCATGTTCAGAAGTAACTCGTTCAAATCCTGAGGCTTTCTTGGCCAAACATGACCGCCTGTGAAACAATTTATCTCGTCCCACTGAGCTAACCTGATTAGTATTGACTACCGAGGGCCGACTACTTTATGTTCCCAACCATAGAGAAATAGTGTTAAATACTTATCCAATCACATTATCTCTTCCTCAGTTTTTGATCAATAATCGTCACCTAATTTTATATAATTGTACCGGTCAAAGCGGGGAATTGATCGAAAGCAGTCTGTTCACTGAAACTTTGTTTCTGATTGTTTTTACGGGAATTTTCGATTATCAGAATAACCAACCAGTCTTTGGGTTGAGTCACGTATTCAATCAATATGTGAATGCAGACACAGACCACAAGATCTGAATGACGGTAGTGACCGACATATGATTCGTTGAGTAATCAATCGTTTAGTCAATCGTTTTTTGGTCAGAATCACTTACAGAGTATTGTAGTATTACTTGAAAAAACGAAGTTAGTAAGTACCAAAAGTAATACAAACTCCGCTGAGACGGTATTCACATATTCAGTAACAAAAGAAGATTTGTGGTGCAATAGTTCTGGTTCATCTCATCTCGCTAATGTCATGCTAAAACAAACTGGTCACATCATATGATAAAACTGTCAAATAACCCTACCAGTGGAGATAAAAAGCCAAATGACATTTCATTCATAAAGTTGGTTGGCGTTGTTCACTTTAGAATGCCTCATCGATGGCCGCGTCAACGAGGATTGTGTACTGTAATCACACATTGTAAATACATGCAGAACACTATGGCAGATATGAATGGCAACAGCATTATCTAATCACAACAGTATCATCTCTTCACAAGTTCTAATTTCAGCATTACAATCGTTTTGATGATCGGCCATTCAGTGATACGAGCAACAGTCCGTTGGGTCACTGTGACCTTTAAACAAACGTCCACAATGACATATACCTACGACGAAATATTGTCAGGCGGAAAACATCTCATATGAACACTATGAACGATATGGATGCTTATGGGTTTATTGTGACCAGTTCATTTTCGAGACATCGTAGGGACCCAAAAAACAGATTGGACACACTTACTAATGTTGCCGATCACTGCCAGTAACAAACTATTTCAACCACTAATCTTATCCAGTAGTTTTTAACCTTTTTAGTTGGCGACTTGTATTTTTTAAATTACGTTTCTGACAGGTTTATTGAAGTGTATGCTAATATTATTAAACTGGTTTCATTTCTTTAAATTCTTCAGCTTTAAATGTCTCCTCTGTTCAGATTTTCAAGAAAATTAGGCAGATCCTAAATTTTCTTTGTCGGAGAGTGCGTGTGATAGGCGGGTCTTGACTTGATTTTGCTTGTCTTAGAGGCGAAAAATCCTGTTCCGCAGCGATACCACACAGAGGATGTTGGTAGAATTGTTCTATGTTGTCAATTAGCCCAAATCCTTCACACAACAATGATGTTAACTTATCTCTATGAATCTGGTATTCTTCCAGTTGACTTACTTCTTAAACTCCTTTTGTGTCATTTGTAATTGACGGAACTTTTGCGCTAAAGGGGGTTCTGATCCAGTTCTTAGTTCGGTACCATCGTTCTCTAATGTGTGCATATATTCATCTGATGTTGACAGTTGTGTAATTGTTTCCGAAAAATGGTTTGACACTGAAACTTTTACTCAAAAAGTTAGGTTTTTCCCAGAAAGAAGAGATATGTTCATTATTGCTAAAAATATTTTTGACGTGATCTTACATTTTGAAACTGCGTTCACTGTAGCACAAATATGTCAGGTTAGCTAACCGGCTATTCTTATTGCTGTCGAAATGTGCCAAATCATGACTTTTCATTCAATACGAATCAGTTTGATTTCGGTTCGTAAATTGCAAACTCACGCAGAAACGTTTCCTTTGTAAAGCCAACTCACTCCTGTGTTACCACACAGGACGTTAGTGTGATTCAATTTATTCACATAATTACCTAAAAAAAGTCAACTGTTGGATCCATTTTCGACAAGGTTAACTTCTTCAGTAGCATCACTAAGAAAGGAGTGAAGTACTGACTCCACTTATCTTGTTGCTAACTTCTCTGTGAATTAAGCAAGGTATAATTGTAACATTACGGAATTTAGCTTCTTTGCCCGTGAAGAAAACCTTATATGATTCTCCGTAATGTACAGAGTTCTACCAGTGTAAATATAATAATAGTTTTTCTGACTTCGATCGATTGAGTTGGGTTCTACCGATATACAACATGGTCGCTGTATAACAATGCAAATACTATCACTGACCGTTTCCTACCAGTCTAAAGGGCAATTTTGAGACAGACGCTCTTGCGTTGGGTGACGTCCTACCCGCTCTCGGTCATGATGATCAAGATAGAACGTGAACCTTAGACATCAGTTCGATTGAGTATATCAGGATGGCGTTTGAACCAGAGTCTAAGAGTACATCAGTCAAAACTATAACATGTATCCAGCCTTGAGTGAGCTAGTTGTATGACATGCCTCTTTAGGTTTACCGTATTCATCAGCCGTGGATTCAGCACGTGAGGTGTAGCAGATTATGTTGACAGTCATTGTGGATGTCCACCCAAAACGGAATTGAGCCCTAAGGCCTAGATCTCACAGGGGTTAGATTAAGAAAAACTCGAGGGCGCGCTTGTGGGCCTGCAAGTTACAGCGAACTCGGAAGACATCCACGTGATATTGGCTGGCAGGAAGACTGGACTAATTAAAAGGACAACTTTTCGTCTCTTGCCGCGTTGTCCTCGATTCCTTCCGCATGCTTTGTGAACCAGCCGATCATACCTGCTGTGTGCAATTCACGCACAACGTTAGGTGAATTCTGACAGTCCACCGAGTGTCAGCTCTGGCATCATTATCAAACTACTGACTGCACTGTTGACCAACTCATATTCTACATGCAATCGTAAGGCTACGCGATTAGTTTCATCGTCTCCACCGAATGAAGATCGGCCTCATACCTGATCAGGTTCACTACTATGCAGCGGTCTTACATTCCTGTGGAGAGTTGTTACAGAGCGTGGACGACGTTGGACACACTATCGTTACTGAGCGATAGCCCATTTTTCACAGATCGTAAGTGTGGGCTTGTCCACAAACTTCTCACGACTGGCGGACTCTGTGATAGCCAATACGTGGCTCTAACATAATTGAGTGGAACAGTGTTGTGTCGGCATTTCACATGTTTCGACCTCAAAAGTTGGTGCACTGGTTGCACTTTCTGCCTGAGTGCCGGAGCGACGTCCAGCTGTAAGTGGAGTTCAGATTATGCTAACCAAATCCCCGATTATTTATCGTCAAAACACTGCGTATTTATTCAGTCTCAGTCAGTGCACTTCAAACAGATGTAGCAAGCGTGAGCGATCACAACGCGCACATGTATGATTTGTATGCTTTGAAAGCCACAGACCATCCGGCCCACTGTCAAGTGCTGCTTATTGCAGGTCGCCAGGTCACGTAGTCCATACGTCCTTGTAACGGGGGCAGAGCTACACGCACTGCGAAAGTCATGTGGGTGACTACGATTGGCTGATTACCAAGGTCGTATGGATCACCTGATGAACAATGTGTCAAAAAGCAAACGATTTTCATGATTCAAAACCTGTCACGGGACCTCAGCTTGACGCAGCTGGGTGAAAGAACAGTCTGCATTTTTACAAACATGCCTGGAACTCCGGCAACTTTCTGTGCCGCTACACTGATCAAACAGTGCTGTGCATATTTACTTAAGGAAGGTCGCACCAAGTACTGTGCCAACAGAATGGGACACTCAGCTGGTTCATCGGAAAAAGGTAAACATCTAACCATCCGATCAGCGCGCAAATGATCTACGATTACTGAAGTAAACAAATCGACGCTTGGGTTGAAAGGTTGAAAAAGAACTGCACAATGCGCACTACAAGAAACTCATTTGTTGACTAACTGAAATATGATCAGGGTGGCCTTGCTGAATTAGCACCGAAATCCGGAGATGTCTGAAATGGATCAAACGTCATAAATTGTAAACTTTTCGATGGTTCACTGTTTTATTTAGCGACGGAAGAGCGATTCGGGTGGACAGGATAAGTACAATTTACTGGATTATCCCTTTTATTACGCGTTCAATCGCTCGACTCGAATCCCAACCCGAGACGTCTGTTGGAGAGGTATCGAAAACTAGACCACACGGGCCCTGAATGTATATGACAAACAACTACCAAATAAGGCAGTCGAGAGACAGGGCTACTCAGACGGGACAATCAATTACGCTATTCGTGGGATCAGAATGAATCACGTTATGGTGGCGTCGGTAAGCGAACGAGAAACGACAGATCTGATGGAGTTGGAATGTACGGGCGCCCGTTTCCACAGCTACAATCCGATTGGCTGATTGAACTCTCACAAACCCATCTACCCGACAGTGAATCTACCTTAGGCAATATGAACCGCCGTGTCATGTGTAGTCCACCAAAGGATCCAGGAACTTGACTGTCCAATTAGGATATCTCAGTCAGTTCACGGTGGAATTCACCAACGCCACTGTTGAGCAGTGATAGTCTTGCCAGCCTCCGTTTCCTTCTAGCCCATCAAATCGTCCTCTTGTTCAATGGACACCTCGGTATTCGCTAACTCTTCCCAACTTCTGCTCAGTTGTTTTAAGCGCACCGTTCATTCTAAAAATATACCCTATTTTCGGTCTGGTTCTTGCATTGCTGTGGACCGGTTTGGCTATATCGTTCAGTGTTCATTTGAAATCAGATATTATTTCGCTGACCGATTCCGTATAAATGTGGTTCCCATGAGGAATCACAATTTAGGCTTGTTACGTTTATCTCGTTTGTTATTGTTTTGTGTAGTATGAAATGCCTTCACTTACGTCTGCAACGTCTAGTTTCTGGGTGGGTTGATTTCTTAACGTCGAGTGAGCTATTTGACGGTAAACATCTGTTCCGTTGGCATCATTCAGTTCTGTACAGTTAGCATTTAGACGTCGTCCATCGACTACGAGTTACCAATTAGTTCCCGAGTCGTGCAGACCCAACAAATGGCGTGACCACCATACCCTGGAATTAAAGTTTTTAAACAGTCTATTTTCAGTGCATTTAGGAACCTCAGATGACTACTAGCTCGCTAAATAAGCCGAATTTGTTTCGCCCGTTGAATGAATAATGTTTAGAATGAGGATGGAAGCAACAAGAACATTTCTACTAGAATAGTGATTAAAACGAGTCAAGTTGAGATAGTTGTTCAGAGAAAATAAGTTGAGAACAATTTGCTGCGTTTTGACATTCGTTGCATCTCATCAGGTAGATAATCCAGTGTTGGTGGTTGCATAGCAGAATCCAGCATGTACAAATCCATCAAGTACAAAGAGCTGTAAGACCGCGCGTGCACAAACGCGAGCAATTTACCATGTCAGCCTCAGACTGACAACCAAGTCTTTGTGTTGGCAGATTGGTAGTTTCTATTTGTGAATAGCCTCAACGATCTGAAACAATCCTTGACTGTTGGTTGTGCAAATGACTTTGAAAGCATTGGTCGGGATGATGCTGATGATCGTGAGTAAGTAATCGTCAAACGGACAGCTGAAAATCTGTAAAGTGTTGGTTTACTTTCTACCGAACTAAAATGACTATCTCTCCTGCGTATTTGGAACGTCAGTTCTGTTTCAAGGTTCTGACAGGTAGACAGTGTAGCAATTTGACGTCCATTCGCTTCTGTTTTGGCAAACGTTTTTAGGGTTCATTTAGGGAACGGACCACAGACTGCCATCAACTAGATGGCTCTGTATCACCGGCACGTAAGTGATTTATTCATGACTGCCAGTACAGTACTTGGAAAATGCATTTCAACAAATCATTGTCAATTTTACGTGAGACTGACTAACCTACAGCTTCCCTTGATATCTTCATGACGTAGTGGCCAGACCGTGTTTACTGTTGAGTAGTCGGGGAGTTGTTTAGTTTCAAGTAGAACATCACCCACAATTGATTACAGCTGTCGCATTCCCATAGACTTTCCAGTTGACCTCTTTCGAACAGCGGAAGCACTAGACTCGAGTTTCGCTCTCATTAGAGCTCGTCAGTAGTGCATATCCCTGCCATAGCCAGGACTTGAACTCCGGTCACGCTTTCATGAGGCAATCATGTTGACCGCGTAATTTGATCCGCACGTTTTGACCTAGAACTGTATGTGGTCATCTTTTACACGGATGTGTTTTTGACGTGTTATTATAGTATTTGACTGCGACCGACGCAACACCAATAATAATAATAATAATAATGATAATAATAATAATAATAATAATAATAATAATAATAATGTCACATCAGTGACGCTGTCATTTGTAATGAATCTGTTAAGAAAGACGGTTCATTTTTTCTTGTTCCTAGAACACCCACACAGACCATGAGTTTCAGATCACACATCGCTCATACTGAATCGCAGTGGCGGGGGTTAACAGCATCTCAAAAAGAAAGTATCCCAGCTGACCTGTCGAAGTAGTACCGTCTCATAAGTTAGCACTGGTTACGTATCACCAATCGACAAAACAAACTTCAAAAGCTTTCCTTTGATCTGTGTCGTTTAACCATGGCTCCTACAACTGGATTTTGTGATAGGGCTGCAAATCGTATTTTCGAAAGATGGCATGGATGTTGCTCTTGGATTAGTTGTGTCCTTGAACCAGTCGCCAAATAATTTTCTTCAGGCTACTGTATATCTTTTCGAAGCATCCTAGACATTGATATCGTCGATGGCATTGTGCGGTCTGCCACCCGTCGACTCAAAAAGAACTTAACCCGGTCTGATGATTTTTGGGGCAGTTTTAAGTAACTGATGACGTACCCAAATATATGGTTTTGAATGTTAGGGTAGCTTTGCCTGCGCCTCTATCGCATTCAAGCTAAACAGCACTCAGCTCCATTTGTTGTTCCGTACGCAAGCCTGACGCTGTCCATTGATATACTGCCACCGCCTGACTGACAGTATCCGTCATAGTTGCTAGACCAGATGTGGTTACCAAACGAGGCCATCAGAGCTCATCGACTAATTGGCTAGATCAATTAACTGAACAGTTTTTTGTCAGTATCTGTATTATCTGATAATTAAGGCTGATGCAGATGCTTGTAAGTCATTTTGAAATCGCACACCAAAACAACGTAGCCTATGATTCAAGTGCGAACGCACCCTCGTAATAGGCAAAAATATCCGTCGTTTGGAGTATTGGTCTTCTGGACATGCGTTCTAGGAAAACGCAACAGGTTGAAGGTAAGACACATAGTCCTTTCATGCACAGTTCATGGTGTTTATGCGAGGCAAATTATCTCCTCTCAGTTATGTTCAACCGTATATGAAGAGGAACTTCATCAAATCATACGTTTCGATTTTAGACACCTACAAGGAAACCACTAAACACGATGATAAACCATCACGTTTAGATGCATGTTGCATATGTATATAATATTACATATGTACGATTACTATACTAGAATTTGTTCAGCCTCAAGTTACTAACTAGGCCACACGTTGACATATGATATATTTATTGTATTCCATGTCTTTATTCAGTTATTTTTGTTAACGGTAAACTGGGCGGCAATCAAAATCGAATGAAATTACGTCCAGACCAGTTCCCATTTTACCCACTACGGTTCAAATCTGGTTGCTGTGCTGACCAAAGATTTCACTGGGCATAGGTGCAAACCCAAAGCGTTTGTACACTCTATCATTACGATTCATCTGCCGTCAAGATGTCTGTATGGAGGCTAAAATGTAACACAATGCATGTAGCGTAGTCCCACACGGAAAGTAGCTGGTTGTTGTCGTTCCTAACCGCTAGTCAGCTTCTTTGCTAGACGTCTTTCACAAACAATCAGTTCTAACAGAGCGATAATGATACCAAACCTCCGACAAAGTTCGATCTACCTCCCAATGCCTGATCTGTCAGCCTTTAACTTTCCAGCAGTCTCACGTTTTTATTTTTCACCTTCCCATATGCAGCTAACCTGTTAAATCAGTTTATCAGTGTTCAATAACCGATATCGATGTGAGATAGTAAAGGTCGGTTACAAGTAGATGGCACATTTTCTCTGTGAAATGGTGCAGAATTTAGTTGCTAACATTCTCCGTCTAGAAAATCGGTTGCTGGAAAGTGGGTGAAAGAGAAGACAAATGATGGGAACATGATCACACTTAACCTGATATCGGGATGAGTGTTTCACAATGTTATATATGTGCTTAACCACTCCATGTGAGCATACTACTAATGAATTGAATTTGACAGTGAATATAAATACTGGAGAGTTTTCCTTATCGCCATACTAACCGAATGAATGTTACGAACCCAGATTAATCTCTATAACCTTTCGAATATGAGATAGTCGAGTGCGATACGACTAGTCAGGACGTAAGGCAAACCGCTTCGCTTTCAGTTTTTTATACTGAGGTCAAGCTAGTTGTATCTTGCCAAAGCCGTGTGGTCACGACTCGTCCAAGCCCTTAATTCAGGACACTACGATCAATAGACTAAAACGATAACAATAGTAGGGGCAAGCAGTTAAGTCAACTAAGGTTGCCGATGACAGAACCTTCTCATTCACAGTGAGCTACACTGTCCTGTAGTAATAAGTAGATACAGACACCCTCATCAACGGAAAATGTGACCCTACCAGGTCAATCGTGCGTCACTGAGTTTGGACCAATCGGTAACCAGACCAGGGAAGGGCGATGTGACAAAATTGTGGACAGTTCACACTGGGCACCGCCCACCAGTTGACCAAGGGCTGAAACTCTTGGCCTAGGAGCACTTACTAACAAAGGTCTGTACTCCAGCATACATATGTATCACCGTCGGACAAAAATTTGCATGGAGAAATGTTTCAGAATGAACTAGCATGCAACGAGTAATTGTGTCTATTGATTACAAGTTTGTTCTGCATTTATGGGGGCAATGCGGTCAGGTGTATATTTTAAAGTATCGATGATGAAAAGTGAGATAAACAAATAGATAAGCAAGACCAGTGGATTCGGGCAAGATGCGAACGGGAGATGCTCACATCTGTGGACGAGTTACAACCGAGGGTTTGACTCAAAAGTGAGATTTCGTAATTGTTTACACATCTTCGTAAGTTTGGAAGACGACTCACTTACCATGATGGAGCTCCTGCAATGAATGGACATTTGTCTTACTAGAGTACTTTCAGTCGCATAACAGCATAGCCTAGTTGTTCAGAAAGCTGGTTTGGCCTGTGAATTGCCTTGTATATTCACCAAGCTCAGCGGACGTTTTCGAGCGAATGATGTGACCTAAAACGCAGACTTCTAAAATCCGCTTGATCACATTTTTTCACCCCATGATGTATGAACTGAAGCAGAGCGATTTAAAAGCGATAGGGAAGTGTGCTGTTCTACAAAAATTACCTCTGCATTATTTAGGTTAACCGACAACACTGGACTCACTCATATCGCGTGTTGTTGTGAGTAACAGTTGCTCACATTAACTGTTCAATATCGGACCACCTTTAAACCCGCACTGAAAACAATCTCCACTCTTCTCTCTATACTTTCCAAGAGATTCTCAAAGTTTGAATGAGGTTGTCTGTTGCATGCATCCATAGATGCACAGTCCATCTGTGGTAGCATTTCGGTGTTGTCTTCGTTAACAGGGAGATCTAGCCACGTCATAGTGTAGCGAAAAGGCGTCCAACAAACCGCAATCTTTATTGTCCAACACGCTAGTTACGATGCTACATGCGCGCTCGTGATTTTGAATCACAATTCCAGACCACAACACCACCCCGGTTTCCGCTCATGCGTCGTGTGCACTTCTGCCCGGTTTATGTGTGATCGGCGCCTTCTATCAGGTGGTTTTCTGCCTGCCATTCTTCGTCCGTTGGTCCGCTTTCGTTGAGCGATGGCTCGTCCGGTCGCTCGTGTTGTTCCCCATCTATCCACTATAGGATTTGACTGCATTCCACGACCGTGTCGAGATATTCCTGTGAGTGTTGGAATAATCGATCCTCCGATCTGGTCGTCCATTCTATTTTGCCTGCCATGTCTCGCCCGTTGGTCCGATCCTGTCGAGCGATGACTCATCCGATTGCCCCCGTTGTCCGCCATCCGATCGTTGAGGATTTGTGGACGTGCCTCCACCCGCGTTGAGGTATTCCGTCGAGTGTTTGAATACTCGCCCCTCCGGCCTGACAATCCACCACAATAGTATGTAATCCGAATAATCAGAGTAAAGTAAGAACTACTTTTAATATGTAAAAGGCAGTTATCCACTGGCAGTCTTGTGGCAAACGCTTGTGTTTTACGAGATCCGACCAGTGGTTATGCCCCTTTCGTGAACTCGGTGGCTTTGCACTACTTCATCGTTCACAGTGTTTCTGAAGGTTGTCATTTGGTGTCTGTTGGGGCAAGTCTCGTTTTCCCAACAATGGTTTGTTTTTCGAGTTCTTTTCGAAAATATTTCATGATTTTCAGTTTTATCTTTCTGCATTGTAATGTACTGAACCCCAGTTTTGAATCAAGAACCCCTCCGTCTCTGAGCGACTAATTCCACTTTTACTGCATCATTTAAGGTGGGATTCTTCAAGGTTAGTCAAACTCTATATATACGGTAAGGTGCAGTCGAAACCAGCAGGCGCACACGTATTGAATTTTAATTGTGTAGCAGAGCGTGTTGCCTTGTTGTTAGCTCCATTTTGGTTTCGTTTGTGTCAGTCATATGCATGGCCTACTGGGCGTCTGGCTCATGTTTGTTCCTGTTGTCTCCCTTTACAGGACTAACGCTGGAAACCCTGCTTCGGAAAAACGCTGTCTCCCAGTGTCTCCACGTTGCCAGCAGTTGGTCTACAAGTGTAACGGATAATCAAGTAAAAACAGTCGGCTTGTGTGTTAAAATATGTAGATGCTGGTCTGCTATGTTACCTTTTGTTGGACGGTAAATAAATTCTGAGCTGAAATTAAAGGTCCTCTGTGTTATTCTGGGATTTTTGATATTGTTACGCTCTGTACTAAATGTTCGTGACAAGATGATTTGTGCGTTAGCCGTTTCTAGTTATCATTGACCACTCGGGTCATAGCAGCTTCAGTTGTTTCTTCAAGTGGCACTTATGTACACGCAGACCCACTGTTGCCGTGATCGACAGGCAAAGTCAAGGATAGACCAAATTGATCTCCATTCCGCCATGAAACCCGTCTGATGATGCAGTTCAAACCGGGATTTAGCTGCTCAGGTCACTCTGGGTCAATGTCGCAAAGGTTAGGCGTAGTGTGGCACTGACCATGACAGTCGTTTTTTATGCTCTCCTGCTAACATTTAAGTAGGATATGGACACCTGGCACATATTCCGATTTCACGAATTCATCTGTTTTCAGTTTAGATCAATCCTGGAAAAACGATAAGTTGAAACAGAATCGTTTTGAGCCGTCCCATTCTAACGAACAGTAGTAAGCGTTGACCATTGTTTTCCGTAATCGGTGTCCTTCACTTGCTTCGTTATAGCCGTTTCATATCTCCGGCTGCCAGCTGACACTATATCCATCTCCCTAAAGTGTTTCAAGAGGTCTGTTTAAAAATGGCAGCTCATTACCTAACTTTACTCACGCGAAAGAGACAAACAGCTTAATACTTTTAGTCCACTGACAACATGTTCACGTACTCAATCAACACAAAAACGACCTCCAAATCAGTTCACCTGATAGATCACAAAAGTGCACGTTCAAGGTGGTACCCTGGTGGGTGACGAGGATCCCAAAGTACAATTGTAGGGGAAATGAGCTGTGATCTAACTCAGATTATAGCGGATTACACAACAAACATGTACAGAGTCACCACGTGGTCACATGCGACGATGATCGAAATA
Organism: Paragonimus skrjabini miyazakii; assembly: GCA_014338405.1. Taxonomy (NCBI): domain Eukaryota; kingdom Metazoa; phylum Platyhelminthes; class Trematoda; order Plagiorchiida; family Troglotrematidae; genus Paragonimus; species Paragonimus skrjabini miyazakii. Next base: position 192,153 of record JTDE01000226.1, on the reverse strand, counting down.
CTAGTCATATAAGACATCTACAAAGGGGAAGACATTTATTGTCGGGTAGTGCATTCTGCGTGTGGTCAGCTCCGGCAAGGCCTTGCTAATTGCCACTGTCTATTTATCCTTCAAATGTTACTGCATGATTCTCATGAACAGTGTTGACCAAACAACAAAAGTATACAACTTCTGCTTTCCATTCGCCACATTTTTCCACATATACACTCAATTCCGGATACAAATGTATATGATCTCTGCTGTAGCCAGATTCGTGAATAACAAGCAAAATTGTAACTTGGTCATCAATTCATTCACCACCCCCTTTGACAAGTCTTAAGGAAGTTGCGCCCTTACGGGCAGTCAGCGATAGTGACATCTTTAGACTTGGAGGCTGCCTTCGGTACTGTTTTCCGGAACTGTCCTCTTCAAAAAAAAAGTTTCAGAAAATTGTGTGAATCCATTAAGGTCCTTGTATGCGGGGCAGTGAAAGCCGTACGGAAGCTGTTTTGCTGATGACGCCTCACTTTCACTTACACCTCGGTTGTTTGTTTGCAAGGTGTAGGCGCCTTGATGTTGTATGTTTGAATATAGACATAGCTATTTTTAGTGATTAGGTCCCCTCCCCCTTTTTTCTTTTCTCTTCCCAAACAGAGCTTGTTTCCTCTTCGTGATTGTGTGGCAGTTAAGCATCAGTGTGAACCACTAATGTATTGCTGTCTATGATGATGATGATGCTCTTTCTGAAAGCAGGCCGTCACTTTGTAAGCTACTGCCCTGTTGATTCAGCACGTCGTGTGGTGGTTGCCAGGGCTGATCGATTTCTTCAATTCCGTTCAACTTTGCTACGGACAGCGTTCTAAAAAGGAAACTTGGAGACAAGTGATCCTAGTACAGACACTTCTCCCTGGCACTCAGCCGAACAAAATGGGCCGTTATGACAACATTATTCTGTCCATTCCCCTCGCCGAAGGCATGCAAGTCATGTTGAACAATGTGAAGCTTAGAGTGGGTTTGCATGAAATGCGTTTTTGCTTTCAATTTGCATGGTGCTATTTCAAGATTAAATTGTTCTTACCTTCACCCAGTTTATTGCAGGTGGTCTGCTTGAAACTGTGCACCGTTTTATTTTCGTTGGTAGCACCACCTCGTCAGTTTGTGATAATGTTGAGGGGATATTAGTAAGAACAGTGAAAACACGTTACACTTGCTAAATTGCGTCACCTGTTGACCCGTACTGGCAGCCGGTTATCATTGAAGAAACGTGTATAGTATATGCGAGTGACCCATTTTGCTCAACGGTTCGAAAATGGGAACTGTTGTTAAGGAAGACGTCGGATGGTCACCTACTTAAAATTGTAGGCAACCAACACCTTGAGTCCAGTGACTATGTGGTCTTGTGTCTCCGTTGTTTGTTAACTAACGGTTACTGTCTCAGATTGCGTTCGAGGCATAACATATAGAAAGCTCAGTGTGAGGCAAGGAGATACACCAATCGTAATCACCGTGTGAAATTTCGGAAGATTTAGTAAATATAACTTAAATAAAATTTGAGGTATCCCTCAACACTAAATCGGAATCTCACACTCTCATAGTACAAAGCAGAGCTGCCTCTAGGTCTTCCACTGGATAGGTGGTAGAATAGGATTGTTTTATATTAACGGACGAAGACATGGAGAAGGTACTTCACTGACTAATCTGACAGCACCTGCTTAAGTTATAAGGAACCTGTGGATGAATGTAACAGAGTTCGTGGGCCTGCTGGATTGCAATACGAAACATAAACCGTAGGAGATTTTTTTGCATATATTGAAGGGTGCTATTGTTGGAGCTCCAATAAATCATCATTGATGGATATAAACAACATCTTCATGAAATCCTAATTTAATAACTTCGCATGTTAGCAAACCAGTTCGTTCGTTCTTTCGCATTGGAGTTTCGGGCATGTTAGTGACTTAGAATTAAGGATACCATAACAGTAGTATCTGCCTAATATTTATATTTGAGATTCCAGGTATAAATCCTTTGCGCGAATGAAATTTCACCAAAGTGGCTAGTCCAGATGAATCAAGTCCCAAAATGTTTTGTGAGCCTGTTCATGTTTTGTACGGTGGTGGGGTTTATGATGTCAAACTGGCCAGCTTAATCAGTGTAGTAATGAAACTACTTATGAATCAGATTGGCAGTCAGACAGGAGGTCAGTTAACAGTTAACTTGGATTGGGTGGAGTTTCTCTTGTCTTATCAAATTATCCATGGTGAAGGGAAGATGGACTTAAGCTGTAGGACAAGGGTATTTTGTAGATGTCACATCAAAGAAAATAACAGCAGCAGTACAGCTCATGCTGAAGTGGTTGTTTGCATGGGTCTGTCGACTACCACTCTAACGTTACATGCCAGTCTAGTTTCCGGGCTTTCCAGTCTCTCATTGTCACCTTATCAACACCTTCGGCTTATCACAGTTGTGGTAGCTACATTTTTTTCCTCATTTTTCCTCACTGATGTTAAAAATTTGCCGAAAAATAAAGTAATCATGAAGGAACAACAGCAGTTCATATACTTCACTTGACGTTAACACAATACAACAAGAGAGTAGAGAAATAATACGAAGTCTGCCATTCAGACGGTTTACTTGATTGTCGGGTTGAGTCGTGTTCGCAAACTGCTACGGCGACCGGACTGAGAAAAACTGGGATGATTTTATTTGCGATTAGCTTCCATAACAAACTTTGAAAGAGCCACTTTACTAGAGCCAGACATCGAGGGTGGATCCAGAAGAGCGTTTGTGGGCAGCAGGTTAAGCAGTGTGCCCACAGTGCACGGGCAAGATGCACAGCTCGTCTAACGAGAGAACAGTGAGAACATTTTGCTGGCATAGTCCACACACGCACACACTTTCAGGACAGGTTGTGAAATGTTCGCCAGCCTCAGAGGCTACTTGCGTTGAGAAAAAAACGGAATGGTGTTAACTGGGCCTGGTGTTCAGATTATTGCAACCAGTCGGATCAGAAGCCAACACGACCGAGAACGTGGGCGTCGGCATATAAGACGATGATTCAAGTGTAGTTATGCCACTGGAATGGCCAAATGCCCGAAATTACGCTTACCCCGCTTAATTTGTTGAGATCGATTGTTACTAGCACAGCTTTGCTGAATGGAGCAGCTACGTACTAAATATACAGAACATCCAACGCGTCTTCCAGGGTGGGATTTTGGCAATAATTAAGCACAATATCCATTCCGGTTTGTCCCACTATGTTGGAATACTAGTGTAGGCAATTATTTGCGCGGTTAGAACGAACGAGTATATAAAACGCACTAATTAGCACTACAAGCTATTCTGTCACTTATACCTCTTGTCCACTAGATCAGTTATGATTCTTACTCGTATGATGCTTAACATTTTCTAAACGAAAATCTCTGTTATTTCTTCATGCCTCTATTTATTTTGCTACTGTCCATCACAGGTGTACATCTCTGTTGTAAGCTTCGAATTCAGTGGCTCTAATATCACTGTTTGTATCTACAGTTTGTCGCACGGATTCAAAATTGAATATCATAGTGTCTTTTTTATCGTTAGTGTAAAAGTTTTCCCAGTGTATTTAGCCTTACAAACCTGTGACCGGTACGTGTGATTGACACAATAGATATCCGCCAAATCCGAGGACTGGGTATTAAGGACCCAAACATAGAGCAAAATTTAGGACGGTGCCAGGTTGTACAGTCTCAGACATTGAGAACGACAGTGCATAGGATTCAGCCGGGGCTTGGCAGATCGACGAACCGAAAACAGTTTGACAGTAAACCTCACGCCACGTGTTGGCTACTTTCGACAGTGGCGTGACAAACAGGCCACGACATAAAATGGCGCAATTTCCACTGAGTCACAGGATTTTTGAATGTGCTCCAAAGACTAGGCAAAAGTTGTTCACCCACTTTTCGTGTTCACAGTCGATCTTAGCAAATTTTTCTCACGGCACTGTCTCGGTGAGCCATGAGTAGGAGTAACAAACGAAAACCGGAAAACAAGAGCAATGAATTGTTCACTGAGTTCGTCCGTAAAGGAATTTAGACCCCATTATGAAATCTTTGCGAATAAACATGTGGACGTGTGGTATCATTGATACTGTTGGTAAGTGACTCAGCTTTGGAACCTATAGTTGGGAGTGATGCACCCTCTTAAACTGTTATTTTTTGCGTCATGGCCTTCATCAGTTTTAACGGAACGATTTCAAATTGCTCGCATCTATACCTGAGAAGTATCTGTACTTTCTTTGCTAATAACAACACATTGATGAGCCTTCTGATCTGCCACTGACAGTCTGCAGTTGTTGTAGCCTGACAAAGCATGACGCTTAGAACCCACACATTTACCTCTCTCAGTATAGGATCAAAACGATATGACCATTGTAGTAATAAATCGATCAGTAAACATTTATTGACCCAGTGTGACTGGGTCGTCTATAACGAGGAAGACTAACAGCCTACGTAAAAAATTCAATGGATGCGATTTTACTGACTATATATACAAGGAAGACTCAATAGCAGCACCCATACAAATAAATGGTATAAAAATGCTAAACTACGTTCGTCTGCAAACCTTGGCTTCGTGGTGACTGGTTCCTTTCTCGTCGAGGATCAGTAGGTAAAGACGGTCAGAAAAGCGGATCTAACCGGTAACCTTCTAATTGGGAGCGGAAATTATGACTGAAATGACAAACCACGGTTCCTTGTTTGATATTTAGTCAATCTCACCTCTAATGTCGGTTCGCCCTAAAGGTCGGATTTCATGGAGCTGATTTGTCCTAGGGATCAATGTGTGGATGTGTACAATGGTTTTAAACCACCTCCTCTGGCTCTAGTGTGTCAAGACTAGCTTGCTAAATAATTGATTAACTTGAGAGTGTTCTGCGGTAGAACTCTTATATGCCTAAAACTGATTAGTAAAAATGGACATAAAGTGAGTGAATGTGTTCCGGTCAAGTGAATTACTTTGCGTAAGGTAAGGTAAAATGGACAGTTTGCTGCTAGGGCTGCAAAAGAAGCATAAACGCATAAATCAGCAGGCTGACTACGGTAAACGATCGTAATCTGATAAATTGGACAGATAATGGAGACTTGAACATCGCACTGTCCTAATTATCGAAATATGTTGAGGTTTGCAGACCGACGATACCATCTGAGTGAATCCAGCGAACAGTGGTAGAGCACGCAACTAAATTATACCACCAATCTATCTTTAATCGATAGTTCCCTCAGTGATTAATAGCAGGAGATTTAAGTTTATATAAAATGAACGTCACTCACATCTGATTGCATCTGTCCCACTTTCATACACTTTTCAGTCAGCCCATTCTGGAAAGAAACCGTGTACTCGAGCTTCGCTCTTAGTAGAGCCCGTCAGAATTGCAAATGCCTGCCACGGCCAGAACTAAAATTTAAACAGCGCACTGATGAAACAACCATGTTCACTACTGCTTCTTTGGCCTAACAGTAGGCGAAAATTGTCATATGCACACGGTCAGGCACGTTCGCCATGTTTCCTCTAGGAGAGATCGGGTAATCTGGACATTGTTCACAAGTAAACGTCACTGTGCTTTTCCATATGATAGCACCTTCAGTAAGAAGTCACCAAGACAAATACTAATACAAAGGTGAAAGCTGAATTCTGACTGAATAGCTCTTAACAAAGTAAGTGTGTACCAAAGTACAAAAATTGATCGCGACGCACTCAACTGATCGTCCCGTAATTGTGGCTCCGGAATCAAAACCTGGGAATTCTAAATGAAAGGCTTACCCAACCACTTAACCGAGCTGGGTTAGCGAACGGTCCCAACACACCACTGTGATCACAACCAAGCTGATTGGCACGGGGGTGAACCCGCATTTCAGACCAAACCGTCCGGCTCCATCATCCAGATGTTTTGGCCACCGCCGTTCATAATCGACAACACCTGGACGTTGACACACTTCCTACTAAACGTCTCGGTGTTCGAAGGTCAGCGCAGGGCTGGAAACTAGCACACATTGTTGAGTGTAAATGAACAAAGTAAAAGGCGATCTTTTTCTCAACGGAATGTGCTGGCACCTTAATTTTTTCATCAGACGATGGATAATAAAAGGTTGCATTTACGACCGAAAGGGATCTACAAATTAATGGAAGAATGCTAAAAACCAACAATTTTCCCTTGGAATTTGAGATTTGTCATGTTATGTTTTTGGGTTTGACGCACCATTTGAGGAATCTGACCTTTGTGTGTATAACTGCGTTGTCAGAATGATAAGCACCGTATGGTATCTCTCAGTTCTGTAGCATTGTTAGTGAGCCCAGTCGACATAAAGTTAGTGTGCCTTGTACCTATACAGATTAACCACAAATTTATGCCACAGTGGATACCACTTGTTGCGTGGTCTGACAAAATCACTTTAATCCGAGTCAGCTCTGAGGACACTCACGTCCTAGTATATAAAAAGACATCCGGATGACAGTGAATTACAATTATACCTAATTCACTCATCACGTTTCTCACACAACACACAATACCTGTAAGTATATCACAGACCGGGAGATCTGTGTCGTGAATAACTAACACCAGTTTCAAAAGATTAGAGGGGAGTATGCCCCAAACAATCCGAAAACACTCCAATTTCAACCGTTGCTCTACGGTTGGTTTCCGGGTAATCAGGCCATCCACAACGGATTGCAATGCGCTTCATTTGCTCGACGGGCGACATATTCTCCTGAACGCTGATGTCGGATCCGTTCACGTTAAAAGTGAAACGTAAATGTCTCACGTCTCTACAGAATAGACGTGACCATTCTCAAGAGCCTAGGTGTCACATTGTATTGTCCCACTGGCAAGTTTCCTAATCGAGTGAGATGATAAAACGTGGTTCCAGAGAAGTCGGGCAGTGAAAGCGTGTTTGCACATTACTGTTGTCAAGGGTGATGTCCTTAATTTGAAATACTACACAGTAGTCTGCACAATATGATGGTAGCCTGCAGTCATTCGTCAGTAGTGTGTGCACTGGATATGTTGTAGTTCTGAACACGTTTTGTGGTACCATCCACCACAGAGGGCATACTGCATGCCGTTTGAAGGACTAGTGACTGTCACGAGGTAATTCAGTCTGCCATAGTTAACGACAGATACACTTCATCCCATAATCGCCGGAATATTATTATGCCTATTCTATTTTCCCCATAATGTGACGGGCTATACAGAGTATGAGTTTCTGGTCGACAGGGAAAAGATGGCCGCGATACAACAAAGCAGAACAAGAAGGAGGCTGACAGCGTGGCATACTGACTACCTAAGGACACCGAATGAATTTGGGTGCACCAGTCTGCATATGCTGGAATGCACGGTTGTTCGATGCGTGATTTTGTCACAGTCTACGAGGGTCGGAACACATTCGACGTTGTATGTATTACGGAGACAGTATTGTTCTCAATAATAGAGACGTGTTGAATGGTTGTGGTCACTTCAAGAGTGTTTTGCAGGGATTGGGTAAGTCACTTATCGTGTTTAGTGTTGGATTTTCGATTACAAATCTGCGGTTACTTTTGCGTTCTCGGCCATTTCCAAAGAAACTCCTGATTGTTGAAACTGGTTAACGTGTGTTGACAAATATCCACCAGTCGTCCTGCTGAATGGAAACCCGTCGACTGGATATTGTAGGTGATTGCTTTCGTATGGTTTATATATGATTTTCTTCAAGTGGGGTTATCGAGGGACAACGTTTAAGAAGGAGAATATGGGAGGACGTTATCACGGGATGATTTCAGACTGCATGAGTCTATTCTCAGGAGTTGGGTATTGTGTAGAATTGATGGATACACAGTCAGCCGATATTATTGTCGATGTTATATCAGTATTAACATTCGTATCCACCTCCTCTTCCACCCCCTCCTTCTCCTCCTCCTCATAATTCCCGTGTTGGACTGATCCGTAATAAGTTATCATCTGCTAATCTATATGATATAAATATGGGAAGTCTGTTGAGGATGTGCTGTTTCTCGAACGAGCTATTTAGTTCAGGGAACAACTCAATATCAACAACGTGCATGTCCCGAGTTGCAAGTCACTTTTACCACTGTTCACGAAAATTGGACTGGTTAACTGTTTATCTCATTGTGTTCATTTGTCCATGAGTGATTGTGGTTGTTGTTGTTGTTCAAGTCGAACTAACCGTCCGTTGAAATCTATGACAGAATAGTATATCCGCTACTGACAGGTTTTAGGATTTTCTTCGTTATTAATCTTAACGTCGTTTGAAAACTTTGTTTATTCAAACGCCGCCACACACTCCTTGAGAGCTTCAACAAACCACTCACTGCAAATCGCAAATTGCCTCCAATCGTCATCTTTTAAACGACACCACACCGAAATAGGAAAGGATAAAATCCTCAGCGATTCCGAACCCATATCAAGAAGACAGTTCACAAAGCTAGTCGTTTCGCAAGATTCCAGTTAGATGCCCGTGAATTTCCTTGTATGGCTAACGGTGGAGCTAATGCGTTTGCGCAAGTCTACAGCTTCCTGTTCTGGCCTCTCGATGTACTGGCGCCATATCCATGCCTCGAATTTCCACCTTGCTAAGAATAGGTGGAACGGAACTCTTCTTCGTTTGAATTCACAACCTGTGATTGTTTGACGTAGACAACAGCAGTGTTTACTCAGCTCTGTCACACTCTGTGAGATGCATGACAAAGAAACTTCAATGTCCAATTTAGCTATATTGTTGTTGTTGTCGTCATCATCGTTGTTGTTCTTGCTGTTGTTTTGTTTAGCAGCTCGCCACTCGAAATATTCGTCCAGTGGGGGGTAACGTGATCCCTCACATCGCACAATCATGCGTATGGTGTGCTAAGTCGTACCCCACAGATCTAGTTCTAGTAACCTAACGTATCCCATGCTTGTTCAACATGTTTATCGCAGTTAGTGCCAATCCGTTCTGGTCTCCGTACCGTTAACCGTAGCATTTTGTGTAAAATGCTCAGCCAGACAAAACGATCAGATCGGCAGTTAATGTGGGGCTAGATGGCCAGTTGCCTCGGTTTCCTCCTCGATTCTCTCGCTGGACGGGTTCAGTTGTGGCAGTACGTTCTCTGTATGCATGTCGGCCTGGTTGTTCGCTGACACCGTATGACTTGCGTGCAATATTATCTCTAGCAGCCCCCGTCTGACCAGAGTTACCGTGTTGATCCATTACACTGTCAGTATTTACGTGCCGTCTTTTGATGACGACATTTTGTCGAAATGATTGGAGTTGTTGTTTGATTTTGTCCCTACTAGTCGAGCAGTTCTGTACTATAGAAACGTGCATCTAACTGTTTTCTAGATATGGACGTTCGTTTGGACTGTGCGTCATTCAATGGAGTGACCAGAGTTGCAGTATCCTCGCTGTCGTTAGTTGGAATGTATTTCACGGAAGTAACGGCATGAATATCCCATCAGGCCTGGTTTTCTTTTAAATTCTCACCGAAATTTCGGAGGGTTCGGCTGACGGGAAAAAGTTTTTCAAACATCATTAACTAAATATTATCTACCCACATGATGGACACATCAACAACATAAGGACGACAGCACATGAGTGAATAATCAACTTGGATGGTTCTGTGTATATTTGTTGTCCAGTTTCTATTTCACTTTCATACCTGGGCAGTATAAACAACCGCAGTAATACAGCAGCAGCAGCAACAACAACAACAGCAAAAAATACCCAGCGAAATATCCCAAATCGGTTTTCTGTTGGATCATATCTAGGGCTAAGAAATCATCACATCTTCTGCCTCAGAGCAATTTTGTTGCCGTGGTAATCTGTTCGCTTCGTTCATTTGTCCGGAAAAGGGGTATCCGATGGAGAACTACATTATCTAATGGCAACACCTTTGAGTATGATGAAGCGCCGCCCGTGTTCGTTATGCACTATGAAAATTTTACAAATTACGTTGTGGTTCATAACTCCTAACCACACCCCTGCCTAGATTTTGTGGGAAGTGATAGTACAATAAATCTCTCATCAGTCAACCGAAGTTCCTGATTACGAGTATAATTACATGCTGACCTACTTGTTCTCTTCACTTTCAGCTAAAAGTTCACTAAGGTCTGATACGGTAACTACGTTTTTCATAACGTCGAGCATATAAACTGTGAACGGTAAGTGATAATTCTCTTATCTGAGAATGGATCACACAGGAATAGTGAAAGCAGTTATGTTATGAAGGTAAACTGATCGTAAATCAGCGTCGTATTTAGTTAAAGGGATCATCAAAACGAAATATGAATGTTGGACTATACGACTTGACTAATTCCTGTCATCAAGGCTAGTCAGGCGCAGCATAATTTCATCTGTATTTATGAACAAAGTGGACAATGAAATTGGCAGGATTGTTCTGGTTTACCTGTTTCTAAAGTGCATGCTGAGCTTTTTCTTCAGATTAGCCGAATCTGTGGTAAACAAGTTGATTTTTGATTATCGGATTAAATGACAAGAAAATGGAGGTAGATCCACCAAAAGTAACTAAATGAGTTTACCTCTGCAGGTTTTATGTGTGTGGTTAATCCTCGACTATCGATTAGTAAACGTGAAAGTATATGTAATAGTTTAGATCGATTCGACATTTTGTTAACTGAATGACGGCTAAAACGTTTATTTTTATCATTATTATACAAGTATTTTCATCAGATCATCTTGAATTAAAACGTTTCGGTAAGTGACCTAAATCAGTCAAGACCAGACAGCGTTCACCTTCTGAGTGCAAAATTCTTGTCCAGGCACAACCTTCAGATGGTGATGATGTGTTAGCAAATTTGAGATCAGGAAACCAATACTTGATAGTGGACTTCAGCGGACTCCATTTTCTCATCTTTAAGAGGGCATAGATTTGGTTAGATCGGCCCTGAATTCCCTACAAGCGATAAACCAGGTCTCCAGGACGTTTGTTTGCGGACGGTGACCAGCTAATGGTACTTGTCCACCGATCGGGACTACGCAACTAAAGTCAAACGCAGTTCGACAACCGTTATACAGGATAGCCCCGGTGAACCAGGTGAACAACGCAACGTGAGTAGTGTAGTTCCGCTTCATATTCATTGGGTAATTATTTCGCCTACTGTCACCTGTAAATCGCTCGTAATCCGAGATCAGTGAATTGTATCCATGGCTTATTGTCTTCTGTTCCTATTGCGTCAGAGTTTTTCTTAGACCCTAACCAGTCCATTGCATATTGTGTGTCTAACGAGTTCAAATACTACACCACCACATCCAACAATCTTTGACCTAGCCGCAGTCGATTGACGTACGTAATGTTTAAAGCACAGAAATGATGTCACATTGTGGTTGACAACGTTAGGAGAGGCGGTAGGTTCAGTGGCCTAAATGCCGCAGTCTTCCTGCAAAGTCGTTTACGAAGTAGGAAAAAAACCGAACTGGGCAGGGACTATTGTAGCATGAAAGCCGGCTGTTTCTCCTCGGGTTGTCCGTTACACTTTCGGACCAACTTTGGGGTAATGTGGAGACACCAGGGGACAACGTTCTTCCGAAGTAGGGGTTCCAGCAAGTCCTGCAAAAGGAAACAACAAGAAACAAACATGAGCCAAAGGCCCAGTAAGCCATGCACACGACTTACACAAACGATAACTAAAACGGCGCCGACAACGCAGCAGCACACTCCGTTACACAATTCAAATTCAACCTGTGCGCGCTTGCTGGTTTCGACCGCACGTTACACTATCATGAAGAAGCTGTCTACTCTATACTGTCGTCCATTTACTCACATCTTGGTTGTTTGTTCATCTCAGTGTTCATTACTGCATTTTAAGCGCAGTAGTTTTACAAATTAAACAGTTAAGATGAAATCACCTTATCCTTATTGTCACGGCAATTAAGTGTCAGCACGAACCAGTATTGTGTCAGCGTTGATTACAGTGATGAGCTAACAGACAAATTACTTTGGAAAATTCGTAGTGACACCAGATAAACATTCCATAGACAAGCATGTCAATAAACTGGTCAGTTCTGTTTTCTGGATGTTACTGAAACAATTGTGATTCGCTAGCAAGCTTGACTAAAATCAGTCTCTCTAGAATGACACCCATTCGTTTACTACATAACTTTTGCTTAAGAGAACAAGCACACCATAGTAATGTAGTAGTTCATGAAAATCATACAGTGAATATGTCATGGAATAATACAAATATTGTGATGAAGTAGTACAGTCATTTGAGGTTGCTGTGCCATCTCCAGAGTGAAACGGCAACCTAGCCACGTACAGTGGGTTTCCATAACTTAATTCGTTTTTGCTAAAGCTTACACACGGAACAGCTCAAACGCACGTCCCTAAATTCCAAGCATGCGCGGTCGATTCACAATGACTAGGCGTTCTGATTGCCTGTTTTCGGTCCTAGTTAGTCTTATCATTTGCTCTCATTTCCATGGTTCTCAGATCTACAATATCACAAATCAGGTGACAGAATCAAGGAGGTAGGCATTTCCCGAATCAAGCATTGTTTGATGATTTACTTATCGACAACAAAGAAGACTTCAGTAAAGCTTGTTAACGTGGCTGGGGAAAAGAATGGCCGTGCATAACAGTACATCAGAAGGCAGCATTTTAAAGATCATCCTCATCAATTTTGAGAGTTGACACAAATCTTGGAACAGAAGAACATCATTCTGGGCAGTGACGAGTAGAATACAGTTGTCTGAGAAAATAATTTCAGAAAATCTGATCGATTGTTTTTTAGTACGGAATGATTTTGCAGTTCCACTGCTGGCACATTAAATTTCATATTCCTGATATGTGGGAGACTTGAGATCAAAAGATAACCTTATTTGGTACGGTGGTGCCTGATATGCAACTTTCTTTTTGCAGGGAGTGTATCAGTTTGAAGATCATCATAGGTGCTCTTACTGCACACATTCTCCAACGCAGCAGTTGTTCCATTGATCAGACACAGCATATGTTTGTGGTTTGCAAACGTGGGTTCGGGTCAAGGCTCTATTCAACTTTTTTTCAAAAACACAGGTGGCTAATGAAATTCACTAAAAGTCATATTCGTTGAGAACCCGATATACTTCCCGCCATTACTTTCAGAGTGATTGTATTGTCTTTTGACTAAGCCCCAGATGTCTTGTAACGCATCTTTCATCTGCTCTCCCCATTTCACAGCGGGTTTACTGAGTTCCCATAGATGACAAGGTCGGACTTTCAACGGATTTTGTTGTCTACGACTGCTTGCCAAATGTCTGCAGCGGTGTTGTCACGTCGCATCTGAGAAGACCAAAGGAACCATACAAAGGAAGTAGGCGGACGAGAAACACTTTTATCTGTAACGAATGACAGGACGAATGACGAATGTTACGATTTACATCCAACAACGCAAGAAACGCTTCTGATGTTGATAGCAAAGCTACTTTTCTATGCGAATTCCATATCTTGCTGTTCACTTTGCACTATGAATGAAAACAAGGGAGATTTACTTCAACGTTATATATGATGGTCCACGTTCGAGTTGGTCTACAGTCACAGTGGATTTGTGCATACTTCCAAGCCTCCTTTACATCTGACTGCAGTACTTTCCCCAAACAAGATACTTTCCCGGAGGACAAGAGAATTTAAAAGGGAAAGCTGCTCGATGGGTGAGAGGAAAGTTCACCTCGCAAAATTCGATCTTTTTTTAGCGCGATTCTGTGTGCGGAACATCGTTGGTTTATCAAAACCTTCAGTAGTGCTCGTGATAAATGTTAGACGACATGACCTAAGTTTGCACACAAACAATGCGTGTCTGTGTGGCTGGCACATATGCCTGGTTCAATGTTCAAGGCAGGCCAGTGCACCCATTACTTGTACTCGTCTACGTCTGACTGGATTGAGTCACGTGGCATCCCTTATTGGACGGTTGATCTCTAGGCTGCGTATGCTTGCATGTGGCCATTGTTCAGTTTGTTGTCTCACTCCACAGCCATGCCTGCTTACCAGCCAGGTGCAGTTGCTACCTTTGTTTCTCGGCGGACAGACTTTTGATTCACACTATAACTGTATCGATTAAGTCAATAATCTCAAGTGCTTTGATTCCAGGACAAGACCTTCGATATTCACTGTTTACTCGACTTTGCAAAAGGTCACTCGAAATGCATCGCTGATAGGGTAAGATAAGATTGACCACATGAGTCGAACCGTAAGTTGATGCCACCACAGAACACACTAAACTTATACGTGGAGATGGGTCAACTACAAACGCCCAGGTTGATACGCTAGATCGATAATGAAATAGGCTTGAGATAACTCGAATTTTCCGCCTTGAACTAAACAAAACGGAAGCTTCGGTCCAAAAGAATAACGCGATCAATCCCGCTAGTCGCTCCCAAGCCAAATCAGAGGATAAATCTCTTCGTTCCGCCCCAGAACGAAAGTTTCAGAGAAAAGATAAAGGGCGTATATATGGGGCATTGTGATCTGCAAATATTCTGCAATCAGGATACTGGAGAACAGTTACTGAAAGTGGTTGTTAAGGCCACAAAACCACCAACAAGCGTGGCGGAATGAAGATCGAGCAGGTAGAGATGGTGAAAGTCACCTCTAAATTGTTCTGGGAATTTTTGTTCATTCTGATTGGACAAAATCATTTTCTCTGAGAAAAAGGCGGTTTGGGTAGAGAGACGAAGTTTCCTGACAGAATGTCGGTAATTTTGTATTTATGCACCTTGTATAGAAGTGATAGACCGTAAACAAAAGCTTTTCAATCTATAAAGGATCCTCGTATATCACTGGTGTGCTTTGACGAGCAACATTGCAGCTCAGCCCATTGTCAACTAAGTTTGTCCAGTCCAGATCCTTGGTGCCGTAGACTGACAAAGTTGTCGTCCGTTGAATTTACAATCTACATTCACCTCGGTCACCGCTGTCCGATCAGAAGACGAGTAATATCCAATAGCACTACGGTAATATTTAATACAGTTTGTGCTTACTGCTTTGATTCGTTTAGTAGTAATCTCGCTCCGTAATGCCTTGGTTCCCTCACTGTCATCATTCAGGTTGGGTTAGTGTGGCCCAGCCCTTTGTCGGTTGAGGTTCAAGTTGTTGTCGGGTACTTCGGTTAAGTGCGTAGTGCGCTAACCACAGTTACCAATGGTAACTCGGCCGTCAGGTTGTCGAACATTCCACTTCAAGTGATTCCCCACAATATTCTGTTACGGTCAGGGTAAACCTGACCTGAAGAACACGATTATGCTACCAGAAGTCAGATATCTTAAGCCGTTACTGAGATATGCATCGACGTGGGATTCACATATTTATTCGAGCGTTCAAGCGGCCACAAGGTCAATGATTTTCTATAAATATTTACCAGCTTCTCATGTAAATTCACAAAGCGTCTGGTGGCTAAATACTTTGCATATCCGGAGTCTGCTTTGTGCGTGTTTTCATTGGTTCTTGTCGTTCGCAGTTTCGGGGCGAATCGGAAAGGCTTTCTATTCGCATTATTCATTCACCGTTGTTCGTATCAGCCATTCGCGTACATGTTCAGTAGGATTCAGATATAACATATTCAGTTTCTAAGTTTGTGCTCGTTTGGAGACGAACCTCAAGATTACTCATCATACCCAGAAAAAGAAGTCGTGCTTGATGAGAGTGTTTAAGTAAATGTCATACCCAACTTTAGAATGATGAGCGATATTGGGCTGATTGTTAATGCATTACAAACGACTGAAAACAGGCTTAATCTTGACCCTAGAAAATCTTCACAAACCAGGCACGTTGCTTACAGGCATCTGTCTGTCAACGGCAGCTGTACTCTTAGAAATCCACTCTTAAAACTTAAACTATCAACTGAGCAAGTGAGTGTTTGAACATCTGTCTACGCTGGAACGTACTACTCAGACAAGCGGTCATAAGTGTGTTAGTTAAAAAATTCGATATCTTACTCGCTCGGAATCTGAATGAGAAATAACTAGTACTACACAGTTTTTAACCACTTTTCTGACGTAGTCCTACAGGTAACCGATTGTGCGTAAACATCCCACAACAAAAGTACAATATTTTACATGTTATTTTAGTGTAATACGTAGCAGTAGGTTTAGTCTTCGTATCCAACTTACTGGACCTGCTACGCGCCTTAATGATAAATAATTATTTAATACACGTGAATTTTTAACGAGTTACTGAGGCAAGTGAAAAGAATGCCCGAGAAAAAAAACATGGATGTGCTAGACTTTCACCTTCCATACACGTACCCATAAGACGCATGATTCAGCTGTGCTTTGAAAAGCCAACACGCAGTATGAGCACATGAAAGTCAAATAACCTACACACAGGATGCGGTATCGCATTCATGAACCGATAATCCAGAGACGGACGAACGGCCATCTGGGTATCATGCGGACGTAAACGATGCAGTTAGATGATTTACAGTTTCGTCATGCTACGAGGTGTAAGGTTTAGCAACTATGAGAAAACGTAGTTTTGACTCTTGAACCAATAAAGTTGGACGTAAAGTAGGTCGTCAAACGACTTTAGATATGAAGATGTGCTGATAGCCACAATTCGGAACCAACGGTGGGCTGATGTGAATTTCAGCCTTCTGTCTCTGCACGCGTTTTCTCCGCGCTACTTCCTCCTAGCTTGTCTAACATGGACTCAATCAACCATATTTTCAAAGCGTTTTCTAGCAGTTTTTGTATTTTACGGAGATACAGCATCGTTATAGAATCATAACTTCCGAGTACGCCCCCGCTGTTCAGCCCACATACTCACGCTTGCAGTAAGGTGTGTTGTCAACTCCAACGTAACTTTTATCACCACGCGGAAGTGCATCTCAAGCCCTGTGCTCACAACTTTTCAAATTGAATGCAAGAAGCACTCTGACCGAACAGCTTACCCAAGCGATAAATAAGACCCACCGAAACCTGCGAGGGAAATCCAACTCAAAACGGCAAGAATTTCGCCCTACGCAAGCACGTAGTTGGGAAAGGTGATCCACCTGATGACAAGAGACATATCGCCCCAACTACAATCAGATCAAACACATAATCGCTCATCGCATCAGACTTCCTTGATATTACGAGCTGCCAGGGCAATCATCAAGGGAGGCACATGATAAGGCTTTCTTTGTCGTTGGAGTTTCTTAACGTTTCCAACAGATTTTTGCATCGAATCCGATGGAATACTGACTCGAAATGCGGGGAATTTCCAAGACCGTTCCCTGTTTCGCTCAGTGACAAAAATGAACTAGAAACAATACTGGTGCTACAACAAGCAACACATGTCAGGTATGAAAACTTAGTCAGAATACGTACAGAAGTCCACAAATCCGCAACCCAAGATGGGTGTAGTGTAATGCACAACATTCCCTTTCTCGAGACTACAAGCAATTATGCCCATACAATCCGCAAATTAAACCAGTGAAAGTTTACAGTCTCTACGTTTGGGATTTTTGACCTCCAGATGATAGCTGCACGCGAATCAAAAGGCATTGTGTAAAATAAGTGAACAAGTGAAAAAGTTTAGATCCATCAGTGTAATTTCTGTTGTTAAAAGAGTAAAACAGATGTTCGACATAAAAACCTTAGTAAGACCTGTAGAATGAACACTACCAGAAACTCATCTGTTAGTTTGCAGAAAGATTGTATTAATCGAACGCGTGGAACTAATAGTAAATAATGTACCTACTCGAGCCCAGTGATAGAATGGATGCAGTAGAAGTAGAAGACCGGGAACTGTGGATAGAGTCACAAGTTTATTCTAGGATACAAGTAATCTTATATATAGCAATACGTAAACCAATTAGCTGGATACCGTGTACCAGTGCTGCACCAACCATATCATGTTTTTCAGGTGTGCGAATCGTGGAGGGCTGTCCTAATTGACAGTTACTGATTCAGTGGCATCAGGGGAGTCGGAAAACTAATGATTGATTGTGGTCTTGCCACTGTGATGATTGGACCGGAAACTATAGCGTGTTGTGGTCTGCAACCGGTTACCCTGGAAGCCTAGATTATTGCAAAGATGTAGATGCTGATCACCCTGACTCATCAGGTTTGGAGTGAACTGAAGTACATATGTTCTGGACTTCACATCAGTACTGTGTTACGTTTTGCGAGCAAACGGTCAATTTGGATAGCCGGGAAGCTTGGAATTACTAGTGCTTTGATTTCTGGGGGGAAAATCTAGGTTTCCGCCAGCAAAAATACATATTGTAACGAAAAGGCGTCTAATAAAGCACAATCTTTATTGTCCAACACGCTAGTTCATATGCTACGCGTGCGCTCGCGTTTATGAGTCAGCATTCCAGTCCACAACACCCCCAGGTTTCCGTTCACGCGTCGTGTGCACTTCTACCCGGGGGTTTTCTGTCTGCTATTCCTCGTCCGTTGATCCGATTTCGTTGAGCGATGGCTTGTCCGGTCGCTCGTGCTGTCCTCCGTCTATCTACTGTAGGCTTTGGACGTACTCTACAGCCGTGTCGAGATATTCCTGAGAGTGTTGGAATAATCACGCCTTCAATTTGGTTATCCATCGTATTTCGGCTGCCACGTCTCGCCCGTTGGTTCGATCCGGTCGAGCGATGACTCATCCGGTCGCCCACGCCGTTCTCCATCTGTTCACCGTGGGTTTTTGTACGCACCTCCCCCCTGTGTTGGGGTATTCCGCCGAGAGTTGGAATGCTCGCACTTCCTGCCTGACAGTCCCCCATAATTTGAACAGTGGGTTTTCAGTGGCCATTGTAAATTAGCAGATAATCTTGGGATGCACTCGGAATACATCAACAACTTTTTCTCTTGTTCACTTATTTTACACAATGTAATGCTATTTGCAATGCCTTCTGATCCGCTTGTAGTATCACTGAGATCTGCCACAAGCACAGAGGCATTTGTACACATGTAGAACTCTTTTTTCTAGCTGTGTTAACTTATAGTTTCGTGTTATATTGAGTAATACGGAACTGCATGTTTGATAGTTGGTTCACAGTGCTACTCATTTTATAGGTGTCACTTTCATGTGCTCACCGTAACTTACCAATTGTAGTCAGCCAAATGACTTTCCTGACCGATGCGGTTTGATTCCACAGAAAATGTTCATGAAATACGAAAACCACAGATGTGGAAATTATGTGAACTCTCCTGTCATTCTGCCTCGTATTTTATCATCAAAATGATGATGATTAACTCATGGTTGACTATTTTTAGGTCTTTTAGATCAATTTAGAGTTTGGGCAGTTGTTTGCGTAAAATATTTGTTCTAGTCTGCTTGTTAACGAAACTATTTAAAAAGTTTATGTAGGAAATCTGAAATGAAGAAAGGGCGTGCAGTTAGTTTCAATCTGCCCGACTAGCCCCAATTTCGATCCAACATCTTAGAATTCCATCCTAGTATCATTTGTAATACTGTATTTGACCGACTATCGACACCAAGGAGAACTGTTCAACTCTTCCATGTGATTTCCACGTTCTTGCCAAACTGACAAATCCCTCAGCTTTTGGTTTAGTGGCCCGATGATAAGTACATGCTCAACTAAAAGTGCACCAACCCAATTATGAAGTTGACCTTCAGTCAGACTTTGATGTTTATGGATCGAAGTATTTTTTCTGTCGAAGCTGTCAGGCTTTGCATACCTCATTCTCATATGCTTGCACGGGACATGTGGTTCGGTTTGTATTGTGTACTGACATGTGAGTGAAGTGGTACCTGGTTTCGCTATAATGTCGTCCACAAATTGTTCGATCGCAGGGTCTTTCGAAATTCAGGTTTTTCCATTCGGGTGACCCGTACATACACGGGTTTAGCGTCGAATTAATTCATCTAGCTAAACCCGGGCGGCTAGGAGACACGGGGAAAGACATTTTTACTCATAACATTCTTTCATGCATACCCAACGCGAAACCAAATTTATGGCTCACAATTGGATCAGTCACCCCCTGCTGTTCCGATAGCCTAATCGGTTAAATGAATTGTTTTTATTGGGGTTACAGAAAAAGCTGTCTACGCTTGAGTGTGATCAACTTCAGTATTTACGCGTACTATCACATTGATGTACCATGCCAAACCTGGTCCGCCAATCGATTGGACACGTGTATCGTGAATTTCGAGAACGGGTACATACATGAATGCATGCTATCGGCCCAATGAGATTAACGACACTCGGCTACGAGACCTGTTCGAACTGCAGGCTCGCTCTATAACGAACGGATACGCATTTGTCTGTTTGTAGACATGCCTACGTACATGCGTGTACAAAAAGCAACAGTTAGGGTTTCCTTTGAATGAGATATCTGGAATACTTGACAGACGTATATCAGTGCATTTGTAAACATGTATGCTAAAGGTTGTAACCACAGCCGCCACTACCATGCTGGTGGCAGCGTCCACCATCCGGAGTTTCAGAGCTCTTAGTTGTCAAGGCGATTTGTGTTTCGACTTAGCGACTTCTCACCCATATCCTCAAGTTCGACAATGTAGCAAAGTTCACATTGGAGTTAGTGTTGTTGTTTCGAATATCGCACGGTGCAAGAGGTCGTGTCGGTCGGTCGGTCGGTCGGTCGCGGGAACGTTCCGTAAAATCAACACGAAATAGGAGCTTACTCATACACAATCTATGTCGTTCACCAAAATCTACAGGTAGTGACTCAAAAGTCTGACTGATTTGACAGTGAGGAGCTAACGCAGCTCGGGGTAAGAGATTGGCGTCAAACTGAGATTGTCACAGCTCATGGAGAAAGTTTCAAAAGCTATATCGAACTTCAGAGGGCACTGTGAGCTCTCGACGGTAGTGAATGGTATGCAAGTGGTCAATATCAACCGTTTGACAACCGATCGCTTCTTTTGCTTAAGTGTACTTTTTCCAACCCCCCGAAACGCAGCGTTTCATACAACTGTTTTGAAATCAGAGTAAATCTGAACCAACAGTAATCATGAAATTTCGAATCGTGTACGACCTAAGTTTAAGCCACTTGGAGCAACAAGCGTTCAAACTGTCCAGCAAAGCTTTGTGACCTTGGCATTTCTTTCTGCTGCTAGGTGATCCATGCTGAGTGTGTGTTTTACCGTCGAGGACTGGAGAAAAATGGTCCACTAAGTGGTCTATACTCGGGACCACCGACCGACGTTCAATCTTTGCGACTTCAAGCATACCATCCGGAAAGCAGTGGAAAATAATAAGCAGTAACGGTACACAAATTAGTGGATCACGGAATCAGTGATCGTATGATGGACGACTGAGGTAACTGTTCAATAATTTATCATAACTGGTTTCTTGGACGTTGATACATGTAACTACATTCACAGAAACACATACTCAACATCGATTTAAAATGATCGTTTGAATAATGTTGCTACCAATAATGAAAAGATGTTCACATGAGAAGGCACTGATGATTGGTCACTTAATTAGTCTGGCTTACAAGAGAAACAGGACTATTTAGCTTTCCAGAAACAGAACGGCCGTTTGTTGTTGGTTTGGGGAGAGTTATTCTCCGATGATGAAGAAGAAGAGTTAGTAATGTAACGGTTCAACATTCTTGTGTATACTGTACATGAGTCTGTTCGTTTATTTTCTGTCTCGTATCTCTATCGCTACGTAAACTGTACACTAGCGAAACTATACGTATCGACCCAATCTCCTGTATTAATTGGTAATTGCTAACAGTTATTTATTTCTGTATATCTTCGCTCCTAATTTGCAATAATACTGAACTGATTGCAAATATCAGCTTCTTATATCAACACGCTTGTAGCAAGCTTTTTGTCGTTTGCTGATAATGTAACGCAAAGATGTTCAATAAGGCACAAGCTTTATTGTCCAACGCGCTAGTTATCATGTTACGCTCGCGCTTATGAGTAGGAATTCCAGTCCCCTAGTTTCCGTTCACACGTCGTGTGCACTTCTGCCCGGTTTATGTGTGTGATCGGCGCCTACTATCGGGGGTTTTTCTGCCTGCCATTCTTCGTCCGTTAGTCCGATTCCTCTGAGTGATAGCTCGTCCGGTCGCTCGTGTTTTCCGCGATCCGATAGCTGTGGGCTTTTGAACGTACCTCACCGCCATGTTGAGATATTCTGCCGAGAGTTGGAATACTAGCATTTCCGGTTTGGTAATCGACCACAATATGATGTACGGTGAAAACTCTTCA
The DNA here is from genome assembly GCA_014338405.1 of Paragonimus skrjabini miyazakii. Taxonomy (NCBI): domain Eukaryota; kingdom Metazoa; phylum Platyhelminthes; class Trematoda; order Plagiorchiida; family Troglotrematidae; genus Paragonimus; species Paragonimus skrjabini miyazakii. Next base: position 170,046 of record JTDE01000226.1, on the reverse strand, counting down.
CCAGCAAGTTACGGTACAGAAATGTACAACCCATCTCCTTATATCGTGGTTTTTTTTACGACGATATCGAATGTTTGGGCTCGACCGGCAAGCTCCTAACCTGAACGCCAAGTGGAACCCAGAGGATATCACGATGAGAAAACTGTACAGAGCGCATGAAGTTTTTGCCATATGAAGGAAGTGAAAAGGCTTCCCATGAGACTAACCGAACATTACTAACGGGATGTTAAAATCTTAGGTAAACAGTGTATAAGGAAGATTCATTCCACTCTTAGGAAGAATATTGCTTTCCAGATTGGACCTACTTTTATATTGTATCTGTTTTTGCGTCGTTTTATTCAATAATGTTTCATTTACAAAAGAATCTACATCAAGCTTTGTGTATTGTGTGCATGTATATTTCGGCAAGAACATTGATTTAGAGAGGACCCAGTTGTAAAAAACAGGACTTCGGTTGGATTCCAATCAGCGACAGAAACAGCATGTCCAAACACCTCACGTACTCTATCAGCTGGGTGACAAAGCCACGCCAGATGCGCGGAAATTTCACATTTAGAACCTGTTACTTGCCCGTCTCACTGTCTCATATGGAATCCACCAAATAATTTACGAGACCGACTTCCCTAGCAGGACCTCTCAAAAATATTAATCCTGTAAACTGGCAACTGACAAAAATTATGCAACAAGCAAGTGGCCCTACAAATATTTCATGCACGGTTTCTACACCGTTGTAAACATGGCTGCTTCAAGAAAGTATGTCCGGGTTTTGAATCTCGGTCGCGGAAAGGATAAGCGTCATTGACGGACTCTAACAAGGGAGAAACTCTAGTATGTTGCTTCTTTTCGAAAGAGGTTACCTGAGAAGTCTACGTGAATAAGACAAATGTGTTCATTTGTGAGTGGTCTTCAATTTAAAGTCAGCCAACTCCCCGATTCTTTATCAGACTTGCTGGGGCTAGCAATGAAACAACGTAGATACCAAACAGCTCTGGAAAAGGCTGAAATACAAACTAGATGGTACAACCACTCGGTTGAATCTCTAATATCCAAATCATCAAACGGCAGATCTACGAATGTGGGAGTTCTGAATCAACATGGCTGTGTGAACCACTGCCCGATGGAATGTCTGCGTGACCAATCTGAAAGATCAGTCCACTTTATAAATATATCCTTTTTTCTGTGTAACAAACTGGGACATGTGCAATTTCGACGTCATCCGGGTTCAAAGCAGTGGCCCTAAGTATGACGGTGGTTATTATCACACGCACCAACCGAATGAATTACTCATTCGTTGTTTCCTGTGTGGTTAAAAGAGTGGCTGTTAATTTCGCTTTCCCAGATGTCGGCTGGTTTAGATAATTAGATCCCATAACTTTGTCAATCGTACACGATTTCCTACCTTATCGAACGATGTTACTCACTGGATTCACACATCTCTTCTTTGTCACTTACTCAACTGTCAGCTCTTCCGTTGCAAGTGTGTTAAAGATAGACAAGAGATAAATTGGACCTTTTCTGCTAAGCCTTGGGTGTGACCCATGTTGATTTCTCCACCAAATGGGTCACGTAACTGTAAATGCAGAAGTAGTGCCTCGACTAGATCGACCAACGTCATGTGGTTCGCTAGGTTTTCAAGTTCAATCAGTGTGGTACCAATTGAATAGCTTTCTGATGGCCCGTATCAGTCCTAATTAGCGGTTTGTGTTGACCATAACACGTGCGATAAGTACACGTTCATTCACTGTGACCAATGGCTTGTGAAATTCACTTGCGCAATTAGCGTCACGGCCATCCTCGCTTCCGATTAGATGCTTGATAAGCCAGCTAACCAACGTTTTGCTGAAGTAAGATGACTGAAATATTTAGTTAGCAATACGGTTTGTTTTATGGTATCCACCTAAGTGAACGCTTACATTTAAACGTGACCAAGGTGAGCATGAGTCTATTTCCAGAGCTTTTTTTACCAACAATCTGAAATGGTGGGTATCAAGTAAGTTTCTATTCGTCATCGAGGTGAATATTGCAGACTCTTTTCAAAAAGCTGTGTAGTTTGATGTGGGTTGGTCACGTGTAATCAGACATATCCATGTTTCTAATCACTGATGTATATTTGATATTTATTCCCTCGGAACAAATTGGTCATTCCGTTTGACGATTTCCCATTTTAGGAGCAAAGGACCCGTTTATAGTTTATCCAATGTTTCATTTTCATCTACTTCATTTACCGTGTTGAATACGGTTTATTCTTCTACATGTATACAAACATCTGTATACATGATCCTGTACAAATCGGTAGGATACTAGGTCATCGTGGTTTTATGCTTTTATGACTTTGCTATACAAATTACGAGCATTTGAATGCACTATCGCTCAACTACGTGAATCGTTGATAAACTTATGAAGGGGAATAACACTAGCATTAGGATCTTCCGATTTGCGAGACGAACCTCGGCATACGCTCGCTGAAAATGTTTATTATACTTTTGCACAACAAGCAGATAACTGACCCACCTTTCACAATCGGTCAACCCCTACTCAAACTTACAGCCCGACTTTAAATGCCCTTTAAATGCAGCTTAAATGATTGGGGTTTCCACCAGAAGTTGCCGTCTACACATACTGTCACTTGGTGGCATTGGGGGTGCACAGTGGTGTTCCAACAAGATCGGTCCAGTTCAATCTGCGTCCAAACCATCTGACAAGTATCCTTCCAGTAGCCAGGATGGAGCAATTATGGGTTTATTCTCCTATATGCGAGTGTCAACTAGACAGACAGTGTGCAGGTAGCACTTTTTCTCGGTCATAGTTGACTCGGAGCGGTGCAAAGGCTGTAGTTTTCTTGGTCATCTCCCTAATGCATTTCCACAGGTTACAAGAGGTGTGCGCTTGTCTTAATGTGGGTTCCTATGTTGTATCAGTATATAACTTCAATACGGTCGGGCGTTCAGGGTTGGTCTCCTGTACGCCAGTGTTCCACTTAACATCCAACATCAATTCTTTACATCTTGGAACTTTAATTTTGTCTTTACACGCCTTCGACAAATGTAGGCGTAGGCCAACATACAGACAGAAACGCACAACTTTTGAAACATAACTGGAATACCAGGTGGCCATTTGCAGTCATTTGCGCGCTTAGACGTTGATGTGCCAAGATCGAATAGATTAACGATAATGAGAGACAGGAGATTGGTTGAATGTAGTATTAAATGAATCAAGGCAGTGGGTATAAGCTATATTGAATGAGATCATAGTGATAATGGCTTGGAATATAGCGCGCTGTCTGACTGGTGGACTTACTCCAACAGAAGTACATCACAACGGTGCAACCTACTACCTCCCAGTAGTTTACGTGTGTCGGTAATCCTGACTAACCACTGGACAATCTTCCTGTGATGTGATCTGGATGGTACTGAGGGTCATCAAATCACTATACCTTATCATTCCCGCAAGTAAACCTACGAACTTATGAACGTTTGGCTTTCGTTCGATCTTACGAGGTGAGGCTAACATTTGGTGATCGCCAGTTCATCGCTACGTGGCTTCTCATAGCTGACCATATCAAACGTGATGAGATCTCGTCGTTCGGTTGTAAAGTTGCCTAAGGATATATAACTGTTCTTTGTCTAATTGGGTAGGTAGGTCCTGCTGCTGTAGACAGATATACGTGGGCGGAGCTGACAAAAGGCTTCAAGCAAAAATAACTCAGTATATTCTGACATGGCCAACAAATAGCATGTCTCAGTGAACCACGTAAATAAGCTATTCATCCCTACAGAGTTTCTTTATTGATTACTATACATTAACCGGAGATCGGCCACAGCGTGTACCTAGATTTAGCGCTCATCGCGACTGGGCATAGTAAGAATTGTCGGTTTCCCAAATTCATGAGGTCTTGCTGACTGTCAAGCGTCGGCTACAAACATGTGCGCAAAAGAAACTGACCGTGATGCTAACACTGCAGTGGTTTAGATAGACACGCAACCATTTCACGCTTATGTATTGGTTCGCATTTTCGAACAGTTTCCGGTAATGTTTATGTCACACGTCATGTGACCGATGGGGTTGTGACAAATGGATCTATCTTGCAAAATACTTGTTCCTGACCCAATGTCCAAGAGGGTGGGCAGTGCAAAATTAGAACAGGTGGTAGATTGCACCAATACAAAGTGTTTAGGCTGAGCAGAGTCTGTAAACGGAGACACAACTTATCGGCTGGACTGCAAACAACAGTGAATGTTAGTGAGTACAACAAGCAAGAGATGACAGAAGGTCACTAACTTCAGGCACAAAAATCTACTGTTGGACAAAAGTGGATAGGGACTGCTAACACCGGTTATTTACCTCCGATCTGACAAACGCATGGTACGACTGGCGATCGTTACTCTCTCACCTCTTGCATGTGCACTGGAATAGGGACTTAACGGTGGGTGGAACAGCGGTGGCGTGGACATTTTCACATTGCGGTGATTGAGTGAATCAGTTTGGTGCTATTTGGTCAGCCGGGAGGAATTAATTGACTTTATCGGATCAGCACACGGATGTTCTGAGCTACAAACGTTTAGTGAAAGGATTTATTCTTTCAACATCATCCTATCATTATTACAAGGTACTTTAGAATGTTACTATGGCAGACAGTCCTTTAATAAAGCGAAATTTTGTTATCCTCCGCCGATCGTACGCTGGCGTTTATGGATCGGAATCTCAGGATATACCGCAACTATGGTTTCGGTTAAAAGTTCTGTGAAATTCTGCCAGGTTCTGTCCGTTTGGGTGACGTTTTCTGGCGTGGATTTTCGTTCGTCACTTCCCGACCGTTGAGCCGGTTCCGATCACTGATGACTCGTTCCATCTCACGTGTTGTCCACTTTGACTATGTCCTACACTGTCGTTAAAATAGTTCATTAAATGTCGGAATAATGGCATCTCCAGCTTGGCCATCCATCACAGTATGAATGACCGATAAAGCCCTGTACTTGGGGTCAAGTCGTACTCTACAATAATTACTGCCAATTTTATGACGACTTCATATTGGTTGCGTTTTAGACATTTGTCGAACTGCTTAGGATTAAGCAGAGCGATAACAGTCAAGGGTTCGTGTGAAAATTGACTAGTCGAAGAATGAGTGGTATTTAACAGAGAGTAATAAGGTAAATGATGCCGAGATACAAATCCAGATGAACAGAAGTGGAGCTAGTTACGAGTGTTAACCGTACCATTTTCGTGCCAGGTCCGAGTAAGAAGGCTGACATCAACGCCGTTGGTCTATGGACGCACAGTTTGTATATAGGATCAATGCATATTGAGCAATAGAAACTGTTCTGTCCACTACTACTATTTCGGTTTCTTATAACGGGTATAGCTGCCGTATTCACAGTTCACCAAAGTGAATTCCTCTCCTTTCAAAAAGAGTAGCAGTCTGTACTGGCCATGCTGTCCCATGTAAGTAGCCGGTTAATTCGTAAGGTTTGACTCATAAAGATTAACCTTTAAACAAACAGTTCATTACCGTTTGAGCCACAGCGTGGCATTTTGACATTGAGTCACAAAACAATTCATCACATGGGGAAGTGAGCTTTGCAGGAAGAAACTGCTACGGAAAGTGCATTTCGAAAGGTCATTTTCCTAGGAATTACTTTAAACTCTTAAATAGAAACATACTTGATCCGTCGTTTGATAGTTTGGTACGTCCTTTCGAATGGTAATTTCAAACAATGCAACACATTCAAGTACAACCTGTGTTGTATTACTTAAACGTTGCGTCTGGTTACATTTTCCAACTTTTGTGAAGATGTACCTCACAATAAATGGAGAACGACCCACTGCATGACTTGCGGGAATGCTATCAAACAAATCTAAAACTTCACACCTTGCTTCCAATGTGAACAAATGTGTACCCAACTTTCTCCCATATATACCCAAGTGGACAGCACAACAGAACTGTATCATCAGTTCAAAATGTTGCGTTCTATCATGCTGTACCAACATTTTTGCAAATGAAATCAACTTTGACTACTTATTTGAAGCCGTCAAAACCAGACTGGACCTTGACGCGGTGTGACGGCTTGCGCATCTCGAGGACCCGTTGGGCTAAACTGGACGGTGTGGCCACCACACCGATAGAGTCACTCATGCCAGGCAGGCCAATAGGTAGAGGTCTGACAAACGAGTCTCCTGGTCCTCCAGGTTGAGGTTGGAAGAAGGTTGGCATCTTCTTCCGGAAAACGTACCAGTTCTGGTACACTGCCACCCACCCGCTGCCTTGTGGTATGGGCTTTTGAGCCAAAGGCTGTGGTTGAGAACCCTAATCATTCTCCTGTCTAGGTCTGGGCGCCCTGGCAGTATCTCAACCCACACACAACCATGAATAGTCACAATTCCAGTAATTCCATACTGCATCGGCCGTCTCGCAGTATAAACCGGGTCGCCCTATCTGCTGCATACAGCAGGGTGGATAGGCGAAAACATGCTACTACTGACCCCTCCCCCACTGTCCTATCAAATTTAGTTCTCAGGCCCCTCCCGACTTCCATTTCTGATAGTTACTCCACAGGTCCCACAACAGATGTAGCTAACCGTGGTAACACTGAGCCGGTAAGTTCCGTCGGTTGCCATTTAGCTTCAGGCCTCTCTCGTCCCTTGCTTAGACCTATAATGAGAATTAATATAGGTGCCTTCAACGTTCGCATTCTAAAACAGATAGGTCAACAGGCCGTTCTCGCACGAACGTTAGACTCGTTGCATGTCGATGTCTGCTGTATCTCAGAGACTAGAATCCAGGATAGTAGTCAGCGTATGGAAATAACAGCACCCGCATTGTCTACGCGATATTGGAGTGACTCCACAGCCGCTATTACAGGTCAAGCTGGAATAGGTATAGTCCTTAGCACGACGGCCACAGCCTCATTGATAGATTGGATTCCTGTTAACAGTAGACTCTGCGCCGTCCGCTTGGCAGGTTCTGTTAAGGCCAGCTCTAGACGCAAAACTTTCAGAAATTTATTCATTGTGTCTGCTTACGCTTCTACTGACTGTAGTGACGTCGACGTCAAAGACGCGTTTTACTCAGATCTGGCCGCTCTTCTTCGGTCGACACGTGGCTCTGAGAGTCGTTCTGGCAGGAGATATGAATGCTCAGGTCGGCCGCTTTGGTGAGGCCCAATCTCGTTTAGGTGGCAAGTTTGGAATAAGGTCACATCGGTCAGATAATGGTGGGCGATTGTGGCAGCTGTGCACTGAACATAAGCTGTTTTTAATCAGCACTAGTTTTAGGCATCGCGCACGTCATTGCTATACTTGGCGCCCGCCTTCTCCATATCAAGCCTGGTCTCAGATGGACCACATAGCTGTTAGTTACAGGTAGCGTGGTTGCATTCAAGACTGTCGTTCTTACTGGAGCACGTACCTGGACTCAGATCATGCATTGGTATGTTGTCGTTTTGTTCTTACTTTTGCTGGACAACGACCCCACCGACAGCAACGACTGCCTGTTGAGAAATTGGCTTTACCACCGGTAAAGCATAAGTACCAAACCAGCTTAGAAAGCTGCCTTAATTGTACTCACTCCGAAGACCCTAATAGCTGCTGGACACAAATCTCACAGGCTATTAAGAAAGCAGGTACTGTAGCATGCGGTACAGGGGTACATGGGTTTAATAAACACTGGATTTCAGAGAAATCTCTGGAGTTGTTAGAAGCCAGACGGAAGGTTCCTCCTGGTAGTTCACATAATAAGTCTGGAATGGATATCCGTAGGAAGCTGAAACGTAGTCTAAAGACTGATCGTGAGGCTTGGTTATTGGAAAAAGTTAAGGAAATGGAAATCGCTTTTGCTTCAGGGAACACTGGCATACTCCTTAAACTGATCCGTGCTACTGGTCCCAGGCGACCGTCTGTCAGTAAAGCCATCAGCGAGGCAGATGGCCCACTAATTTGTAGTAAGTCTACAAGGTTAGAACGTTGGACGGAACAATTTGAGGGTCAATTTAGCTGGCCTCCTGTTTCTATCGTGCTGCCTCCACAAACTTCTGATGTAATGCCCTGGTCGGTAGATTTAGAACCACCCACTGAGACTGGGGTTCGCAATTGCATCTCGGCTCTCCATCGTAATAAAGCTGCCGGTCAAGATGATCTCGTGCCCGCACTTTTTAAAGAAGGTGAAGAGGTGTTAGTTGAGGCCTTGACTCAGCTGTTTCAACTTGTGTGGTCGATGGAGACCATCACTCCGTGCTGGGGTCACGCGATAATAGTTCCTATATTCAAAAAGGGTGTCAGGAGCTCTTGTGAAAACCATAGGGGAATTAGTTTGACCCCAGTCATTTCTAGGGCTCTGGCGTCCATTGTGCTTCGTCGACTCACTGCTGTTCGTGAGTTAAACATTAGAGAAGAACAGGCAGGGTTTCGTCCCGACCGAGGATGTATAGATCATATTTTTATCCTTCGTCAAACTTTGGAGCAGCGTCATGTGTACCGCCGGCCAACAATTGCCATATTTCTTGACTATAAAGGTGCGTTCGATTCGGTGGATCGATCTACACTCTTAGAGTCGCTTAAACGCAGAAGTGTACCGACCAAGTATGTGAACATACTGTCGGCGCTTTACTCCCATACTTCGGCTCGGGTTAGGGTTTACGGTGAGCTGTCTGACAGTTTCAGCACCAGGAGCGGCGTTCGTCAAGGCCGTCCCCTTTCACCATTTTTGTTCAATTTCGTCATAAGCGAAGTAATGGAGGATTGTCTGCGGCAGTCACAAGATGCTGGTGGAAGGCTGAGCGTTCTTGATTATGCTGACGGTAAGGTTTTGCTGTTTGATAACTTTCAATCAGCGCAAGCAACTCTAAATGCAATTTCACGTTCTGCTACGTACTTCGGAATGCGCTCTGCAGCTTCGAAATGCAAAGTGCTTCTGCAAGATTGTTGTCATTACGTAGGTTTAATGTTAGATTATGAAGTCATGCAGGTTGTTGACCGGTTTGTATACCTGGGAAACTGCATCAGCCGCGTCGGCGGCGGAGGTGTGGGGAATGAAATAGAGGCGCGTATTTCCAAGGCTAGGGCGGTGTTTACTAATCTGAGGCACTTATGGCGACAGAAGGGTATCTCTCTGAAGCTTAAGGGTTGCGCATATCAGACAACGGTGAGGATTTTATTACTTTGCGGTAGCAAAACCTGGCCGCTCAGGGTAGAAGACGTGAACCGTCTTCAGGTGCTTGACCACCGATGCTTGCGTTCAATCGCTCGTATCGGGTGGCACCAACGAGTGAGTAACGAGGAGGTTAGGAAGCTGGTGTTTGGCACTGATTGTCAAACGAGTTCTTTCGTTCAGTCCTTACACTTGCACAGACTTAGATGGTTAGGTCATGTACTAAGGATGCCATCTAATCGCTTGCCACACCGAGCACTGTTTTCCGACGCTGCGGTCGATTGGCGTAAGGTACGAGGTGGACAGATGATGACATGGCGTAGACGAATGAAATCGTTCACGAAGGGGTTGGCTACTGTAGGCCGGGTTCGTCTCCCGGGCTGGAGCGCTCGCGATTCCGAGTGTCGGTGGCTTGAGACGTTAGGTGAGATGGCGGCTAACCGAGCTCAGTGGCTGAATGTTGACGTTGTTTGTCCGAGTTGTCTGTGAAATGAGTGCACTTAATGACGCGGGGCAGTGAAATCCGTGAGGAAGCTGTCTTGCTGATGACGCCTTGCTTTCACTTACAGCTCGGTTGTTTGTTTGCAAGGTGTAGGCGCCTTGATGTTGTATGTTTGAATGTAGACGTAGCTATTTTTTGTGGTTAGGTCCCCTCTCTTTCCCTTATTTTCCTTCTCTCTTTCTATACAGGGTTTGCTTTTTCTTCTTCTCCGTGGTTGTGTGACAGTTAAGCATCAATGTGAACCACTGATATATTGCTGTCTATGATGATGATGATGGTGATGACTTATTTGAAGAGACTAGAACCAGTATCACCTGAAGCGCTTGGTAGATTTAAATAAATACTTTGCCATTACCAGAAAGCATCGATTAGCCAAAACTGCTTAGTAACACCACAGCATTAAAAGATTCGAACAGATATCTAAATATTTCATTTGTGCATCCCGATAAACGATCAGATTTGAAAATTTTCTGTTGCCCTGGTTACATGACTAAGATGACTCTAATTTTATCCAAATGTATTAAATTGTAAATAAGGTGGAATCAGAAAGACGTATTCCAGTCAACAGAAGGAGAAAGACAATTGTTTGTAGATTTTCCAAAGCAAATGCCTTGGTTGAGCAGCAGGTACACCATGAACATAGATACCACACATGTACGGTCTCTTAGAGATACACGACTCTGGCAAGCCATTGCGATTGTGGTTGACGGACTTATCTAAGCATAGTCTAGTAAAATAGTCCATGAGATTTCTTGAGCCTATCAAAGCCTCTTGCGTACGTATACTTTGAAGGATATTTTTGATTTTGTTAAATGTGTACATAACCTAGATGTTGAAAAAAGAAAATGATGTACTTCGATGTATGTACTCTGATTCCCAATGTTCTCCAAGCTGGAGTGGTTGACGTAATTTGTGGTTATGGCTCTGGT
>JTDE01000226.1:148291-159376 GCA_014338405.1 Paragonimus skrjabini miyazakii | reverse complement strand
TCATTCTACTTGCTTCGCTGAAGCAACCTTCTCACAGTGTACGTTAATAATCTATAACTGTTATGCATTTCGATGGTACAGTCATCAGTGGCTCTATTGGGCCTGCGATGGCTCCATATTCTTTCGTGAAAAGAAAGCACAAACTATCGGTAGTTTGAATTATCTGCACAAAAGTTGCTCGGATACTATATTTGTCATTTGTAAAGCAGACAGCTAGATTCAACATACGTGCATACATCTCAGGAGCTTTTACCCCAATAGTAAGTTTATTACATAAATCAAAGAAGACAATCAACTGTCATTTTTGAACCTCCGGCTTATCGGGCATAAAGATGACTTTTTTAGTAAATACCACCAACAAAAACAGATGGAGCAGTTAAGTTTTATGATATAAAATTTTGCACTAACTGCTTGCAAACGTTGGTTCTTACCAACGTTATGTCACAGAGTTCGCAATATCTGTTGAGAAAAAAAATTATACAGACGGCCTCTCGACCAAGAGTCACAATGGTACGACGCAAGCTGGTATACATAAACTTACCTTTTAAGGGTCGCGAGTAACTACTCTTGATGGGACGAATATATAAGGCTGCAGTGAATTTCACGTACTTGTCACCTAAGCTTATTGTGCTGAGGTGAAAAACTCACATGCCTTTGGCGGTAAGAGAGGAACTAGTACAATTTAACTGTACACACGAACTACAGTACGTAGACTACATGGTGAGGTACTTACAGATTCGAATCTCAATTCATATATCGAAATACTGATTGGACCTTGGCCACACAGTACACCCCACAGAGATCTTCCGTATTGTTTCGCAATCTGTGGACAAACACAAATTACGTTTTTACGAGGTGTTGACAAAACACCTTGAAGGGCCACACTTATGCTTCGAGGAGCAGATGGTATTCAGCCTAACACTGTCTTTGTAGACGGTCTCACAGCGGTTGATTATTTTTGTAATGAATTTCCCCCTTTCTTTTCGGTGCACAAGTTTCCTTACGTTCCCCATATTGTGTTCATATAACGGTTACCTTCAGCTGGTTAGTATAAATCCAGCTTTTATTGATTGACTGTATCTTGACCACTTCACTTGCGAATCAGTCGAAAAGTGAAACATTTGCTTTACTATAAACAGGTCACGTCGGTTTTTGACTATTTACCTTGTTTTGTGGAGCAGTGATAACTTAATTAGCCAAATATAGGTCATACAAACCTCCCAGCACAGAAGAACGCTTGGTTATTAGATGTAGTCTACCGATTTGTTTGTACGCACCCAAGTGTTTAGGGGCTTGACTACCACTCAGTGCATGTGGACGACTAAAATGAAATAAATGTTACTCCAGCGTACATTTCACGTAACAGCTTTGCATTACTCGAAGCCACAGTATGCGGCAAAAACAGTTTACTTACGTACGCAAACGCACTTGTATGACTGTTTTCGTGCACGTAGACGATCAATAAATTCCGACTCCCGTTGGAACCAATCAAGATCTGGTGTCACTCCAAACATGATTACAATAAATGGGCTTCAAGTGGTTGGGATATATCTGAATCGTAGGAGAAAGCTGACTTAAAGTACGCGTAAAGTCTAGCACAAACGTGCACGCTGTCTTATCTTGTGTTGACACCACACAAACAACAATTTACTGCTTACTGACTAATATGGCTACAGAGGTACCCAAATGAGTTCTGGTAAAAAATAACAGAATTTATTTTAGAATAATATATATGTACCGTCTACGGATCGGTTAAACAAGGATAGGAGTCTCTCTAACTATTTTCCGGTTCAAGTTGTCGACGGGTTCTGATATCACTCGTATATTTCGATGTCAGGTCAGGGTGTCTGTGAATTTGCGGAGCGCTCTAAACCAAATGGCTCACAATGGTTTGGTGAAACAGCGAATGGAAACGGGATTTTCTCACTAGACTTCTAACACTCTTCGAAGACGCACACTGAGCGGTCTTACGATTTAGGTGGGTAGTCAGAACCTCTCAGAGTGATAGAGCTGACAGAATTGATCCAGACAAAGCATACATCTCCATGTTAACGAGCTTAGGCTTTTATTCGGTGACGCGCGAGCAGTCATCACTGACGCAACTCAACCAGGAGGTTAACCAGTGTAGGTCTTTAATCAACACTGAGACTTCAGTACGATGTTTTTTGCTCGACTTTCTGTCCCCACGATGTTACTGCTAACCATCTAGTTCTAACCACTCGGTAAATGTAGAATGATTCCAGAGGAAACCCTGAATATGTATCAGATTGGCAAGGAAACATAGAAAAGTTATGTCAAGATACTCGAACACACGATTGAGACAGGTGACATGGGCTAGGACTAGACGAAAACAACATAAATGTCCACAGTAAAAGCACTTACGTTCCCGGGGCTTTCGAGATCAAACAGCATTGTAATATGGGAAGAAAGTCCTTAAGCGCTTTGGTCCGTCACTCGTTGATATATCTTGCAAGTCTTATCCCAATCATTTGCGATGTTTTTTATCGCCTTGAGGTATGCAGGTGCATTTTTGTTGAACAGTTGAGTTCCCACAATCTACACTTTCATTGTGACACTAATAGTGGAATCCCTTAAAATTGGCTGTCTCCTTGCGACAGTTTTACATATCAGCTTCACTCCAGCTACAATGAACGGAATTTAAATCGTGCGGTCAACTTCCGTGTTATTAATGAATGGTTGGCTTTTAGTTGTTATATCATCAGTGCTACTATAGAATCAGTCAGGATTCATGACTATATACAATCTATTAGGCCGATTGTAAACCTCTTGATTCGGATGGAACAAGATAGAACATTTAAGGTTTACTCGGATAAGACTGGTTATGTACATAAACAAGCAATGGTTAGCAAAGTAAACAACTTACAACGAAGTGAACTTTGAACACGGAATTTAACCGTCAGCAGGTATCAGTCACTAATGCGGTGGCCTAAACGATTCAATGAGACGGTACAAAATAAGCAAAAAGAGGAGAGTACAAACGAGTGTTCGTGATACTAATTCGAAGTATGTTATGTGTGACAATGTGAGAAATGTCCGGCCAGTATTTAATGTAATCAACAAGTGGGAATATGTACGAAGGACCTATAATACGATAGTTCGATCAGTAGGATATAGGTATACATGTAGTTGGGACTGACGTTGTGCATCTCGTCACTCATGGTCACATAGAGTGACGGTAACGCCGCGGGGCGGGGTGTGAAGGTTCACTGATTCGAACCTCCCGACAGACGTCTTGTCATCGCGCCCTCACTTTCAATACCGAACATAAATTTCATTGATTTCATTGATCAACAGCTACAGTGTTCGTATTCGGAGTGTTGGACTGATTTGGTTGTGACGGAAGCATTTTACGTGGGAATTGTGCATCCTTTTTTAGAAGAAAAATGAACTACGATGCTCCTGCCTGTCACCCACTTCTTCATCACTCCCATGTTGCACAAGACCAACCGAAAACATCTAAACCTCCAGCCATAACTGTTTGAGTACAAATGGAATTGGCAACTGTGGGTTTAGAATTAGAGCTAGCTAAGCTGATATCGAACACGTATGTAGTGCAGTTTATCTCTTGTTGGTAGATCGATGGGCGAATTGCTTTATCTTCGACACAAAACGATGCTCATAAGGACAAGACAAATGCCGATCAATTACCGGCTGAAAACACAAATGAATCATCATTGTCTTCTCAGGATGGTTCGCATTAAACTGAAATGCTTGGGCGTTTAACCAAAGGCTGTCACACTATCGATTGGAGTTGCATTTATTGCATTTACGGTTCCCATTCCTGTCAAACCAAGGTTTGATTCAGTCATTGAAGCTGGCTGAAGCTGCTCGGTACTGTATTAAAAACAGATTGTCAATACACATTTGTGAAATTATTATGTATGCGCTGATCTTAGGTGTTAACGAGCAAATACACGGATTTTTCAGTACCATTTTCGGGTTCTGAGTGAGGTTTTTACACACACTGTACACTACCTACTTGTTCACACGCGGTTTATCGACTGTGTTCTTCAGCGGTTTAGATAGAATAGTCAACAAACGAATCAGTCCAGCGTGTGAGGTGCGTAAACCCGGTTGCCAGTCTGCCATTACCTACCATGAGCAATGAGTCGAGATGTTCATTATGGGAGCGGCTTTAAGGCCATCTGCGGGCGGTTTAGTAAACACATAGCTTAACCAATTCCACTAACCACCTCTGTTGCCTAGGTGACCCATATCAGAGGCTGTCAAAAACACGGTCCATGACATGCAAACACACCTAGAACAGGCTGAAGTTTGAATCATGCCGAATGTTACCCTGGTGACGCCCCTCGACGTTGTCCTCGCTGTACGGCCACAGGTCCTGACAGTGCCATCGTCCAATCCCCGGCCGCCGTGGTTTCTGCTATCGGGGCTGGCACACCTACGCACCACGTTCCGGGCTTAGACGTCAGGTCACGCACACAAGCTAACGTTCGCGCGTATATTGCCTGCCTGCCTGTTTGTCTGACGATCGTGTGAATCAGTATGTCGGTTTAAGCGAAGTGCGTTGTAGATAGACAGACAGGCTGATAAGCAGGCAGACATAAACACAGCGAGCTGCCTGCGCCACTCCAACAGCCGTGCCATGTCTGCCATTGTCCGTTGTCTGAGTCTGCGCGCCCGTCGTGGAATCTAATGTGGCACGCGCGTCCACCCGCTATTGTGTATATATTTGTCTGAGTAGCCGTCTCTCGTCGGTCCGTCGTATCATCTTCGTCTGGGCACCTGGCTCTGTCTCGTTGCTTATCGCTGTGGTACCCGTCCGCCTGTGTTCTATTTGCTTATGGTTTCTGGAGCAAGAACCGTACGATTGCAAATTGCCCCATACAAAGTGACAGTTCAACCTTCTGCGTTTTAATCTTTGTCTTTTGGCCGTGGATCCCTTTAAATCTTTTCTCATGTCAACTACGGTTGTCGGGCATCGGCCCACATCACATCGTCCATTTCGGAATTTAGTGCAGGTTGGCTACTCGTCCCCCCGCAATGCGGCACAAGTGGAGACAGCTGCTCCCCACGAGGAGGCTCTCTTGGCTATTTCGATGAACTCAGGTATAGCGGGTGTCAGTTGTACAAAGCCTTTCTTTTTACCTCCTCGTAATGCAAACGATGGAACTCACGGTGCTGTTGAAAAAGGTCTTGGCTATGGCGCTTTCGGAGTTGTCTGGTAAGTCCGCAGTTTCGGTATGGTTTATGCATTGATCATAGTTTATAGTAGGTACTAGATCAACAGTGATTGTCTCGTGTTTAATTTTCATCACTTTTTCTCATGTTTCATTTAATTTAAGGGGAGATATTTTCTTAGGAACACTGTTGCTGTCAGGATCCGTGCATTTTGCACGGACGAAATCACCTTGTCAGTCGCACAACAGCTGATGTGTCATTCGCGAATAGCTCACAGTCTTACTAAACAATTGCTAGTCTTGTTGGATGGCAGAACTGCTGACCTGTGTTTGGAATTTAGTTACCCTGTAAACTAGTGAATGCCAACTTTCAGCTGCCTTTTTTGGATGTCTCCGGTTAGTAAATCGACTTTGAAACACCCCGCATAGATTAACAGGCGTTTAATCTGGTTTCTAGACATCTCATTCAGATCACTACGAGTGAAATCTGACCGCTCGAATGGTAAGCAGACGACTTCCTTAACTCGTAAACCGAATCCTTTCACAGTTCTGACACTCTTTAATAACCACCCGTTTGCTCCACTATTCGCATTTGTTTGTATTATGTAAGACTTAGCTTTCTGCCCGTGCGCTCACACAAATCGCATTCATCTTCGTTTAGAAAGCTTTCAATCTACCTCACTCAAGCCAACGGTAGTTTACTCTGTCGTCCCATGAGGATTACCCATCACTTATCCGAAGCTTGTTTGGATGTATCTTCGACCATCGGAACCAGATTCGGTGCAGCATAGCATCCGCACCCAGGAAAAAATGTTCGGTTGTGTACTAAACTCTCGGCTCGCGGAACCCGGCAACCCGTTCATCCCATATGCCGGTGTACTTGTTATGCGTCTGACAGTACCGAACGGACACATAGCGATCACATGACTCCTTGAGAGCTGCATGGTCGAGTTTGCTCGTCGGAGAGCTTAACTCCAATAATCTGCTCTGCTCATACTTTTCTACCTGTCTTGACCGTCACAGGCCCACAGTTCGTTTGGTTTGTAGCAACTTTCTGTCTCTTTCACTGACGCTGACCACCATGTTTCACTCTCATTTTGGCAACATGGATGTATCCAATAATTGTGGTGATGTAAACGGGGATTTTGCCGGGGGTATCGTGTACCTCCGCCGATTGTGGCGTTTGAAATTTACTGTTAGCACGCGACACACGTGCTCCATACACCAAATCAGAGTTGCCTAGGTAGCATCCACTTACATCACGTTTTCCAACTAGTATAGTCTATCGAATACTCCACAATTGAGGTTTGAGTATTTCTCCTAAAGCAAAGATTAGTTTGTTTGTATTGGAGACCTCACTAGCGTGTGCCCCAGTTACCAGCAACGGAGGCTGTTGGATTGAGTGCGTTAATTTTTCTCCAATGAGAACTCGTAGCGTATTTACAGGTTTGAGCTCAGGTAATTCATTTGCTCAGCTTTGCTGCAGTTTTGAGATTTTCAACAACCGCTTCCCAGATGCACGGATTCTGTATCGCCAGCATGCTTTCACGAACCATGGACAAATAAGCAAGGAGACCATTGCAGCAGCTTGGGAAAAATGATTCTTCGTAGTTGAATGCTTTGCATGTTTTCGCTTGACATACATCGCACTGTTTATTGGTGGCCCCCTGGACTATGCTGGGTTCAAGCCAGTGACGTGTATTTGCTGATTTTCAAGTATTTTTAAAACGGGCAATAAGACAGCATTTCCTTAGTCATGTACTGTTTTGCCTAACTCGAAAAACATGTGAAGACTTTAGTTACTTTGTAATCTGTCTTCTGTTCGGTCTGTTCGATCTAGAACTTTTCCGTTTAGGACTGGGCAATGCAATAGTTGGTTTAAATGTTGCATGACTTAACTCATCGCTATAGCTTGTTAGAACTCGGCAGTAGTGCATATCCTTGCGACAGCCAGAATTAGAACTCCGGCCGCGTTTTCATGAGGCATCATCATCATCACATACAGTAGTATATCAGTGGTTCATATTGATGCTTAATTGCCATGAGGCAACCATGTTGACAATTGAACCATTGATTTCGCATTAAAATAAGTGAATCGTCAAAGGCAAACACAGCTAAATTTGTCTGTATGTGCTACTGGCGGGCTCTAACATGAACGAAACCGGAGTACAGTTCTTCTTTTTGAAAGGGGCGGCCTGTAAAGTCCACGCGAAAACTTTGAACATTTGTGAGTGATGTTCAATTTATGTCAACCAAAACCCCCTACTGCTTACCAGTAGTTACGATTCGTATAGGTAAACTACCCAACTGGACTAGTTTTTTACATCGCAATGTCGGCGCACATCGTAGCATCTGCCCTTCTGTATCTAAAGAGAGATTACGGATAGATAATCAAGGACGGTTGTGATCTTGTGCATTACTCAGACGAATTTGGACAGTTTGGTCGTGTTTAAAGTGATGTCAGTGGCGCAGTAATCAACTCATTTGCTTCATGAGAACGTGGTTGGAATTCAAGTCCCGGTCGTAAGGACTTCTGCTACTGAAGTGCTCTTGCTAACTTGAAACTTCAGTCTTGTTCTTCTTTTCAAAAGGATTCAGCTGAGCAAGCTTTCCCGAATGCAAAGCTGTGATCAGGTGCGTGATGTTTACTGTTATTTGAAAACTGTTCATTTTGATTCATGTATCGCTTGGGCCCTCTACTAGCGAACAGTCGATGTTACCTTTATCTATACAACTCGGCACCAGTCAAGAGATGTGCCCCAGTTTGTGGTCAGCGTGTTCCATCACTTTTATCGCATACGGTTACATGCTGCTAGTTTCGATCCAGTACGTTGCCACACAAGCGGTGTCGCCAACATGTTTGGGTTTGGGACCATAGCAATCATTTTGTTCCTGACTAGGACAAGATGCTGGGGTCATACATTTTCCACAAGTACGTGTATGTATTATATTGTATTGATTGTATGGGCTAAAATGTTTTAGCAACACGTTTCACAAAGCAGTGATACCATGTGACCGGTTAACTTAAGAAGTTTCCGAAGGAAAGTTGTAAATCATGTGAATCAGCTCGTCGCTTTACGGTCGACTGACTTGCTGTGTCCTGTTTATAGACCTTGAACCAATTAGAGACCATGTACATGCACTTCGGATCGATTTGACTTCCTGAATCCAGGTTCGTAGTGTCAGCCATATCCTCGGAAGATATGATGGAAGGCAATATGCTCACCTAGTCTTTTAATCAGTTTCCAACAGTTGGGTAGGGCTCTCCGCCAGCTCACGACATTCCAAGGCTTGTAGGCATGACACTGAGCACGTCATTAACCATGCTTGCCAGTGTTCAGAGCGGCCATAGTATCCTGATAGTATTGACTGAAACTTACCGATCGTATGTTTACGATATTCGGGAAAATTAATTGGATCAGATTGGTGCTAAAGACCAACTTTCAAGAAGATATGCTACGAACGTTCATTTTTTCAAAAGACTATTTAGTGTTGATAATACATGTTGGTCATAGGAAGCGCAATTCATATTCAAAAGTTCATTCAAAACTTGTCCACATAGAGTCAGCAAGGCTGGTGCCAGTAGCTTTTGGTTGCATAACCATCAGGACCTGTTGTTAGGATAGCCATGTTGTCCGAAAACCAGATTTTTACGAGTTGTAATACAATAATTTGCGTGAGGTTAAATTAGGTTTTCAAGTTTGTCGAATTCTTTTACTGGGTTGAAGAATGAGCTGGAAGACGACAATTGCATAATGCAACACCCATCCCATGTGTTGTGCATTAACGCACTATCAAGACAAGAGCCGGCAGTGGCGTTGGGTTGCTCCGAATTAGGCTTCTTCGAACAAGTTTCGAGGATATTACTAAGCGCAATGCAAGTTTATTTTGGCTAATAGTCACATTTCTGTTTGCGTGAAATCCGTAGACCAGTCAGGACGTTCAAGTTGGTTCTCATATTTGATAGAGCCGCTTGCATACAACTTTGCTCCGGCCTGGATCTTCCATACTTTATTCTGCACCAGATGTTACGATCTGTATCTTCTGTATACAGACCATGGGCGAGAGTGAGAGGTTTTTTCTCGAAGACCTATTACACATCCATGGGTGCTTTCTAAACGGTGTCATTTCTGTGGTACGATAAGAGAAGACAGTGATGTCGCGCTCGGTCCCGAGCTGTCTGACTGCAGTGGCGGAATTCAGTGCTGTCGTGCTTCGGTGTTCTGTAGCCACGTTGTGTCTGATTCATTGATTACCCTAAAGTTAACGCAGCAAAGGGACCATCGCAGTGATGAACAAACTATGCGGCGTTGCCTTCATTTTCTTGACCAAATAAGCTAAACATCAATCAGTTAAATAAAACAGTTGTTAAATCGCAACGTCAAGTCAGTTGATGGGAATTCCGCTTTTTATTTTCAATGGGTTTGTTTTTATTCAATCAAGCAAACAGAGGGATCAATAAGTTAGGAAAAATAGTGAAACAAAACGTATAGTCCTTGAGTGACCTGGTTTACGTTCTCAACAGGACATCTTTGTTAAAAAACATTACTGGAAATGTTCTGCCCGATTTTCGGTACACCTTCAGTTCGTCATACCTTCATACATTGATGTATTTAGTAGGGAAATTCTGTGAAGCCGTTGTTATACACTTTTTTAATTTAATTATAACCTGTAGTTACGGATTGTATATTACGGACTTCAGTTTATTTCATGGAAAACTGTTGAAGAGAGTTGAATCAGGTAATCTCAGGCCACTCGACTGCCCATTCCAATCACTTTAAGGTGGCTTTCGTGGCTTTCCAATACGCCGTACTGTTGGACTCAAGTTCGACTCAGTCTTTCTGGTCCGAATGTCAGAACATACAAGCGCATTCTAAAGGAAATTACACTTGAATGAAACAGTTAGAGCGTGAAAACTGGTAGATGCGAACATTTCGTATTGAATCGTCAATGCTAAATTTACAGTAACATGAGTCGGTTTTTTGTAGCAAACAATTAAGGGGGTGGATATCCATCCCAACATTTGGTGCGCATATTCTAACCGAAGGTCCAGGCAACCGGTTGGCCGGTGCCCATACGCACCTGAGCGTTGGACACGCTGGTCAGGTTGCTCGCAGGCTCTTTTTCGTAGTCTCTTATTATAAATACTATCTATCGTCTAGTTATCATGTCTTACAGCACCCTGTAGTGACACTTATTCGTTTGCCCGATTCGACTGAATTCCAGTTGGCTCGGAATTTTTACCAACAAACAACGGGTATTCAGTAAATTTCATCTAAATTACAGATAACGAGTTCGATCATACATAGGTAAATATAGTTATTTTTAAGCAGTTGCTACGTCCTTTTCGCGTCTGGTCAATACATGCTGGAAGTTGCTAATTGTTTTTGTCCGTTTTTTGTCTAAGCGGGTAAAACTGGCTACCAGGTAGCTGTGAAAAACACTAATATAAGTTCTCCGCAAGTGCACCTTCATTATCGAAAATGTACTCAGGTGTGGCTTTAATTACTACGTACGGTTGATTTTCGGCAAATAGAACGGAATACTGTAAACTGAAGCGACACGGGTCCGAAACGGAGTTACGGAACGGACAATTGTCACACACGGTCTAGAATTTACACGATGACTTTTGAACAGCGCGACACAGCCTAAGGTTTATGCGACGTAACGGCACCATATCGCGTGGCGGCGGCGGGGGGGGGGGGCGTTCAGTTTTGGGTGCGTAGGTCTAACATTGAGCACCAAACATACAATTACGTTTTAACAGTATTCTAAATTGAACTGTTAGCCACTCATTTCACTGTCCAGTTTGTGGTTCTAATTATCAGGCGCCTCCAGTGTAGATTTGGGGAACTTAAAGAGGCTTTTGGGGACAGTTGATCCAGTATGGCATCCGGCATCATTGTGACATATACTTGACTTT
>JTDE01000226.1:119511-148191 GCA_014338405.1 Paragonimus skrjabini miyazakii | reverse complement strand
ACATATGTGGTCAAACGCACATTCATCCGAGTTCAAGTTGTCTACACTGATCATTCCGATGTATCGATCTGTTATTTCCCGGCATCGCTCACTTTCTTGTTCACGCGTGCGGAAGTAAATATTAGATCACTGTTTAAGTGTCAGTTGGTCTGGGGACAGTCATGACTACAGAATTTCTTCGACTGGTGATTTTTATCCCATCGGTGACTGTTGGTTTTACCTGGACCCAATAGCAACACGAGCATAGCATTCGATGACCACTTGGGTTCCTAATAGATTTTCCGTTGCTTCAAATCTGAGAACTAGTGTACCTACTGTTTTTGTGTTTCGATCAAAAGCAAGGCTGACCGTGAAGTCTAGTACGTGCTGTTCCGCTGATCTCTTGCAGTCGGTTGTCCCTAAAACTGCGTTTCCGTTATTCGATCTTATAGCTACGTCTTACACATTGAGTTAACATTTCCAGAAGTGAACTGAATGGTATGTGAACCTGGTTAGACCGCTATTTTTGGTAGGCCTATCGTACAACCCCATTGCGTGATAGTTTCGCTAGGTCCTGAGCACATGATTCAGCATTCACATTCTTGAACCTACGCCTAATCAGGGTATCACTGGGATAGCAACCACGTTCTGTGTCGCTCACGTGACTGGAGATAAATCAGACAAACTGGCTATTCGGTTGTAAATATTTATGCGTTGGCAATTACTACATTGAATCGGTTGTGATAAACTGCATTGCTCACTAAAAAATGTGCCTCCCCCTCAATGGAATTTGACAGATAGGTGCTGCAAACATGTACTTCATCGTTTCTTGCAGGCAGTCATTTCGATCAATCTGTTACCTGCAGCTTTCCTATCTTCGTATGATATTGAATTGCCCCTCCGTGTTTCTTATTAGCCTGATTATTCAGAGTGGAGTTACATCATCATGTGCGACACATGATTCCTGAGGCGAATCCGCGCAGGTAGTAGTAGATCAAGTTGGTGTTTAGGTTTTCGCGAACAACCATGAGACAATGAATGTCACACCATCATGGTACGATTCAGTTCGGACAAAACCCCGCAGGCATGACGCGCTCTCAGCTGGCACAGATGATCAAATGTATGAATTGCATTCTCATGGCTCAAAAATGCAGTATTTTTGTCCATGTGTACCGACAGATAATCCACTAGTTCTGAGCGAATAAAGTAAGTTGTTGTTGACGTTTCCCTTACGGTAAACTTTGTTTACCCATTCTTTGATACCTATTAGTCAATAGCTCTGGTACCGTTTCTTATTCATAAGCCCCTATAACCTTCGTTTTTTTCACTCGACTCAACACAATTCCATCGCGCTATGCATGCTGACCTACGAAGTCGAAGAACCTAGTGTTGGCTATCGAATGGCGAGTATTCATACTTAGAACGACATAGCTCAAGGGCCGCTTAATTTTCATGTCAGCTGCTGTCTACCTAGTACATCCGGGAGTACATAATTTGACGCAGCTGGTCGGCTTCATCTTTTGAATCAGAGATCATCATGAGCAGTAAGAAAGATCCCAGGATGTGCGCATGAGAATACCTATAAACCAAGACAAGGTACTGGTGACCCACATATACGTTGCGCATTCTCCGAGAAAAATGTATTTTCTTTTTAGGACAGCCCCTCGAGGGCTTGGAAACAAAGTGACTACTTCTTTTAACTGAGTACAGCCGTGCTCTGAGAGTCACCCAACCTAACACAGTTAAGTTGAACATCACAGGAACAGTTGTATTGTTATTGGGGATCAGGTCTAAACCTATTGTTGTAGTGACATTCTGCAACAGTCGCTTGAAGTCTCTCGTGCCATGTGTCGATTTTACTCTGTGAAACACACGTATGATCATCCCATTTTCCATCGGTCAGTACACAGAGCTCGATGGACTTGTTTTACGTCGGGTTAACCAATGAGAGTCATACGGACTGTCGAGTAAGGGGCAGTAGTGATAGGACGAATGCTTGGTATTCATCAAATGTCATATATAAAACAGTTTGTGGAACGCCAACCACAACAATAAAAATTTTAGCATTCACCATGAACGATTGGGTGATGCGTCATTTCACATAGGCAACGGGCAGGTCTTATCCGTACAGGCGGAAGACACGTTTTAACCGTTAGGTTTTCCCCCCTTTACTCTGATACAGCAAATTTCAACTGTTATGCAGAAGATGAGTAAATGAGTATCACTGCTAAAAGTAACAGTTGATACTAACAGCATCTAGTCAGAACAAATATCAGTGCTATACAAAACACCTCTTGCTTTTCACATCTTCCATATTGGTAGAATGAGAATCAGCTTTAATGCATGAACACATATACAGTGGAACGTTTTAAGGTGTAGGCAACATCGATCGATAGCTGATCACATTCGTTTTCCAGTCGTTAATTTAGGTGCGTCTATAACCGACTGCTAAGACTGATTCGTTCAGTCCGTCCTAATCACGGCCGCATGCAGACTGACCTTGGAATATCACATCTCGCACAATCGTTTTTTTCAATTCCGTGCTGGATTACTATTCCCAGTAACATGCAGACATCCGTGATCAGTATAAAATGTAGCTTTGTGGAAATAACACTTGCCGAAATGCCTGCCTGCAAAAGAGGAAGTGAATCATGTTAGTGACAGTACTCCGTCATACTCCAGTGAGAGAGCCATTCTTCTGACGGCAGTGTATTAGGATGTTAATATCGCAGCTATCCGTATGTCGAACGTTAAAGGCATCGAGGCGTTATGAAATTAGATCACACGACTTGAAAGTCATGGTGATTCACGAATGTCTTTGGAACTGGACGCTTGCAAATAACGTCTTTTAGAATAGACCGACCGCTCTTTGAAGATACGATAACTAATCCTTATGTCTCCAGATCGATGCCGTACTAGCTGTATCAACTTTTGGCTCCTATGTCCACGTTGCATCATCCAGACAATTACAGAAACAAAGTCCAAACGTCTAAGAAGCGTTCAACTTTGGAATGAAATAATCATGAAGATAAGACTGAATTGGGTCATACGACTACCTAATAATGTGAACTCGTGAAGTATGATATTTTGACTACCGAATCGAGGTTCGCTTTATAACATCGGTATTGGAAGACTTGAGCTGTGAATAGCAAATAACCAGTCAATCGGCAAAAAGCTCACATTCCAGTGTTCAAGACGATGGGAGTCGCATACATACAGGTGTGAGAAGCGGTCTGAATGCAGCGACAACGCCGAATGGAAGTGTCGCCGGATAGGAGGATTGTAATAGCTGAGAGTTTCGGTCATTACTTTGGATCAGTGAGTTAAGTTGTTGATGAGTCTCATCATGTGAGGCTGATCAAACATTTCAAAGTAGAAAACAACACTTTTTGTTCAGCACGTTGGCCACATCGAACCCCTGTCAGAAACTCTTGCGTGATCGCAAGATAAAAGGACAGGAGCTTTCTTCTAGGCTCAGTACTCTCAAGAGGTTTCGAGAACGGCTTAGGGCGATAAATGCCTTGTGTAATCGATAGTTTGTAACTGAATATCGCCACTCACCGCTAAGGTTAGTTATCATTTATTTTTGTAGGACTAATGGCTCTTTTTATTGTGATCGTGTCCGTTTTTACGTCGTGGGGTTTTAGCCCTACATGTGAGGTGCCTTGCGACTCAGTTGGTACGTTTATTTGTAACACTCCAGGTTGTTTGTTTGTACTGGCCACGGCTACAGGAGCTCGAAGTAACAAACATCTAATATTTTACGGTGCTCGCTGTTAAACCGATTTAACGTTGTAGTTTTACAACCGCACTCGGTGGTGTTAGTAGATTCTTTACTTGGATACTCTAGTTAGATTCACATCCTTCAATGCTAATACAGTGAATTCAGCTCTCGGGTTACTCAGCTGGCTGCTGGGATCGTTCCAGTCAGGTTGCTTTTCGATTATGTTCAACTAGTTGGTCTAAATATCTCAGCTCGCCATCCGCACCTGATGAAAGGCATTGCCGTTATTGTGAAGGCACAACGAATAACCACAAGCGGATTGCTACATATCGCTTACAATCCTATCCAAAGATGGTAAATAAACTGAAATAGTTTCACTAAACTAACGGCATGTTAGAAGAGATATACTCTTAGTATTTAGGATCTTCCATCTTTCTTATCACCTATTATTAAGTGTGCTTTTACGTAGCCCGAATAATCGTCTCAGGATAACTCGTTAGAGCTGCAGTATCATTTGGGCCGTTTGACTTGCTAAGAACACTTTCGGCTTCCGCGTGTGTCCAGTCTGAAACAATCACCAGTTTTTCAGTACAGTCATCAATGATGAAATTCGTGCACAGATTTGATGCGCACACGCGGGGAACACTAAGCCGAACCTTCAGACTAACGGAATCATTGCGGCGGATCGAAGATGTTTTCGACCCTTCGTTGATGCCTGCAATAAGCTGTTTTATCTGCATACTGAGGTGTGCTTGTATTTTGTTTCATATGCTGGGACTGGGTTTCTTTTTCATCAACTTTCCTCTGACTTTTCCTCGTTTGTAGTCGTACTACGGCTGGACTTCCCAACCTGAAACCATCTATCAACTTCTCTCTTTTCACATCCTCCAAAGCAGATTCAGATGTTATTAGTCGTCCTCAACTTCCTCATATCCGTAACTTTCTTTTGAATCTTGTGATACTTAGGTGGACGGTTTCCAGAACACTGACGCAAGGGGGTCATTTGGCGAAAGTTGTAACATTCTCACGCTGCTTGTCGAGGACTACTGACGAGTCTTGAGCTGTGCTAGATAGTTCGCAAACTCTTCAAAGTCAGGACCAAGGTTTAGCATCCAGTTGACAGTATTTCGTAAAAAGTATACATTTTTCTTCAAAAAACTAGCCGCGATGTTTGCGATAGCAATGCTCTTGGTTGTTTTTTTGGGATCTCTCCAACTGGATCGGCTTATTGAATTTCAAACCCGTCTAGTTCATTATTTGAGTATAGCGATGTATTGCCCTGACTATTGGAAGATATGTCGGAAATTCATTGTCAGTGTCTTGTCTGGTTACAAAGTTAATGATCAGTTTTATTCTTTCGTTCCGTTCTTGTACCTTGTTCGCCCTATGCAGCTGTCGCTTTTTCAAACTTTTCCTGAGTCCTAGTGTTTGCCGTAACATTGAATCTGGTGCCGATTTGTTAGACGCTGTTTCTCTTTTTATTCCTGCCGTTCTGCAGGTCGGTGATCGATCCACGTGACGGGCAACGGGTCGCACTAAAACGGATCCCGCGTGTGTTCCACAATCCGATTACAGCGAAGCGTGTGCATCGGGAACTTCGAATGTTGTCCTGCCTCAAGCACGACAATGTGAGTGGTGTGTTCGTGACCGCGTTTCCCCTTTCTTCGCTCCGAAAATTTGTATACTCGGCTCCGGTGACATTCGTTTCTAATTTCGTCTATTCTGTTTGCTGTTTGTGTCGACCGTTGTGAGTCCTAATGAGAGACACATACGTACATTGACCGTTGTTCGACTGTACAAATGACCTCAAGTGTTAAATTTCTATCTGGGTTTCTGAAACGAGGTTGATCTACCGTTTTTCAGGGTCATCTATGGAAACAAATGGTCCGATACGTTAGTGCAGTATGCTATTATGATTGACCTCACGGTTCACTAAGAAGCGTGTCTTGTAACAACACCATTGTCGCTTTTGAGAGCGCGTGATTCTTTGTATCAGCTGTTTTTCCGAATCCTCTATCAGCGATAGCAGTAGCTCGGTGAGTGATAGGAACGCATGAGTACCATGAAGCTATGGAAAAAACAATTCACTCGTAAAAATGAAGAAAGAGAGAGGGTGAGACATCTTTTTGCACATCTATTTAAATCAAAACCGTGATGCAAGAAGTGTTGTTCTATCATCCCCTTCCATATGTGTTATATATTCCCTATTTCGTTTTCAGTGCTGTTTTGGTGACGAGCGTAGATCACTTGCTGTTTGCTAGTCCTAGTGGATTCACAAGGTTCGTGTTCCTTTGTTTTAATTCTACAGCTAGTGAGGGAGCGCCTGCTACTTCACAACGTTCACTGATCTGTTTTTTTAAACTACTGTGTATCTGTTGAATTTTCACTCTCTCTCTCTGTTTATCCACAGATTGTCAACCTAATCGATGTGGTCAAATCGGAAAGCTACTTGAATTTTGAAGAAATGTATCCTTTCCGTTCCACACTTACTCAGCCCCAGGGTTTTCGGTTTTTCTTGTGAGATTTACACTTAAATTAGTTCAAAAATTGGCACAAGCAATCGCGTTTAAACTTGTTTATTCATGAACTTGTTTGCGTGAATAGTTACTCACACTATCGAGTGTAAATCGTGAGTCTTCCTCTTCCTGCTGGATCTACTATCTTATCTCTACTAATTGTTTATGCATATTCTCGGTGGGGTTTCGTTTGTAACAACCCACTCAAGTACTATGCATTAGACAAAACTGTCGGTCGATTTACTATGGACTTCATTAATGATAGTTAATTAGTAAGGGCAACCTCCTTTGGCGGCCTGCTCTTTTACTTCTGAACCAGCTGAATCTGACAAACTGTTAGAAGAAGTGGATGCAGGACTTCCGGCCAGACCGCTCTTGGTGGCGGTTACAATCCATGGACCCGCTAATTTACAAGCATTCAACCAATTCTGTCTACCGTCTAGTAGATCTGTATGACGGTTGTACGTATATGTTAGAGTCGATTTACTGAATGTATGCATGCGATTAGTAGTTAGTTCGACATGAACCAACAGTTTAGTTAACAGAACTCCGAACGGAATTCTCGCCACTCTCCTATATTCTTTCGAATAACAAAAATTTGGCCCTCTGTATAGACAAAACCATAGTGACTGTGCCCTAACCACCGGTGACTAACAATCGCACAGATTTGCTGATGACTCAGGTAGGCTGCTACGACCCACTCTGTGAACAACCATTTGCGTTTTAGACCACGCTTTTGCCCCTCGTGTTTGTGTGTGCGTGTGCATTTGTGTTCGGCTTGTTTGTTCTTTTGTTGATTGGCCGACGGTTGGTTGTCTTCAGGTCAGCCACAAACCTGTTTTCCCTCACCTAGATTTTCAGGTCATCGCATCTGGCGTTCTTTGTTTCACAAACGTCTGTTTCTCCTTGACCCGCCTCTCTGTTCACCCTAACCCCATGGCTGTCATCCCCGTCGGAACATCTTATCCACGTTCCCAGCTACCTTCTGTTTGAACTGATGCAGACTGACCTTCACAAAATCATCGTGTCTCCACAGCCGCTCTCGATGGATCATGTGAAAATTTTTGTGTATCAAATCTTACGAGGTAAGAAAAATGATCCTTAAATTTAGTCATACTCAAACTGCACACTTCTGTTATTCCGTTGCTCCATAACCGAACAATTGAAATGACGCAAAGTATACTATTGGCCACTAATGTTGACATCAGCCGGTGGACACAGTGATTGTACGGAGTTTTCAACAACAACAATCTAAAGGGCAAATTGTAACTTTCCCACGAGATTGTAAAACGGTAAGACAACGGAAAACGTTCTGGGGTCGGTTGCTGACTAATCTTTCACTCAAATCACTCATTGTTCTGTTTATTGCAAAGATAACGTGGAGATCGAGAAGAACTGATGAGGAAGTGTGCACAAATAGAGATTCGGAGGATTGGGTAATGTTTCTGTGAGATTCACAGAATGTGAATCTTGTGGTACGAATCAGAGAGAAGCCTGTGGGCAAATTCACTGCCGGCATTGAAGTGATTGGAACCAACACAGTAGTGTGGACGCATTACGAGGATACTTGACTCAATGACACGACTTCGTGATCTGTCTTAGTGCCGCCCAACAAACACGGTCGGGAAACAGTAACGCTATTGTGCAAACACACTCCATGGTAGGTAGTTTTATAGAATCAAGAGACGAAATTAGATGTACTAAAGAATAGATAGAAGGCGGTAAATATCTAGCTGTACACGGAATGTTGTGACTATGAAAAGGCAAGTAAATCTCTGGACTATTTACTACATTTTTAATCCATTTGATCCAACAGACATAGGGGTTAAATGCGTACCACCCTATAACACTTCTTTATTCTTGCGCAGTGGACACCATATCCGGACATATTGTTGCTGTTAACATTATCCGACGGTTTTCGGATCGTTCCATCATTTTCGTAAATCGTATTGCATAATTGGGGCTCGATCGTTGCAGGGCTCAACACCATTATGAATTTATTTATGTACTGGGATATCTGGACTTTTCTGGGAGATTTTCCCCCCATTAAATTTAGGAGCACAAGATTACATCTTGAAGAAATTCTTATTCGTTTGGAATACTGGATTAGTTGCGACCACTTATGCTATATTGTAAGCACTGTGAGAAGTAGTCTTCAACTAGTTCAACGGGGTTTAGACCGAATTCGCCTTAGGTTAAAGTTATTTTATTGGCTGCACAGGCACCGTTCACCTGATGAGTGATTCACAGTAGTTACGACCATGGGGGCCAGATTTGAATTATGTTTTCAATCTTTTTCGATGCTCGCTTTTCCAAACCGACTTCTCCCCGGTCAGTTTCCATGTTGTTTGCACTTCTCAGCCTGGGACACTCGGACCGGCAGAGAATCGAACCTTCATGTCACACTCATTATCCAGTCTACCGCTTGATTTACTAATTAACTTCAAGATGTTGTTTCTGAACACAGAGAGCTAGCTTCAGTCAGTTGATTACGACTGCTTCAGCACACCGTAAGAATCTTGGGTTAGAATGACGTGACTGGATTATGAATGCACAAGATGAATCGATAACGTGACCAGTGGTCAGAACGGGTCTAGTCACTGAGGGAATTGAATGTTTACGCCTTTCAGCAACATTACCATTCTCCGTTAACACGGAATTCTGCATCCATTTTGGTAAATTTTCTTTCATTCTGCAGCCCAAGCATCTCTCGGTTCTGTCTATGTAACTTTCTCCGCAGTTACACACAAATTGGTAGACACAATGTGAGCTGGTACCGATAGGCTGATCTTTGATTGAATGCACTGGTCCGTGCGATTACGCGGAGTTCAGCTGCATTGAACGTTCGCATAATTGAATTCTTCAACCGTTGTGTTGTTTGATGCATGATATAATCACCCTTAAAAGGCAGCTCTATACAGACCTTCTCTTTCTCTACAGTGATCAACTCTTCGGGTGGTACTTTTTGTCTACTATTTTGAGTAGTATAATCAACAGTAGAACGGCCAAGTAGTAAATTTGGCGGCCTGTTTTTTTTAAATGTATTTTTTTATATATGTAGACGTCTAGACCCCAAATCTTAGCGATCTTACCTGATGGAATGTGGTGAATGTCGTCTCATAACTTGGTTCAGGCCGGTTGTATACTTCCCCCTTAGAATGGTTATGCCAATCTATCCCCCGATTCTTGACGTGACTTCACCACCCGCCTACCTCATGTTGGCATGGTCTACTAAGCGAAACGTCGCATAAGCAAGAGATATAGAGCCGTATGACAACTTCGGCGCCGCCGTCCGGCCCACGGGATCATCCTGGGCATCGTCACGAGTCACGTGATTCGACCTTGAGACACACGGTCGACCTCTTGTCATATTTGGTCTGCATTCTGTGCTGCCACGATGACTTGGGTGTTCGATTAAAGTGCGTCTGTGAGACTCAAGCTACGGGAGGCAGAAATCGGGGTAAGATTTCAACAGCCGAACAGTGAAAAACCGGCATTTTTGAGACACACTTTTCTGTTAGCAACTCAGTTGGCAACGGGAATAGGGTGCATTTTGGAGAGTGAAATTTGCGTTAGACGGACTTTGACCTTGTACATTTGCACGTTTTTCCAGGTCGACTAGAAAAGTAAGCTCAACAGAACTAGGGCGCAAACGGTGTCAAAACAAAATGAGAATCTATCCGTTTGGGAATATGATGGGTTTTCAAACGTTTCCCTGCGACTACTCAAAAGTCGCATCATTTACCTGGAACAGCGTGATAATTTGTTTTATTGGTACATGCCAAGAGTTCAGCTTCTTATGCTTTACCAAACCAAAGGGGCTGAATTGATGACTCTTCTTTCTACTTTGAGTCGAAGCCCCCGTTTAAAAGGAGAAACCGAGCTTGGTTTCCATTTTTATAATGGAAACAAGTGATGTACTGTTATTTTTAGGAGCATGCACAAGAAGTAAAGTGCAAGGCGTGCTTTCTTACCACGGACAATGGCAGTTTGTGAAGGTCTGCTCGGTGTGACTGCCTTGAATGATTGGGCGTGTTATAAGAAATCTTTATACGTCCACCTGACTCGAAAGGAGTTCTTTATGGCCCCCATAGTCAAACTGATGGAGCGACATCGATCGACAGTTGGATTTCCACTATGCAGTTGGCTTGCTAGTAGTCAGCGTTTCAAGCGGAAGGAGGAAAACCTTTCGAACATGTAGGTGCCTTGATATGACTGCGTGTTATGCGGGGACAATAATATAAGATTAGCTGCCTGATCATTCTAGGAAGCCAAATTTTCTGGCTATTCTGACGTTACTTCTGATTGATAGCATAATACTCACGTGTACAACGACAATCACATATGGCTTTACCTCGTGAGGTTATCGAAGTCATTGTGATTGCAGTGACCTTTTTCATTCCTTTCCGTCTTATTCTGTTGGTTTTTAGGGGTTTCCATACTGTTCAGCGGTTGCGACGTGGACTGTCACCTGTATGTTCGCATGTCTAAACCTCGAGTTCATCGATTGTTCCTCTTGTCTAAGCTTAGGTACGCTGGTGGTTTCCAAGCTCACTGTGGCAGTTTATTATCCTACCAGGAATACTTTATATCGCAAAGGCATAACTGGGACTGAGTCTACACGTTTTTCCTGACCGGGCTATCACAGGTTCTCATGTTCAGTTTATAACAAGCCGATAAAGGATCATGTAACAGGCTGCGATGATCCGGCCAACAAATTCAAAAAGCATAACCACTTGCATCTGTTTTGCTGTGAATCGAATCACACTGAAATTGATGCTCACTAACCATGGTGACTTGTGTGCGTCCGGTAACTGTTGCAGTTGCCGTCTACCGGCGAATTCAGTTTCGAATGCCAATCTGTTTTAGAATGGGTGCAGTGTTGTTGAAACGCCTGACATAAAGTAATGTTATGTGTCCAACTGATGCATTCCTTTTTTGTCATCTTTCTCAATCAATCTGGTTGAATCTGTCGGAATGTCATCAACCATGAGCAGCTATTCGATCACATAGTCAGTTTGTCATCTACTGAAGAACTGCCCAGCTCAGCTCATTTTTTGGCTCCCTGGGCGTTTGTCGTGTATCTGTATTCTGAGTTATAAATTTGAGGACAGTAGTTTTCGCTGATTTTATTCATACTACACATACCTGATGTTTTCTTTGTCACACACAACTTTGAATATTTTCTAACAGCAAGCTTATCTAGGGTTGTGCCAAATTATTGGGTGGGAACACTTACAGGCGCTTAAGTGCCGATTCAAAAACGTGCGTGTTTGATCGTTGGCAATTGCCATTGTTATCAGTTGCGTATGTTATGGTGTGACATTGTCAAACAATATTAAGCCGAATGACCAATTATTCTGTTTCCTAAAGTACAAAGCGGCAGTAACACAAAAGAATTCTTTTACCTAGAACTACTTGAGAGACAATGGTGGGTCTAGAATACGCTCAACATGGTGGTATTTTATTGGGATTCACGGTGTTCGAACTAAAGCTTCTGGACTTCGTTTGAATAATGTCAAACACCGTCTTCCCTTGCATTGAGACTATTGGATGAGAGCGATTGTTGATAAGGTACCAATCTTAATTATGCTCTTGCGAATTCTATATCATCTCGTGTTGTTCTGCAAAAAGAGACGGCTTAGAATGTATCTACGAGATTCCAAAGAATGTTTAATTTTATCCGATTGCTTGCGCGCATGTTTCTTGACTGACTGTTCAAAAACCGTTGCGTGTACCTTTGCTCAACTCGTTCTTACACGTTAGTGATTATTTCCGACCTAGTTAATCTATTCACATTTAGACTACCTGTGTTTCTCGCAAGACCCATTCATTCACTAGTGACTACATACACCGGTCATTTGGCTTTATTTCATTATCATTGTCAGTGGCAGCGTCAACAGTGATAGCAACACCGAGCCACCGGTGTATCCCGAGCTCACCTTGACTCAGTCACTACATCTCTGGTGGTCTCGTCGCTGTCGTTGATTGATTAGCCGGTTCACTCATGCTTGTAGGTGTTTGTATACATAAGCGGTCGCACAACGCACCCACACATGAAGGTGGTAAGTTTCCGGGTCGGCTCGGCTTGATATGTGAACCACACAAGGTTATGTGGAATATATATATATATATATATATATATATATATATTCCACATAACCCTGTGTGGTTCACACAAAAAGGCCAACCACAGTGGATTATTCTGAATGTCCTGTCACTTGTCTGGTCTTTTATGAGGTCTGTGTTCTCGCGATCAAAAAATAGTTTTGGTGTACAACAGTTTATTGTTGAGGGTCTGATGCGCCCCTGTCCGTCGTGTGACAACTACATAAGGGGAGTGGTTGTTGTCCAGAGCCTATCCAAATCAATCTTTTCACTAAATCCTGATGGTCCTTCGGACCACCCAGCATGTTTACCATGTTGTTTCCGTATGCATTGTTATAAAACGAGACTACGACATACTAATGCGACCTCAATTTTGTTCGAACTTCAAACAGGTGCACCAAGGATGCCTGAATGAAGTTTTTCGCAAATTTAACAAGGATATGTCGTAAGACATTTTCCCAGCTTCACACCACGCCTCAGGTTAATGTTTTGAAGGAATAGGATGGACATCTATTACTCACTTCGTATCGGATTATTTTATTTTTGTTCAGGCTTGAAGTATCTTCATTCTGCACGGATTGTACATCGGGACATCAAGCCGGGCAACATGCTGGTTAATTCCAATTGTCTTTTAAAGGTTGGTCAGTTTTAATCACGTGTCTGTTTATTTCACATGATCGGGCAGGTGTGCTTTTCGATGTCTTTTGTTTGATTCTGTTTCAGGACTCTTAGACAGGTTCCCAAACGCGTCTATTTGACCACAACATCCATATGCTTATGGTTTTGTCATTCTCACTGTTGATAGTACGTCCTGATATTTGTTGATACTCACTGTAGCCGCTGAAGTTGTGTGAGCCAAGTTCAGTCGTTCCCAGTTTTCATCCAATCAGGTCGCTGGGGGACGACCGCGTATCTATACTTTTCGTTTTGTCCTCACCTATTGGGTATTATGACTATGCGTTTAAAATATCAGAACTCCTTTCAGAAGAAGGACGCCGTTTCATTTCTCTACTCGACACTTGTTGCAAATCGATCGAAATAACTTAATCCACTAGTAGAGTAGACGAAAATGTGGCCTTAGTGTTTTTGGCCGAGATAGCAAACAACTGACAGAGATAGGGAAAGACTATTAGCAAGGAGCACATCGAAATAACACACTAGTCAGTTCGGATTTTCCAAAAATTTTCAGCAATATTCACGTTCTTTTCTTCATATCGCTCCACTGAAGCTTTTCCATGTCGGCGCCATTTGTAGTGCATTTAGATCACCTAATCAACTTTGTACAACTGTTACTCTTTCGCCTTGCTTAGGTTTGCGATTTTGGACTTGCCCGGATGGATGATCCGTACGGTGAGGCCCATCTGACCCAGGAGGTTGTGACTCAGTACTATCGCTCTCCGGAACTCCTCATGGAAGCCACTCGCTACTCGTATGCTGTGGATATTTGGAGTGTGGGTTGTACCTTTGCCGAGCTTCTTGGAAGACGAATACTATTCCCAGTAAGTGATTTGTCTTTTCACACATGAACGACGGCTTTTTCCATCCTGATAGTCACCTCCACGTGATAGTAAGTGGTTTAATACTCAGATGGTTAGTAGCATTCAGTTTATACTACTATACGAGCTACGTAGAGCGAGATGAATAATCGGAGACAGTGTTACTCTAAAGAACTAGGCCTAAGATACTAATAAGGGACAAACGCCTAGTAAACGACGAACACGACTTACGTAATAACACAAAAGATGAAGTCAGTCAAGTGGTAACAGGATATGCCACACCGGATTGATCAAACCAATCGCAACCATCGTCTTACTGAAGAGCACAGGGATAAGGTGTTTGTTTCACGCAGGTCCATCGTTCAAACCAGAATTTATGCGTCCGGGTTGTTAGTCACCATATTTACGATAAACGCATTTAAGGGGTAACCAGTTCTTTACAGTCTATTAGATAATTATGTCTCAACGACGCGATCTCATTTTGGTTGGGTTTTGAGTAATATCAATTTAATCAAGGACTTCGAAGAAGGTTCGATGGTCATAGTAACGCAAGATGCTGTTCCTGTCACTGTAAAGCCATACTTAAAATTACAAAGTGAGTGTGGGAACTACCCGAACAAATATGCGTTACTTGCACACTGGTCGGAACCTGTAGTATTCCTTCGAATTCCACTCTGTTGTTTCAGCCGCCAGCAATAGAGAAAACACGAGAACAACTTTCTGTGTGCATAATTCTGTCTTACCTTATTCTCTCAATAGAACACGTTAGTAAGTTTGCCTTGGCTCTGTTGGCATTTTTTCAGAACACTCATTCCGAGTTTGTTTACAGCGCTGTTTGTTTGAGCAGCACATTGTATTTGACACAATCAAAGAGTCCAAAACCGTCTCGAGCTGATCTGGACTGCATTGACCAAATTAAACACACAGTCCGTACCACGTTCATCACAACCGCGCACAATTAGACGGGAACCTTGGCAAGATTGTGCTGATCCAGTTTATCAGTCCATCTGGTTTGACTGGAGGTCTAACGTGCGTAGATTGTATAATGAAGCGAATACACGTTGTGTTGTTGGTCAATCGCACAGAGTGTGGGGGGAAAGTTGTTTATATACAGTTGCGCGTGTCTTTTATCCAGTTTGCTAGTTTTCCCTTTCGCTTGAGTTATCACTATTCAGAATTGTGGATGCCGCAATAATTGAGGTTTTGACCCAGCTGGTCCCACTCCAATTAACTGGGGGCTTCGGCCTCCGCTATTGATGACAGACAAACATACGTACAAGTCCTTCCACTGACCCTGTGCAGAACAATTTGAAGTTTGTCTCATCATCCTAATAACTAGTCTTGGAGCTTGTGTTACATTCTAACATTCGCCAACTAAAACAACGTCATACCGTTCTGTTCTAATCCGTGTTCGTGCTGACAGGAATCCGGTACAGCTCCGCCACGGTTCTGAACTCTCTGTTCAAACCCTGGCGGATGCCAGTCACAGTTACTTGAATCTCAAACTCCGCTTTTGCATGCATCCTGGAAATGCGGGTGTCACTGTCGGGTTTATTGAGATCCATTTAAGTAGTCAATCGATTCTCATCTCGTTTTACTCATTGTTTCTGTGTTCTTCGCGAGATTACGCCTCGTAATTGATGAAGTAAATAGTAAGCCAATTGTGCGAGGTCTTGTAGTGGACTGTTTCTAGGTGGGCTACTATGCGCTAATCATTAACTCTTTGGAAATCTGAACACCACTCACATTTGATCGCAGTCTTCGCATTCAGATAGACTTTCTAATGGGCCGCTTTCGAAAAAAGGCACTAGACCCGAGATTCGCTCTCATTAGAACTCGTCAGTAGCGCATATTTTTGCCACAGCCGGATTTGAACTTCGGCCACGCTTTCATGAGGCAACCGTGCTGACCAGTGCACCATTGGCCGCCCTAATGGGAGCGAAGCTCGAGTCTAGTACTTCTTTTCAAAAGAGGCCGGCTTGTAAGTCTATCTGAATGCTAAGCCTGCGATCAAATGTGAGTGATGTTCAACTTGAAATCAACCAAATCCCCGACTACTAATCAGTAATCTTTCGAAATCTTTGGTAGTACGCCGCACATATCGGGATTGATGCAGCTATAATTGTCTGTTAGCCGAATATCACTGGTATTACCTGATATACCGAAATTGACGGTGTTCAGTGATTCGTACCGCCTGCCCTTGTAAACTGTCCTCTATTATCCCCAGTTGGGCCACATGATGAGCCTGGTTGCCATTGTATATTCTCGGTCACCGGTTTGTCGCAATAGCCAACACGAACAGTCGAATCTTAAAAAATTCTCAAAAATTCACCTCGCTGATTCAACCATAAGCCGATTTTATAGTCTAAGGACGTAAAGGTGAAATTCCAACGCCCCAAAACTAAAAGCTGTTTCATGAAAGATGCTCACTTATACGCATAAGAGAAAATTAATTGGAAAAAGTTACAATATGGACGATCGGGAATGTCCTGTTGAATTTTTGTGAATTTCGTGAAACTCCGAAAAACCGACTTGACCACAATTATGATTAAGGTCCCAGCGACTACCATATTTTGTAGACGTGCAGCAACTCGAGGCGGGCGGTAGGGAAAATTAGAGGTTTTCATAAGGGCCGAGGTGTGTAGGTAGAATTTCCATCTCTGATCACATTCTATGACAACGTCACTTCGCTGGTTAACCATCGCCGTATTTTTCATCTTCAACGGCGTTCTCGAACAGGCTTTGAATGTTCAAACCGATGAAATATGTGTACACACTGCCGTTGTTCACTTATCATACTTCAACTAGACTAGTTTACGCGGAGATCTGTACAACCTACTGGACACCGAGAGCAATGTATTTTCGCTACTTTTGTTCACTTTTCTGATTCACGAAATAATGGAGGACAAGTTATAGCATTTACAAAACGTCGACATTCTTCCTGATGGTAGGGTCGACGGATCTTGATTATGCCGATGATAAAGTGTGATGGTTTGATGATTTTCAACGAACGTATCTAATGTTAGCCAATGTTTTGCGCTCTGTCAAGTTACCTGAGATGCGCTTTTTGATTCAAGGTGCTTCTCTAGAACTGCTGTGTTCACCTAGATGTAACGTTAGATGATAAACCTCCACTGAAGTGGTTGGCTGGTCCGTGCATTTTGGAAACTGCATCAGTAACGGCGGCGGGGTTATAAAAGTGGAATGACAACCCATTTCTTTAAGGGCAGGACAGTCTTCGCTAATCTGGTGGCAGTCAACTATCTTCTTGAGGCATGAAGGTAGATGTTAGTATACTAACACCCAAGCAGTGCCAAACTTAGCACTAAGAATAAGGCATATAAACCGTTTGGAAAAAGTCGATTGTCCATGTATCCGTCCAACTGCAGTTATTGGGGGTTACTAGTGAGTAACAATGCTGAGGCCAGAAAGCGAATATTTAGCACCAAAGGTCAAGCGAGTAGTAAGGATGTCATTTCACCGCCTGCTAAACCAGACGCTCTTTGCCGATGCTGCCACCGATTGGCGTAAGCTGAAGAGCAGACAAATGATAACTTAGAATGGAGGAATTATGTCTGTTGCCGGTAGGTTAGTCACCGTAGATAAGGTTCGCCTGCCGGACTAGAGCTACCATGACACAACGTCGATAGCTGGACACGTCCAATGGGGATAATGGCTAATTCGGTTCGATGAGGTGAATGTTGTCATTGTTTGGCTGAACTGTTTGCGAACTAATGATAATCAGTTAAGCTGTTCCGAGAATTGCATCTTATTAGTCAAAATCCCCTACTGATTATCAGTGTTCAAAAGATTGTTCAACAAGTCCAGTGATTGCTGTAAATTCAACTTACAGAGAAGTCCTGATCATGGGATCCTCGACTGGAGTGAACAGGACAGTTACTTTGCCTGTTGTCGAGGCGATCGGACAATCTGAGCATGAAGCACAGACGAATGTAACTGAATGTGATAATTCAGTCATGCCTAATGTGAATCCAAAAGTGCAGCAGTCAACACGGTTGCCTCATGATAGCGTGGCCGGAGTTCACTTCCGGGCTGTTTCAGAGACATGCAACACTGACGAGCTCTAATAGGTGCGAAGCTCGAGTCTAATGCTCCTCTTCGGGTTAGGGGTGCCGGAGAGTCCATGAGAATGCAAAAACTGCAATCAGTTGTGCGTGACGTTCAATTCATGTTAAACAAAACTGCCTACTATTCGCACATTGATTATTAACCTGTTGAGCCTTTGGGGTTTATGGCTGAAACATGTGGACACAAAAGAAGCCAATGGTGAGAGTGTGATGGGTGACCAACAATTAGTGGAATATCTTAACGCGGTGATAAGATATATCCAAAAGCCCACAGCGAGTGAATTACGGACAACACAGGCGACCGGACAAGTCGTCGCCCAACGAAATCAGACCAACGGACGACAAATGACAAGCAAAAAACTCACGACATAAAACGTCAACCACGCACACAAACCAGGTAGAAGTGTACACGACGTGTGAGTGGAAACCGCCGATAAATTGTGGACTAGAATTGTGAAATATAAATGCGAGCGTCCACTTGGCGTGGGAACGTGTTGTGTTGGACGATAAAGATAGTGGTTTATTGAACAACGTTTTGCTAAAACAGCTCGATTAAACGGTGACCAAATACCTTGCTAGATTGAAATGGCGTTTTAATTGGTTCTAGACATTCGTGACTGTAACTGCAAAAATGGTCAATAAGCTGATCCGGGTTTGCCCAAACTAATAAGCAACAACATTAAAGGCCATCACATTCGTGACAGCCTCGGGTCCGAGTTCTCCGCTTGCCAACCGAACCCAAACAGGACCGACTGCGTAATGCTTGGCTGTATGCAGGCTTGGCGGTGAGTTACACAGTCCTCCAGACAGCACTCTCATTTGAACATGATTGCAAGTCGGCGCTGATACTGATCACCACATTCCTTGTGAACAACCATTTCGATCAGGAGATTTTATCCTCACGGATGTACCTTCAATATTTGTTTCTAAGTGTTGGGCCAAGTCTCTTTGATCCACAACAGTGTAGTTGTATGTCGAGCTAAACTTTAGGTATACTGGGTACCCCAAGGTCAATTATGCGCAGCAATGAGTAAGATGAATTGTTTTAAGCGTCGATTATTGACGCATACCATATTGGATACTGATTGCTATCGAACTTCATCCATCA
The DNA here is from genome assembly GCA_014338405.1 of Paragonimus skrjabini miyazakii. Classification (NCBI taxonomy): domain Eukaryota; kingdom Metazoa; phylum Platyhelminthes; class Trematoda; order Plagiorchiida; family Troglotrematidae; genus Paragonimus; species Paragonimus skrjabini miyazakii. The sequence goes on along the minus strand of JTDE01000226.1, from coordinate 129,172 downwards.
ATTTTCGTCCGTTGAACAAGTTTTACTCATTGATGGTTAGTACGATCTCTCGTGTTGCTTAAAATTCACCGGCGTTGGAGTGTGGCTGTCCTCCAAACTACTTTTAGGCATTCCAGTGGGCTTCAGATTAGTGAGACCTCCGACTTGTTCCCTCAGTGCATGAATACCGGGTAACCCAAACAGCATTATCATCACCGTAATCAGCTGCAGTGCAACAGTGATTGATGCTGATACTTAACCGTCACACAAACTTGGGGAGAAAAACACATCCTGATTTACTGAAGAAAGAGAGGGAATGAGTGATAAGTAACACAAACACATCGTCTGAACTCAACCGCTGAACATCATGGTGCCTGCAGCCTGCAATCCCACAACAGGGTTACAAGCTAGAGTAATGTAAATTTAACATCACACACAGGTGGTCCCACTTGTCGCGTTCCCATGGACTTTCTAGCCAGCTTCTATTCAAAAAGGAGCACTAAACTTGAGCTTCGCACCTATTAGAGCTCGTCAGTGTTGCATGTCTCTGAAACAGCCCGGAAGTGAACTCCGGCCACGCTATCATGAGGCAACCGTGTTGACTGCTGCACTTTTGGATTCACATTAGGCATGACTGAATTATCACATTCAGTTACATTCGTCTGTGCTTCATGCTCAGATTGTCCGATCGCCTCGACAACAGGCAAAGTAACTGTCCTGTTCACTCCAGTCGAGGATCCCACGATCAGGACTTCTCTGTAAGTTGAACTTACAGCAATCACTGGACTTGTTGAACAATCTTTTGAACACTGATAATCAGTAGGGAGTTTTTACATAGTTTGCAACCGAAAATGGGTGATTCTCTTGCAAATGATCTTCATCAACGCATGTCGATGCCTAAGCAGTTGCGAAGCTGAAGTTCAACCCAGTTCAGTAGACTGTCAAAATTCAGGATGATGATTCTCAATGGTATCAGATTGCCAAACGATTAAGGGTGTGTTGAGGACGTCTGCAGACGGCCTGGCAAAACTTTATTGATTGAGCACGTTTTCTTGAAAGTGAACACCCAACAGTTGCGTCCAACAGAAGGTCGTATGTAACCACATACCCATACTATGTAAGATATTGCTTTTCTCGGATTCTATGCTAGCATTTCGACGGCGGGTGAACGATATTGGTCACGAGTGAAGGCGATCTGGGTTTGTGATTCCGCTATGCATTGTCCGTGGAGATCGAGCTTTGTATGTCTGACCCAGTGACCAAAGAAACTGAGTAATTTGGGCAGGTTAATCGACTTGGAGCTCTACCCTTGCTGACAATCCTTTAAACTGTTCTTAGAACGGAATATCAATCTGACTTTTCAATCGGTTAATCTGGAGTAAGGCGTGAACAACGGACGAGGTAATCGCAGAAACCGATAGAAATGAGAGGTACCAGATGCAAACTGTATCGATCGATTTGCTTGTGATAAACGGTATCCTAGTGCTTTCACTACATCACTTTTAATCTCCGTTGTATACGTTGAGCAGCACTCACATTTGACCGCAACTTCCGCATCCGAACAGAATCTTTAAGTCCCTTTCGAAAATCTTTTCGAACGCACCTAACTGAATGCCAGAGCTGCGACTAATCGTGAGTGATGCTCAGGTCGTATTCACCAAACCTCATACTATTTGCCAGTAACTTCCGTTATGTTCCTCAGTCTCTGAGAAGGGGACATCCGAACGTGAGCCAGTTATGGCATTGTCACAGTCTGAAGTTCTTGAAGCTGAGCCCTTTCCTATTGGCCCTGTATGCATATAGTTAATGTTTCATTCCAAATATGTGCACCTCCCCCTTGTTTGAACTCATCATTCGGAAGCAACCGACGAGAGAAATGGTGAAACCGTGTCGTTTTTGAGATTGCTTACTTTGAAACTCATATACACTTAATCTCTCCGGTTCATCATTCGAAAGCGAAAATCAGCGCTAACCTCGATGACTGGACTCGTAAGCAGTCATCGCACATGTAATGTTCGTTGAAAACGATCGTCATGGGAATAACAAATTAGACTTGACGTGAAATAAACTGTAGGGTTTTATTTGGAAAACACTCGCCAGTTGATACTAAGCCGAAGGTCAACCTCAAAATCGCCTCAGTTCTGTCGATTCGTACGTATTTCTATCCTTGACAAGCAAGAAAGATGTTAGCAAATCTGTTCGGGGGTTCAAATCAAATGACCTTTTTCATAACTTTTAACGTCTTCGTGATCGCCCATCCGCTTTTTTCTGTATCTATTTTCTGTTCGTCATTCACTCCGGAATCAAATAGGCAAGGAGTCCACTGGAACAGTTGGAGCTGATCCTCAATCTGACAGGTAGCCCTAGTCCGGACGATCTGGATAATTGTCACCCGGACGCATGCTGTTTCGTGCTCTCGTCCAGACCACGACACGCGAACACATCCATGTTATACGCCCTCACACCCGACGTGAACGACATGACTGTTCATCTGTTGGGCAGTATGCTGAAATTCAACCCGGTAAATGATATTCTCTTACCAGTAGGTTCTAAGTGTTTGCTGCAGAGGCTGTAAGGTCGCTTGGCTGAATAGCTAGCCTTTTATTGTCATTTTATAGAAGCTAGACAGACGGCTGTATATTCGTTTGCTTGCGCTTACGTATTCGTGTATTTACTTCCACAACATTTCAATCCTTGTGCATAATTGACCTGGTTTTCTTCTCAAACATTTCACAAACTAACGCATGGATGTTACAACGACCTACTGACAATTTTAAAGACTGGAATTTGTAGTCGTATGTCATTCGTCAGGTAGCTCGATCGATGACTACGTGATATACAAAAAAAGATTTTGTTCTGATTTGGGCGTGACAGAAGCTAGTTTAAATGAGTGTTTCGCAGAGTTTCCTGTCTCCTCGCCTACAAACGTGCTAGTAATAGACTTTCTTCTCAACCGGCGTGTGCGTGTGTTTGCTGGTAGCAGTCTGTTGACAGAACTCTCCGTGTACCTCGAAGTTGCAAGATATTGTGGCCAAGATTACTGCTACTTTAGAACACATTGAAAGACGAACATGGAAGAACCTTAGCCTGAAGACGAAAACTAACCTGCTTGTTTACCGCGCAACAGGGCTGTCCACACTGTTATAGGGTGGTAAAACTTGAACACTTTATCAATGGAATGTGCGGCATCTGTGCCGCTTCTATCTGTAATACCTAAGGTGCGGTTTTGGTATTCGGTGGAAGCACATGGTCCCTTACACTGAAGTACTTAGCCCAGCGGCCACGGACGAGGTTTAGCCCATGTTTGCGGTGAGTCAGCTTCGATGGTTGGGACACATCCTTTTGTAGCGAAAAGGTGTCCAATAAAGCACAATCTTTATTGTCCAACACGCTAGTTTACATGCTACGCGCGTGTTCGCGTTTATGAGTCAAAATCCTAGCCCACAACACCCCGAGGTTTTCGCTCACACATCATCGTGTGCACTTCTGCGTGTTTTATGTGGATGATCGGCGTCTTCTATCCGGGGGTTTTCCGCCTGCCAATCTTCGTCCGATTTCGTTAAGCGATGGCTCGTCCGGTCGCTCGTGTTGTCCTTCATCCATCTACTGTGAGCTTTGACTGGTCTCCACGACCGTGTCGAGATATTCTCTCGAGTGTTGGAATAATCGAGCCTCCGATCTGGGCGTCCATCCTATTTTGCGTGCCGTGTCTTGCCCGTTGGTCCGATCCGATCGAGCGATGACTCATGCGATTGCCCCTGTTGTCCGCCATCCGATCGTTGAGGGCTTGTGGACGTGCCTACCCCGCGTGGAGGCATTCTGCCGAGTGTTTGAATACTGGCCCGCCCGGCCTGACTATCCACCACACGATGACTCACGAGTGGGTCTCGGAGCAACTAGTGTATGGACAACAGGTTAGCGAATTCCTAGGTACTAGAGGCTGTAGTAGTAGAATGCCCCTGTTATTGTGGCAGGCTAGTCCGGAGAGGAATGTCGCCAGCTGTGCATGTATATTTAGGCCTGTTGTGTGGTTAAACCGAAATTGTTAACCTAAATGGAATCAGCACATTCAACAGTCACGTTTTCGTGAGTTCTACGATGTCAAGTTGAATATCACCCACAATTGATCGCAGCTGTCGTATCCCCATAGACTTTCCAATCGGCCCCTTTCGAAAAGAAGCACTAGACTCGAGTTTCGCTCTCATTAGAGCTCGTCAGTAGTGCATATCATCGCCACCGCCGGGACTTGAACCACGGACATGCTGTTCATGAGGCAACCGTGTTTACCACTGCGCCATTGACCTCACATTATGCACGACCGAATTATCATATGTGAACGCTCAACCACTTTCGCTTGTGAGTAATGATCAGGTTGCCCGATCGTCTCGAAATGGAGACACAGTTACTGTCTGTTAACTCCAATCGATGACCCCGCGATTAGGACTTCCTAGACAGGTCGAAATCTCCGATCTCATTAAATCTGCTAGGCGATATTTTAGATTACTAATGACGAGCTCTAATGAGAGCGAAACTCGAGTGTAGTGCTTTTTTTCGAAAGGGGCCGACTGGAAAGTTTACGGGGATACGACAGCTGCGATCAATTGTGGGTGATGTTCAACTTGAAATTAACCAAATCCCCGACTACTCACTATCACTTTGTGATCTTAACCTTGATGTAGTTAGAAGCTGTCGTCAAAACTCAACATATATAACAGTATGCCAATATTGCCAGTACGCATTTGTATTGGCCGGCTGTAGTATTGGATTAAGACGCAATTTATCAATACACTTCATTAAGTTTGGAGCAAGTTATTCTTGTCGAAATTCTGACGTATGAATTAACTTGACAACCGCAAGTACATGTGAAGCTTACAGCTAATGTTTGAGAGATCGGTCAAGTGTTTCACGTCACACAACCTTAGATCCGAGTGTTAGTCTCAGACCCTATTAGATTTTTCATTGCTGATCCTTTCGGAGCTTGCACAAGGCGGTAGACTTAGCATCTGCCTTTGATGGTGATCATCGTAGAGATGCACAAAACTGCAAACTTCTCCGAAACCCTCTTCACGTTTTTCTTGTTTCATCAGTTGTGTTGGTAAAATTTCGATCACATTTAGCTCACATCCCCTCGATCCAACGCAACCTAGCAGGAAACATCGGTTGAACAACCAAGTTATCTGACTGTGTATGAGCTGATTTTAAACGGTGTCGATCGGTACGTTAAATTTTATCTCGTCACACGGCACAATGGACATACCCAATCTATGAAACGTTGCCTACTCTTATCCGACTGAACACCTTGCGTTATGAGCAAGTTGGTAGTATACCTTAATATCTTACTTCTTGGGTCTGTACATGAGGTATGAAATAGGCTGTACAATGAGCCCAACGCAAATTTCACCGAGCTTTCAATGTTACAAAAAGATAAAATTAAATCCGGAGGTAAGTTGCGTAATTTATTAGAGATGGCGGCTAACCGAGCTCAGTGGCGTGAATGTTGTCGTTGTTTGGTCGAGTTGTCTGTGAAGTGAGTGCACTTAATGACGCGGGACAGTGAAAGCCATAAGGATGTTGTCTTACTGATGACACCTTACTTTCACTTACAGCTGGGTTGTTTGTTTGCAAAGTGTAGACGTCTTGATGTTGTATGTTTGAATGTAGACGTAGCTCTTTTTTAATGGTTAGGTCCCCTCCCTTTCCCTTTTTTCCTTCTCTCTTCCTATTCACGGTTTGCTTTTTCTTCTTCGTGATTGTGTGGCAGTTAAGCATCAGTGTGAACCACTGATGTATTGCTGTCTATGATGATGATGCTCAAACCACGAGCACTACAACCTTATTGATTCGTATTATCTCTTAAGCCTCATCATCTGATACAACACTAGCTGGACTTGTTTCCGATCGTTTTTCTGAAACTCGGTCAAAACCTTTAGCCCTTTTCTGCAGTTTTTTTTACGACAGTCTCTTAGCGTTGGATAATTTTCTACGCATCTTCTTTCATGCGTTTGGCCTGGTCATCGAATTTTATTGTCATGCAGTTTAGATGCGTACAATGGAAACCGCGGTTTTAGCTCGGCGAATTTTTTTTGCTTTGCACTCTTCGGACAAATCTCCTCTTCGTCACTATATAAACAGCACTGAGAATTTTTAGGAATGATGGCTTTAAGTGACTAAACAACTCTGATTTTACAAGCTAACTAATGCCTGGCTTCATTTTAGTGAGACTAAGACTGTCGCTTACGGATCACTTTAATTTCTGGTTGTGTATGAGAACGTGCGTGTGACAGTGCGACATAGTCTACTCAACAAACGGCGCATCCCCCTCGGAGGCTTGAGGGAATGCACAAAACACCATTCTACGCTGTACGTATAATTACTCGGGTCCTACATCATAGCTGTGATTTCATGTTCCGTCAATAGTTATGTGAGACACTTTAGTTAATTAATAAGGTGCATCCTTTCAGTGATAAACGACGAAGTTCTGAGTTTCCATGGTTTGTTGCTCTATGAGCGAAGTGTCCTGATTGAGGCTTTGTGTTTTGGTTTGATTTTGCAAACCTTGTTTTGCCATCGTAGCTCTGCATCCCTGGTCCCTAGTTTATACGGACGTGACCAATGTATTTGATGGTGTGTTGACCGCATAGCCACGACAATCTGGTGTATAGCGGTTTACCTTGTCATTCAGCTGGGACTTCACTTGTTTAATCTAGCCGGCTGACAAACAACGATCGCTCAGACCGCCCAATACCGACTGCCTCATTTGATTGGTCAGCTTATGTTGCATCGATCCAATGGCTACAGCCACACAGCCCATCCAGCCGTTAATGCCGGATGCGTTGCGAGGTATGTTCGCGACACATACACACACAGTAAGAGATTCTGGGCAGTGCCATAATGTCGGCATGCGCTCTGTCGGACAGCGAAACTTACCCTGGTTGTTGCGTCCTCCTTCCGATAACAAATGTGCATCAGCGAACCGGCAGTTTTTACTTGGTGGTCACACCTGATCTGCATGCCTCAGCGGAACGTTTCGTGACTTGTTCCGCTTATAGGCAGTGAAAAGACGGTTAGGGTCCATTTAAACCATACATATTTACGTTGGACTAAACAAGTAGTGAATCGCATAATAGACTTTTCTCTCTGCATCGGAGTAAGTGGAGGGTTTTTGATTAACAAATCGTACAGATTCCGTCAGGACCACAAGCTGCCACCATTTCCGACAGCTCCGTGCTTCAAAAGCTGAAAGCTTCGTGGCTGATGGAGTACTTTTTGTGAGTTTGCGTTAGCCGAATACAGAGAGAAACTCATGCTAATTGCAATGGTGAATAGGACATGGTAACAACCGGAGCGTGACCGGTAGTCACAACACGTATACCGCTGACTACGACACCCATCTGGATAGGTTGAAGCACTTAACGGTAAACCCTTGGGCTCAACCTGATCACATATACGTGTCTTGTTCTTACCGTCTCTAGACACCGGTTAACAACCGTCAGATGCTCGTTAACAGATGTTCTAGATTCGGGTTCAGTCAACTTTCAGTAACAGGTTGTGCGGACTGCTTGCATACCGCTTCGATATTATTAGAGCCGGCTGGTGTTTATGAGCAGTATATACAAACGAACCTTTCATGTTTGCTCCACAATATTCTCCCTTACAGCGTCAACGTATTTCGGCTGCAGACGCACTCAACCATCCGTTTCTGGAAGAGGCCCGTTTACGTTATCATTCATGTATGTGTTCCTGTTGTCATGACGTTAGCCCTTCCTTATCGTCCGGTCACGAAGCTGATCCGACAAGTGGTTTTTGTTGTGCACCATCCCCTTCCGGGTCTTCGTGTGCTTCTTCCACTCCTTCTTCGGATTCCACGCCGAGCACACCGGGCAAACTGGCTAATCGATATGAGACTAAAACTGCGGCCAATGCGATGTCTAGCGCGTGTAGCACATCGTCGGGTTCGTCCAGCGTTGCCCGACGACGCTATTGTCATGATTTGGATCCGATCTGTTCCGTACTGCTTCCGTTGGACTTGGACTCTGGCTTTCGTCGTCTTTCAGACGCAAAGAGTACGTTTGTTGTCATATAAAATTTATATGTGCTTGCCGTCACCATACACGATTTGCTGCTTTACATTTCCCTATCGCCTGATGGATGCACGGACACTCTTGAATAAAAAATTGGCCAGTGGTCAGTACAACACGCAGCTTGTATAGGTCCGACAAATACATCTGGTATAAACTGTTACACTTCATCAGACCTAGCGCACGCCACTTGAGTACCCACTTCTCAAGAGTGAGTAGAAAAATTTGCTGTTGCTTTGACCGTCTCAGTGAATATCGTTCGTGTGATGTTTGTTGACTAAGGGTCATACGTTCAGTCACCGTTTCTCGCTCGCCGCTGCATTTGACCATTTCTCATCCACCATCCGACTTTGAAAGCGCCAGTGGTTATGTATTCGGAGTGAATGTTCTTATTGCATATCGTTTCAGCCCCAGCTATCGACTACGTGATCAACAACGACCAACTGACTACTTTTGGATCATGTTGTCTACCGAACTTCCTAATATAAAACCGATATGCATCAGTCCATTCAGTCACATCGATTGTGCTGTTTGTCGGTCGTTATATGTGGTCCGATGGAACTGTGTTGAGTCGCAAATGAACGAATAAAAGTCAAATGTAGAGACGAATAAAAAGTGTTGATCGAATTAATGACCAGTATTCAGTAAGGATCAGGTGAATGATATTTGGCGAGACGTATATGGCAACAACAAATTGTTTTACTCAGTGTGTGGTCAGTACATGGCCATGAAAGTACAGCAGATCTGATCGACGATAACACAGTTTGCATCAAGCATGCGGGCCGAACACTGCTAATTGATCTATCTGTTTTGCCAATAGTGTATAGGAACAGTACGGATTGAAGGAAATCGAGAATGTCTACTCACCTCTGTTGTGGCCTCGGGTCCACTATGCACCCTGATCATCCGGGCCAGTGTGTTTGAACGTGCATGGGTGTGCGCACTGTCTCTTATGCGTTGACCAACTGCTTGATATGCCGCAGCTTCGTGTCTGTGTGTCATTTCCTACTGACTTGCTTGACCAATCATGACTGTCTACTCAAGACGATCGACATTGATTTATGCTGTTACTTCACGCTGGGCCTACGCTTGCATGTGACTGTTGCTCGCGCTTGGTCTACTCGCTACGACACGCGAGCTACTTTACAAACTGCCTTTCTGGGTTTACGGGCTACACAAATCTCTGGCTGCGTATTGAACGGTTTTTATATATAAGGTGCTCCTCTCTACGACTTCCTTCTCTCATTACGACCATCACTCTACGGCGACCACTTCAACAAGAAACAGTGTGATCTCTGTTGAAACCATTGCGCCTTTAGCGATCACTCCTGTAGCTCCTACAGCTACTGCTTCCAGTGTGTGCGTAAGAGCGGTCTCCCATTACAACATCCTCTGTCCCCGGAGCTACCGATTTCTGTGTCCCGTAAGAATATCCCCTCGAAAGGAGCGCACTGTCCAGCTACAATTAACTGACCTGAGTGTAACCACAACTGAATCGTAGGAAAGAGCGTGAAGGTGAGAAAAGCAAAACTTAGAGCGACTCGCCTGTGAAAAATTATTCAGAAACAGAGTCTCGTAATACGAGCGATATTGAATACACTTTT
>JTDE01000226.1:90674-109315 GCA_014338405.1 Paragonimus skrjabini miyazakii | reverse complement strand
GTGTGAGGTGGACAGATGATGAGTTGGCGTAGAGAAATGAAGTCGTTCCCCGAGAGGTCGATCGGTGTAGGTCGGGTTCGTCTTCAGGGCTGGGGACCTCGCGACTCAAAGAATTGGTGGCTGGAGACGTTAGATGAGGTGGTGGTTAATCGAACTCAGTGGCGTGAATTTTGTCGTTGTTCGGCCAAGTTGTCTGTGAAGTAAGTGCATCGAAATCCACGGGACAATAAAAGCCGTAGGGAAGCTATCTTGCTGATGATGTCTTACTTTCATCTACAACTTGGTTGTTTGTCTGCAAGGTGTAGGCACCTTGATGTTGAGCGTTTGAACACAGAGGTGGCTGTTTTTATTAGTTAGGTCCCTTTTCCTCCCCTTCTTTTCCCTATCTTTCTGTACAAGGCTTGGCTTTTTTCCCTTCGTGGTTGTGTGGCAGTTAAGCATCAGTGTGAACCGATAATGTATTGCTGTTTATAAAGATGAAGGTTCCATTATGTTATCGTCGCAACCCAGCAAATATGGTGCCGTCGTTGTCAGATTTAGAACCGCTCACCGAAGCTGAGGTTTGCTGCCGCATTTCGGCCCTAAAATGAAATGGGACTGGTGGCCCAGATGACCTCGTGCCGGCACTTTTCGGAGAAGGTAGGTAGATGTCAGTGTAGGCCTCGACTTGTGTAGACGACGTAGATCCTCTCTCACTTGGTAATGGCTTCCATATTCAAGAAAGGAGTCATCGGCTCTTGCGAAGGCTTCAATCAGACCGACTTGACTCCAGCGATAGCTGAAGATATGATATCCGGTATACTTCGTTGACTCACTGTAGTTCGAAATACAGACATAAGGCAGGTCTTTGTCCTGGACGAGACTGTATTGATCAACTTTTCATTCTTCGTCACATTTTTAAGCAGCGCCATATATACCTCCGACCAGCAATTGCTCTTTGGAATTGCGAAGATGCGTTCCATCCAGTCGATTGACCTACACTTTCAAAGTTCCCGAAACACAGGTTTGTACCGAGTGAGCACGTGGGCATACTGTGGGCGCTTTATTCCCATACCTCAGCTTGGGTATGGGTTTACGGTGAGCTGTCTGACAGTTTCAGCACCAGGAGCGGCGTTCGTCAAGGCTGTCCCCTTTCACCATTTTGTTTAATTTCGTCATAGACGAAATAATAGACGACTATCTGTGGCACTCACGAGATACCAGTGTGGATCTCCTACCTGGTGGAAGACTGTTTCATCTTGATTATGTTGACGACAGGGTTTTGTTGTTTGCCACTTTCCGAGCAGCACAAACAATGCTAGGCGTTATTTCGCGCTCTGCTAAATATTTCAGAATGCGCTTTGCAGCCTCAAAATACAAAGCGCTTCCGCAAAGATAATATGATTTTAATGATTTAATGTTGGGTAATAAAGTTATGGAGGTTTTCAACGGGTTTGTTTACTTAGCCAGTTGAATCAGCAGCTCCGGTGGTATAGGGTATGAAATGAAAGCTCGTGCCTCCAAGGCTAAGGCGGTATTCGTCAATCTAGGTCATCTATGACGTCGGGGAAGCATCACTGTTTAGCTCAAGGATGGCGTGCGCAAGACAAATACCTTATTGCCACAAAATATGGCCGCTAGGAATGGAATACATGAACCATCTTGAGGTACTTAACCCTCTGTGTCTGCATTCGATCGATTACACCAACTGGCACCAACGAGTAGACAGCAAGGAGGTTAGAAAACGGATACTTGTCATTGAGTGTCAACAGAATTCCTTTGTTTAATCGTAAGGTATGCATAGAGGTGGATGGTTAGGCCATGTACTAAGGATGCCAGCTAGTCATCTGTTTCACGGAGCACTTTGCCGACGCTGCGGCCGACTGGAGTAGAGAAATAGTCATTCACTAACGAGTTGGACACTATAAATCGGGTTCGCCCCGCGGACTGGGGACCTCATGATTTATAGAGTTTATGGCCGGAGACATCAGGTGAGATGGCAACTAATCGGGCCCGATGGCGTAAATATTATCTTTAATCTAACTTGACGACGCGGACAATAAAAGCCCTATGGAAACTGTCTTGCTGAGGACGCCTTACTATTACTTACAACCCGGTTGTTTGTTCGTATGACGTAGGCACCTTGATGGTGAATATCCGAACATAAAAATGGTTGTTTTGTAGCTAGGTGTCTCCCTTACCCACGAAATGGTCTAGAATCTGATTTCGAATGTCGGGTACTTACTAGTGTGACAGCCGGTACGTGGGACTTTTCCTCCTTCGCCAGGAAACCGCAATCGGGAGACGATGCCATTACCGAGGTTCGACTGCACTACCGAGTTGTGTTCGCAAAAGTTTTTCTTTTTGACAAATAACGTTTACTGTTGAGATAAGCTCGTTTGACCTTGGCATGACCAATGAGAGTGAAATTGGTCAACAATCCTACAAGTTTTGAAGGACACTCACGGGCAGACGTGGCTACAATGGACCGGTTCAATCACCAGTCGGCTGTGGTTGCAAATTATATCTAGTAGTAAACTGAAATAGCACGTTGCCGTTACCTACACAGATCAAACAGATTAAGATACCGGATTGTCGATGTGTTGATGCATCGAAGATGAGCAGCGAAGTGGCGGATATTATGAAATTTTGATCTCGATGCTAAGGAATATAACAGAGGAAGTGGATGGAGAAGCGTCACTGCTAAAAGAGACGACTGACAACCATGGCGGTTGGATAGAACAAGTCCTAATATTAAACAAAACAAATTACAGACAGTCCTTGTGAGACCAGCACATGTTAATCTAATACACTTGTAACTTGTGATGACGCGGACCATACCTTTCCACTTTATGGTGTACCGATGTAACCTTCCCGCCTCTCGGTGACAATGCAAGATGGCTTGAGGGGATTTTCGCTAGCATTGTATCCTGTTGACTGTGTGCATGCGGACCAAATGTGTGTCTGTGCAGCGGACCAATCCGTTTGATTCACCATTCACGGTACGCCAGTGTGCCCGTAATCTTGCGCTTGTCTACGGCCGACTGGATTGAGTCATGTTGTAGCGAAAAGGCGTCCAATAAGACACAGACTTTAGTGTCCAACTCGCTGATTGCCATGCCACACGCGCGCTCGCGTTTATGAATCGGAATTCCGGTCCAAAACACACCCGGTTTCCACTCACACGTCGTGTGCGTGACCGACACCGTCTATCGGAGGGGTTTCCGTCTGCCACTCCCCGTCCATTGGTCCGATCTCGTTGGGCTATGGCTCGTGTGGTCGCCTGTGTTGTCAACGCTCCGATCGCTGCGGGCTTCTGGACGTGCTTTGCTACCGCGTTGACATATTTCGCAGTGAGTTGGAATACTCGCACCCCCGGTTCGGCAATCCATTACAATGTGATCATTCTGATTGGACAATCGACGTTTAGCTTGCTTACGCTTGCATGTTGGCATCGTGCAGCCCATTGTCTTATGGTACAATCGTGTCTACTTGCTGTTGCATACAGTTCCTACCGTATACTTGTCCTCTTTGTTTCAATACAATACAACTATTTAACTGTCCCTAACATCTCCACATTCGCGACCCATACGTCTAACTCAAACTAAATGATCAAAACCAAGCAGATCGCACCGGTGCAATAGAGTGAGAAAAGAAATATCGCACTGAAGTTCCAATGCCATACAAGGACCAAAACGAACGCGGCCAGCCGAATCGATGTAACAAGCACCAATGGACGTCGGTAACCAGAAGGTAATGAGGTGATAGATAAGAGAAGTGGAATCGAGAGAGGACGGATGGTATACAGGGAACGTCTAAAACAACCTGGCGGAATAAGGGCGCTTGTCTGATGAAGCTCCCGTGCGATTCAGGGAGTTTCATGCGCTCCGATCAGTTGAAAGCATTCTGGAGATATAAAACAGTACCAGAGAAACTCACCGGGACATGTTAACCTGATAGCGAGCCGGAGAAAAGTGATATTGAGACGTGCAAAAGTAGTATTGAGGCATCTTAAAGTGGAAAATAGTACAACCGGAAGGGGTTCACTAGTCTTTACTTAGATAAACTAACCGCCTTGGGGAGACTCCGCAGAATTAGGCGGCATGTGGAACGCCTTCAAGAGTCGCATTTCGCTGCTGATCGAAAATTATAAGCGATAAGAGTTGAGGTTAGGCCATGAACAAGTCACCAGTTGAGTCGGATGGATCCAAATTTCATGTGTACAGACGTGCTGGCTATGTGAGTACTTAGGAGAGGAGTGAAAGCCACGTGCCAGATTTGGCCTCTGCAGCGGAACATCCGGGTATGGAGCACCATTTAAGTAGGCGGAAGAAGTAAATAACCTATATTCCGTTGCACGGTAGTCAACGGTGAGACCTAAAACAATTCCTTACAAACTCATCTGCTGTTATTGACGTTAAACAAGATGAGTGGATCAAGAGTGTGTGTGCACACACAACACACAGTATGCACAGATGGACAAAAAGTTCACTTCTACAAGCTCGAGTATAGTGTGTGTGTGTGGTTAAAAAAAGAGTAGTACGCGCATAATAAGACGCAGCAAATCGTGGTGGATAACGTAACAGACTTTTTAGTCTTAAACGACATTTGTCGGAACTTGTTAGTATGATAATTCAGCTATTTGTGAACAGTTCGAAAAATGGATGAAACTGAACTAAACATAAGTCATACGGTATGGTCGACAATCAGACCCTGTAACCGAGCAGGCTAGAGTCACTAGATAATAGTTTTAAATGAATAGGAAATTTTCAAGGCATAGATGTCAGGCTTTATTTGTTTCATCGCCGAGAATCAGCAGTATCCAACATGAAAAAACCACCTGAAGTGACAAACGTGCCACACGATGAGAAGAAAAAAGGCTTTGTGTAAGGTAAGGAAGGAGGAGAATGTAGGGCGAGAAAAAATTACACCCGTGTGCACAGGGATTCGCAACACGAATGCCATTGATTTCTTATTCCTTGCCCTACCAATCAACATTATCGATCAAAGGGGTTCATTGTCCTTTGAACCCCGGCCGGGCACACCTTACTGAAACGAGCTTCAGTGGTTGACAGTTGAGGGAGCAGTGGTACCACATGAAGTATTACCGCACTTATGCATTGCATGTCATGTACGTGCTCAGTGTGCTTCAACGTCGTCTGGCAAGCGGGGTCCTAGACTAGAGGCAAGCGCACACTAGTCAGCATAAAGTCGCTTCTAGTTTAGATATATCAATGTGTTGTTGACAGCGAAGTGGTCTCCCACCAAAGCGCAGAACGAACTTGGCATAGACCAGTACATGATCGGAATCCACTCAGTTACTCCCGATTGACTCGCAATTTTGGAAACAGCGACGCCACCGATAGCTGACGGCTCCATGGTCAACCTTTGTCCACCATTAACTCGGGTCAATAGCTCGAGCCGCACCGCTTCCAATCAAGCGCACATGGCATGTGCATAGTAGAGTGGCCGACAAGAATTAAGTGTGGTCCTGAAGCATTGTTTCAAGAATACGGAAGACATCGATGGCGAACGAGCTGTTGATCTGTCTGCATAAGTTTCCGACCATTGGAGGTGACAGGCTTAAGTCATATTAAGGGTGCAAGTGGGGGTTGTATGTGTCAGGTACCTTGATGTGTAGTACGTTGTCATTTTGACTGTTACTTCTGTCGCGAGTATCAGGTGGAGAAAACCTTTGGTATTTGTGCAAAAACAAGGTTGTGGGTCATCAAGTAAGGAATTATTTAAAGAGGCATATTGATTTGGTGCAGTAGAATATGATATGGAAAAAAGCTAGCTCTCAACACATCGGCCAAACAGTTACGGCAAAAACATGAGAAACTCCTTTTCAGTATAGGTTCATAAGTTCGTAGTTGTGAGGGCAGGATATTTCTCAATTGCCCGGATTGGAGAAGGGATTGACTTGAGAACCTTCACCCGGAGCCCTTGGTTCAAAAGAAACTTAATCCTCAAGTTAGCTGGGTGAAGTACGGAGTTTGCAATCCATTGGAAGCCAGTGACCAATGGGAGCTAGGTTCATACGCCCCTCAGATGTAGTCCAGAATGTCCAATACATCCTGCACGAAGTCGCGACAGAAACAGCACAGCAATTTGAGGATTCATCAAAGAAGGAGGATCTCGTGCAATAGATTTGTCCAACCAGCGATTCGAAGACCGACAGGACTGTTGCGACGCCTGTCTCCTGTCGCTGGGCCCTAATGACCAAATTGGTTCATACGCCCTTCAAAAGGGGTACCCAGCACACACTCCGTATTCGTTGGAGCCGGTGATTCGTACGTATTCCTCAGCAGTTGCCCACGTTTGGCGGAGACCGAAGATTTCGGTACGTCATATGCATATACAGCATGCCAGACGGATGGTACGCTATCCGAAAGCTCATACGCTTCCGTCAAAGCATTTGAAACCCTTTTGTGACGAGCAATACGCATGTCGTAATGCCGTCCACGAGTTTGTAGGAGACTAGGATACTAACAGTGACTCTATAACATAATAGTAGTACTAATGCTCATTACCCGCGGTTGTTTATTCACCGGGGAAAACGATTATTTCACATTTAACTCTCACGTAGGAAGCCGTCCTCTGATCATCAACCTGGGGATGCACCCGGTGGCGTTGGGCTAACTCACTCGTTTAAACAGGTTTCGGAAGTAGTAAACAAACATGCATACAACCTGCTGTTGAGAATTAAGGTCAATCGCGGAGAATCAACTGGCGTAAGAGCTTGAGGCGATTAGGAACTAGCTTGATGGGTTCCTCTATTACTTCTTATCCGAGCAATCTGGTCTCACATAACATAATGACACCTTCCACTTTGTTGATAATAATTGTGAACTTGAAGGCCACTTCCATAAAATTGACCAAATTGATATCGTGCTCGGCAGCATTCCTTCCTCCACTAGTGACGTTGTGTAAAGGCAGACGTATCACGAAGACCCTCAATTCGATCATTTCGTTGACCACTCTTTGAAAACGGACAACATTATCACTTCGGAAGGGATTCGACGAAATTGGTGAAGTTTTTCAAAGGTCTCGTAAGCCATCTTTTCCCATCCTTCGGAAGCACTTGATCCACTGCACTGTGTACATAATAACCTATTTTCGTCATCATTTCGTCTATCCTCGGTAAGGGATAAGCATAACGTTGTGTGAATCGGTAGCTTAGTTGGTTATAGTCGTTGAAGAATCTTACCTTGTATCGTCCGTAAGACGCAATCAAAACCTGCGGTCTCCAACAGGATGTCGAAGGCTCAGTAATAAGCTTAGCCAAGAAACGATTCACTTCAGAGGGTATGAAATCTTTGTCTGCGGTACAATAGTGCCAAGATTTTGTTGCGATTAGATTATGATCAAGTGAAAGATTCCTGAGAAGCGAGAGAAAAACAACGATTCTACAAACGGGGTTTCCACTTTTCATGAAGCTTTAAAAATCCTGGCCAAGTAACACATCAGCATATAGGGTGGGTAGAAGGGAAAATGTGATTGCATGACAGTGACTTACTGTATATTACAGAAGGATAGTAATGCCCCTCCGTATAACTTGAAAGACTAGTGGCTGCCACTGTAATATTGTTAGTCAATTTACACGCTGTCTATTGGTTATCACATACATCCGGGGTGGCGAAGAAACTTCCGGAACGGCCAATATACACGCCAGTCTTCAAGATAATTTCACCGACAACCAGCTTGGTGACTACGCTAGGAAGATAGATAGGAACAGTGGCCGTAACGAGCGATGACAGGATAGAACTTGAAATGGAACCAACTTGTTTAGGGACCTCCTGGAAATGAATTTTTTCCACGAGTCTTACATACTTTTTCATTAACTTAAGATCTGGAACTCGGATGTCTGTTATAACTACGGAAGTAGCACTTTGAACTAGTTGCGGTTAATACTATTTTGGTCGCCGATACCGAAGGTATCATATATATATATATATATATATATCCTCCTGAATGTTTGACCTAACACATCAAGAGAGTAAGGCAGAGTTTTGATAAGCTTGCGATTGCTTCTCAGCGATCTCTAAAGATCTTACCTGATCGTATACTGTCGGAAAAGACGAGATTCTTCACCCCATCGGTCTTTAGCGAAGTCGCTTTGATTGTATACCGCCAATGAAAAGTCCTCGCCTGGTACCGCCTCGACATTGTTCTGCGATGGACGTCTCAAAATGAGTCTTTACTTAGACATTCAAGCCTTTGAGTAAACCGATCGAGAGTCTGTCCACTTTCTTGTTTATAGGCAAGCAACACATGTCTAGTGAATACCTCACTTTTAGGTTGTATATAAAAATCCTGGGGAGTCGATAATGTACTTTCAAAAGTTTTGCATTTCGTGCACAGATGGAGCAACATAGTGTACTAGCCTACATAAAAATGTGCGGCAAACTTTTGTGGTTATGAAAGACAAATGGATTGATTTCTTGATGCAGAGTGCCACATGGTTCGTCAGTTTCTTGTCCTACTCGGTGTTAAAACCTTGTCATGACTTGTGTGCTCAACTGCATATGAACACGTTCGGAACTGGTTAGGATATAAAATTCATTCTTAACTCCAACGGCGCCAGTTTTCACTGATTGTTTACTGCCTGGAATGCACAGACACAAAATGTTACAGCATAACACTTTATATAAAACGGGGAGTGAAACCAGTCAAATCAATCAGGGATGAACTGAATCAATACTAACGACAAAACGACTTAATCTACAGTTTCCCGAGTAAAATGTGATCAACCTTAGACTCGTTGGAATTCGAGGCAAGAAGAAACCATCTCTAAGAACAATGTATGAGTGGTTTAGTTTGACATGAATTCACAGTGAGTAGCAGGAAAATCCAAACCTGACATTGAAATGCATGTCCACGTCGCCATATCACATGCAGCATCACAACTTGAAGGGTCGAATGAACCTTCACGCACAAAATAGGTTTCAATGGTATATTGTTGTGGTAGTCACGCGATGTGCTGGAATAAAGAACACACCGACAAATGTGCGCGTTCACACCTGACAGTATCAATGTAAAATTTGTATCATGAATTACTTTCTGAAGCAGGTAAGGCAACCCAGATACGGTGCATCTGATCCACGAGACTCAGAAAGAGAGCGTGTCAACTGAGAGAGCATAAACTCACGTGGCCCACGTGGATGGTCGGAAAACCATTCACAAATCGCTAGTCCTTATAATCATTGAAAGAAACAACTAGTGAAACATAAGACAATAGAATCTTGTAATGATGTCTCATCGGTCTAGCATGCCAACGACAGAGCCAATGAAACAAGTAAGTTATGCCTTGAAGCGGAACATGATTTGTTTCTGTGCTTACTAAAGCTAAGAGAGTGCGCGAACTCAATAGTCCCGGCAGTGGTAAGGATATGCATTACTGAAGTGGTGCTCTAATGAGAGCGAAACTCGAGTCTAGTGTTTCTGTTGTTCGAAAGGGGCCGACTGGGAATTCTAGGGGAATGTGACAGCTGCGATCAATTGTGGGTGATGTCCATTCTATATGAAAATCAAACCCCCTATTAGTCATCAGTAATCAATAGTCACTATCCGCACACCAATTAGTGTAACAGTTGACCAGCTTAGATACTAGACATCAGGCGTTAGCAATCGTGTACGTTGCACGCAACTCAGAACTGTCTGCTCGTACACATATGGAGTGTTATTCAGCCAAAAGACGACGAAAACAACCATGGAACTGTAACAATCAAAAAATGGTCGAAATTATTACTCACTCATTAGACAGTACATCTACTTTGGCCAGCATGCACAGTTGAGGACAAAAACAAAGATAATGGTGACGAGAAACTAAACCACAACTCCAATCACAACGTATATCCACAAATGTAGTTCAAAGAAGGGTAGTTTCAATGATTACACTGCAAGATGTTTGGTAGCATGCATGGGTTGATCACTTTCAAATTGTCTAGATATAAACAAGAACAGTCTTGGTAATCGAAAGTCCAACCCTCGATAGTTGTTGTCACTGAACAACAGTGAGCTAAGACGATAGATTTAGATATCTATTAAATCGACAACAGTAAACTCGTATGATTAGTAGAACTGCTGGCCACTGATATGATATGGAACGGGTGAACGAACAAGCGGGAAATCGCATCAATAATTTCACTCCATACCATTTAAACAACCTTAGCAAGTGGAATGGCTACGCGTGTTTCCATGCCTTGTCTGTGTGTATGTGTGGTTCAAACACCGAGATATTGCGGCGGGCGGACATGAACGGAGTGGAAGCCATGATGATGCTCAATCAACTTCGTTGGCTAGGTCACGTCCGTCGGATGAGCGACGACCGGATTCCAAAGCAGTTCGTGTAAGGTCAAGTCAAATCAGGTAAGCGAAATCTTGATGGTCAAAAGCTGAGATACCAGTATGTTATCCAGGTAGACCTTTCGCACTGCAACATTGATTTTAGATGTTGGAAAGATTTAGCGTTGAACCGGACGATCTGAAGAAATGTGATCTGGACAGACTTTCACCGGCTCAGTGAGCAATTATTGCGCGGCCGTGAACGGAAGCGCGCGGTACGCAAGGGAAACATCAGTGCCATAGGTCGTGGTGACATGACTATTTGGTGTTGTGATGTGTGTGGCCGCGAATGCGCTGGCCGTTTGAGATTAGTAGACCATCAACCTACTCATAGTAAACCGTCGGTCAAAGAGTACGTTAAGCTCAAGTTGGTTCTCTCCATTTCTTCTTGTTCGCATGCACCGGCGACCACAGTCGTTTGGCAACTCACCTGTTCCCATTTTCATAAACCTAGATGTATATGGCCTGCTACTTTTCCTTTTCTTCAGCTTTGTTGGTCTACTGTATGGTGAATGTTTTGTCTGTTTTCTTCCAATTCAACCTTGCATTTTGCTATTGCTCCATATCCTCTCTAGAGTGCACTAACGTACTCATGTACTGGAGTACTTCTTGCATTATGCTTTCAATATTTTTCCTCCCAGTTTAGATCTTACCATTGGGGTCTCTGTTTATTTCCCGAGAAATAGGGGTTTCAATTTCGTGCTAGCCTATCAATTGGCTAACCAGCATTGGCCGGCTAGACATAAAGGCTTCAATCACATGCCTCCTGGTTCTATTCCTTCGGGCTTACACTGGATACGTGGTAGTTGAGTGGAACCACAAATGGGGAAGTGCAAGCCACTTGTGGCGATGGTTAAGCACAGGTGTCCGTTGGCTATAATAACTGTGACAGACCAATCCAAACCGGATGCCGCCAACCGTGTATGTGATGAGCTTCATTTTCCTCACATACTTGATGGATTCGCATATTCAACAACTTCGTTTCCAAAGTAGCCGGACGTAGTAACTTCAGTTCCGTATTGTTGGCAATCAGGTTCACATTGTAACGGTCGCAAATGTTGAAAATAGTCTGCCTATTTTAAATACTATCAAATGTAACAAAACTGGGAGCGAACAGGATAAAGGATATTTGATTGAATGATAAAAACCAAACTTCCTCAAAAATCCGAAATAACAGGATGCAATGAACAAACCACGTCTGGTCATCCACTACCTTGATCAACATTGTACATATCAACAAACTGTCTGACCAAGGCCTTTAGAACTCAGTCGAATGAGCAAGACATAAATTGACAAAGTTATCTTACAGTTTATCTCATTGCAGGTCAAGGCCAGTTAATGAAAGCAATGCAAGTGAAATGTTTATTACGTCCTATCCTGTTTGGGAAAACCTGCTACTCACTATTCAATCATATGCGCTTTACCATGCTCCGTCTCAGTTTTAACAACCCTTGCCAGTATTGGAAATACTGAGATGCCCTCCATCCTGCTAATTCGTTTTGTTTTTTAAAACTCGTTTTCTTTCTGATAACTATTTTTTGTCAAATATTCCACGAAGTTCTATGATGCTTGATCGAACAGTGGGTGAGGAAACAGACAACTTTCATCGAAAGAGTAATCGGTCCACAGGCCTGTCGTAAAGACGTGACTGCGTCACCAGCCCATGTCCACGGTGTCACTCTGCTCTGCTGACTGATCCACTGCACAAGACTCTTAATCGTGGTCATTCGATTCCCGGAAATGGGATAAGATTCGTTCAGCTGACCAGACTGCGGTAAGCCCATGCGGTCGGACAGTTGCTTTGATTGCATAGAGATGCTCTCTCATTTAAAAGTGTTAGTTAAAATCAAGTAACTATAAACAAACAACTATTAAATAACCGCATGTAGACTAGATACAAAAATTCACAGCTGCTGTTCACTAAAAAGTGTATTCTGTAGGTGACCACACTGGACAATGTCTCCACGCTTTTTCAGTTATTTCGAATACAATGTCTGATTGTCAGAGGTCACCTGCTTACTGTAACAATTTAAACACTGGGTCAAGCCCAACTGAGCATCGACGTGGCAGTTTAGCTTGGAGTTAGCTAATATATAATATATATATATATATGAGATATACTAAGTATACATACTACGTTTTCGTACAATTTTGCTGATTCTATCGTCTGCCCCACAAGTAAGCATCCGACAGCCAAAAACGGACTCCCAATCATCGCACGGGAATTTCAATCAACAAGGTTTGCGTAAAACAGGTCTCCTGATTTGTAATCAGGTTAACAACCGGTGCCAACACAGCGATGTAAGTACAGTCGTGCTCGCTGGCAAGGGGTTGTACGCGCGTTTAGGGCCAAACTGACCGATTCCACCGTCACAGTGTTTTGGTCGCTATGATCCACGATCGATTGTAGCTGGCCGTTGACAAACATCCCAGCGATTAGAGGGTGACGCAGGACTGACGATCAGTGTGCAATAATGAGTTCAAATGGCCACACGAGCTCGCAACTCACCGTCGACGAACGGATCTGTTGACAGATTGCCAACCAGGTGGCACAATTCCGTAGTTATCCAGATCGTCTCAGTCGATGTGGATGCCAGGTGTGAGCATGACACTCCCGTTCGGAGACAGTTAAAAGAAAAAATCTGTGTTGATCTCCAAACCAAACTTAACTGCCACAGTAGCGAAAGCTGTGACCATACGCTGAAGTTCTTCTTCACTGTGCGCAAGTAGCGTACCGTAATCCGCGAACAGTAGCATCCGAACGATCCAGATGTGCAACTGGCTCAGAGAACAGAAAGGTTTAATATTCAACAAACCATCGGTGCGGTATTTCATTCGGACAGCGTCATTTGAGTTCTAAGGAGCTACTGTCAGCCATAAGCTAATTGGAGTGAGGACTAAGATACAACCCTGCTTCACATCAGTGACAATTTCGAAATCATCAAAAGCCAAACCATGCGATTTTACCTTCGCTTTCTCACTCGTATGTAACGTTTTAATTAAATTAATAAACTGAACATCCAAACTTACCGAGCACAGTCCACTATGTTTCAGGACACACGGAACCAAAGGACTTGAGGAAGACCACAGCGAACTTACAATCGCTGGTTGCATTCGCGGCGCTTTTCCTGAAGTTGCCGGTCGGCGAACACACGCACACCCACAATGAGCTAGTCACTCAAACACTCACGAGCCCTACATGCGTTCCGTGAACTTAAAGTATCGATTTTAAACCAATACCACAAACATGTGCACCTACAGCCTGTGCATTCCAACTGAGGTCAGTCGATGAACAAACAGGATTCATGCAAGAATCCTACGCAAGAGTCCTACGCTCAGTCCATTTCGATCAGTACACACATGTATCGACGTCACGCTCTGGGCCGTAATTACCTAAACGAAACTCTTTTGCTTCGTATGATGCGAACAGCGTATGCCAATTGGTGCTAAACAGTCTTCGCATCCTGAATACATTTTACAAGACACAGCGGGTTTGCAGAAAACAAAGCAGCTCAGGCTGTGCAAGTTTTTTGGATGAGTTATCCATGTAGACTTCCAGTGCGCAACGATTTGCGTTCACCACAGAACCAATTAATGGTTGAAATGATAAACACATCGTCGTGACGTAAAACGACACTAGATAACGAGGTTACAAAGCTGAGATGGCACACGCCGCCTAATGATTTTTCAACACAGCCATGTAACGTTACATCCCACTCCACAGATGGTGCTACAAAACTAGAAAACAGTTTCTCGTATTACGAGAACTACAGGAATTGTGTCACACATTGTCGATAGCAATTATATGGCTGGCATTTCTGAAGCATTTCAGTTGGTCTGCAAGATTTCAGTCAATCAGGCCAAAGCAACCAGGTAGCGAATTTTGACAACGGCTGAATCGAACGATATCAGATTACGTCACCAAGTGGTTTGTTCACAAAAACAGCCCGTTCGGGTCTTACAACTTCCATGGCCCCGAGTGGTCCACAGTCCACTCTAAACTACATCCACACAGACGGTTGATCTCAGTCACGGGGGTTTCTGCCGGTCTTAATAAATTTGCAGATTTGTGCATCAGCAGTGCTGTTCAACATATGAAAACTATCAAGCACTAAAACAACTAAGAGAAATGAAAGACATGGTTTTCATTCAGCAAGACAAAGATCCCGGTAGTTATCAGGAACAAAGCTGATTATGAGTCCAAAATGAAAGGTATCCTTGCGGATATACGGAAATTTCACGCAGACTGTACGGCTGATAACAATATTTTGACAGAGAAACAAATCTCAAGGAAGCTTCAAGTTTTACTACTACAGTGGTCCAATACGGAACTTCAATACAGACAGATGAAGCCAACCGGAACCCGCACGTCACAATTAAGAAGCGTTCCGTAGACACAAGTGCGGTGTCCTATTAAGGCCAATTTTGCGCACATACAACCATATGTTCGCCACATGGCTTGTAGACGTTCTCTATCCTATCCATCAGATGTTTACCCTTCACTATGTAAGAGATTCTTCTGAACTGGTACAAGCTTTAGAGAACGTATCGGTGAGTTCACATAGGATGTGTTCTATTGATGTTGACTCCTGATTTACAAACGTTCCTCTACGAGAAACAGTTGATTTCTTTTTGCATGATTTCACCTCCTGTCAAAATGGATCTTTTTGCATCCCAGTTGACTACCTCCAACAACTTATGATTTTGTGCATATGAAAAACTCGTTTTGGTTTTGGGGGATCATCTTATAAACACTGATAGTGTAGCAATGGGTGATCTATTGAGCCCAACATTTGCGGATATATTTTTAGGAATGATTGAATTGCAATTACCCGATGCTATAAATGATGCCAGCATGTATAAACAATATGTAAATGATATCTTGATTTTTACCACTAACATTCTTTTTTCACTTTTAAACCTCTTTATTTTCGTTCATCTTTTTCTTATGAAGAAGAAATAAACAACTTCTTCTCTCTAGACACCTCATTCAGTAGAAGGATGACTTACTACAACGCCCAATGCATCGCAAGGCCATTTGGAGTGGACAGTACTTGCAGTTTTCTTCTTTTGTCCCGATTACTTACAAACGAGGTCTGGTGCGAATCCTGTTTCATAGAGCCCGGCAAATTTGCACCGACGACTGTTTGCAAGGAGAGATTGAAGGTGTTGCTTGCAAATGTATATCCCGGAAAGTCTGTCGATATGCACAGCCAGAAAAGACCGATCCAAATTACTGTGTGCACGATCTTTCAGAAACAAGTCTTTCTGAACCTATCTTTCAAAGGCGACCATATAGCAACTGACGTAAGTCGAAAATTACAGTCTGTTCTGACTGCGACTGAATTGCGATTGTTACTAACAACTAGGAGTGTTGCTCAGCTTGTTCATAATCATGACCTACCGAAATGTTCTGTCTCACATGTAACCTATCAGTTCACTTACAGTTGAAGTGACGTCTTTATCAGCAGAACAGATCGATGCCTACGACAGAGAATGGCTAAACATGTGCCTAAATGGTTCGCGCGCGCGGTGACGTAACAGGCAATGGGGGACAGTTGAGTGAACTGAAATCCCACTTCATCCATTGTAAAGTACATCAAAGAAACGGGTCGCGTTGTTGACCCCGACAACTCGTTTCACATATTACTGCCCAACCGGAAACCCAAAATGTTTGCATTCTCCGAGGCAATGGTAATCAATACTCACCGTCCGGCTCTGTATGTATATAAACTGTTGACTCATGCAGTTTGTCTGTCTTGGAACTAATAACAACCTATGTTTTATGTGAACGCAATCGTTGACCTTTTCTACTGTTATCATCCGCATGTCCTCCATATTCTAGTGTTTTACGTTCGTGACTGAATAGAGTAAATGAAATGTTAACACCTTGCGATATATCTTTTATCGTTATTGGTGAACGTTTTTTTTTATTCATGAATACAGCTTTTCATTATCCATCATGTGATGAAAAAACCATAGTTGAGGAAATATTTCATTCATATAGATTGAACATCACCCACAACTGACCGCAGCTGTCACATTTCCATAGACTTTCCAGTCGGCCCCTTTCGAAAAGAAGCACTAGATTCGAGTTTCGTTCTCATTAGAGCTCGTCACTAGTGCATATCATATAATTCGGTCGTGCCTAATGTGAGGTCAATGGCGCAGTGGTAAACACGGTTGCCTCATGAACAGCGTGGTTCAAGTCCCGGCAGTGGACAGGATATGCACTACTGACGAGCTCTAATGAGAGCAAAACTCGAGTCTAGTGCTCCTTTTCGAAATGGGCCGACTGGAAAGTCTATGGGAATGCGACAGCTGCGATCAGTTGTGGGTGATGTTCAATCTATATGAAAAATCAAAATCCCGTACTACTCATCAGTAATCAAATATTTCATTCTTACTCCGTCCATTCGCACACTGATGCACATTGGTTCCCAGCCGTGCGCTATCTCCCAATCACTGATATGTCAACGGCCGGTTGCTATCGATCATGGACCATGTTGACCCAAACAATGTAGCCAGACGATTTGGCCTGAAACGCGCACACAACGGCTTGCTAGCAAGCATGATTGCATTTGCAACCGTATGCTGGCACAGTTCGCCAACTCGACTAGACTAGGAAACCTGTTTTAGGTAAGTCTTATCGATTAGAATGCTTTTGAAACGGCTTCGACTCCAGTTTTTGTTGTCAGGTGCTCACTTATTTTGACAAGTGTCTGTACGATCATAGGCGGCGTATTAATGCACTTGCAAAATATTTTTCATATTTAACATTTTAGAGACTATTAGTAAAAACCCATAGGATTATGTCTAACATTTGTAAGGTGTTTTGAATTTTTTTTTAAATTTACAAAAGTGATTCATTGGTCACATATACAAGTGGTCAAGATGTGGCAATCAATTGATTGGTAAAACCATGCCGAACAGTGGGAGTGCTCATAGTTACGTCAAGAATCATTTGATCACTGGTTTCTCTTTTAAACACTTCACATGAACGCACGACACACCATAATGCCTGCTGCTATTCTATATACTAGAGAGTCATAACAGTTCTGGAAGCTAGCATGTAACCCAGGCCAACAAGCAATAATAGTATTCGACTTGGTTTGAACATACATCTGGATAGATTACGTCGAACAACAGTAAATTGAAGAAAAAAAAGGTGGACGAGCAGACGGTCACAAGTGATTTGAAAAAGCATTTCACTCAATCTAGGAACCACTTATGACGATTTATGGGGCAGAATAGAATAGCCAACTGAGAAGTTTATTGAGACGCAAAAGATTTGATCCGATCTGAGTGATCCTCGAACCTAGCAAAAATGGACCTTTCATTGAAACATGACAACAGTTATTTACATTGTTCACTTCGTTTCTTCTGTACGGCGAATTCAGTCACAATGGTATTCACAACGCTGTTCACACGCTCATCCACACATCGTGCAACATTAATGATAAATTAAGACAGAACTGCCAAAGTTCCCTAGCTTCCATTAATTATAAGAAGGTGGTTGATCTAACCCAATCAGGACAGCGCAGATTTTGAACATAAATAAAGCAACAACAGAGGAAGAATCACCACTTAATAAAACAACCGACATGATAGTTACCTACCATAATATACAACAGGTTACGTTATAAACGATCTTTTTGTGATTGTGGTGGGGGTAGACCATTTGCTATCATGGATCACGTAAGTTGTTCACTCAACGACAATTCCGTGTTTTGGTTTATGATCCAGAAACGTCTCAGTGACTTTTTAGTGGACGTGATTTGTGCTCACAATGGACTACCGAAACGGTGACTTGTTCAGCCTGTTGCAACTTCGACTACTTACGGCCGGCTTTGGGGCGCCTCGTGTGACGTTTTTTTCAATTCCACGTCGAATTCTCGTGCTAAGAGACATGTGGATATGTTGTAATATTGAATGACGAATGTAAGAAAATGCATTCCAGTAAACACATTATTATCGAAACGGCTGTCTGTAAGGGAAGTACTGAACTACGCCAACAGCTGAGGTTTGTTATGTTTGAGTGAGGGAAGTGTATAATAATCCAAAGCCCTGGCCACATGCCAGTGACACAAACAGATGGTCAACATTTCGAATAGAGCGAGTGGAACATTGAACAACTGAGATGGAAGGACGCCACCTAAATATGGTATATACTAAAAAAACTTATGACACCGTTGAACGATAATCTGCCAACCAGAAAACGAACAAACGCGCATGTATGCATACATATACATAAGATAGGCTGTGAACAAAAAGTACGCATAAATCTGTAAAACGTCTTCCAGAAGTGTTTTGCC
>JTDE01000226.1:38398-90574 GCA_014338405.1 Paragonimus skrjabini miyazakii | reverse complement strand
GGCTTCTTGACAGGACACTCGGGAGTGGTCAGTATCAACCAACGACCAAGTACTTTTGGAACGGAACCCACTTGGCCTGTTGATCACATGCAAAAATCCAATCGGGTCGAACAAACACGAGTGATGCGTTGTCGTTCAATGCCTGGAATGACAAAAAAAAACGTAGAGATAAGTGCGTTATCCCTACAACACAATGATAGGGTTTTAAAAACTAAAACAGCACCTTACACTCTGAAACTGAGAAATTTGCACGGCTTGCGACTTCACACATGAATAAACGAAAAAAACGAGGGATATTAACAAGCATAACGTTGACAGGAAAATGCCCTTCGCCATAAGTTAGAAGCACGTGAAAAACTTGATTCCAAAGGTTCACCGGTCAACTGTCAAGTGCGGAAAATTAACTGAAAATTGAATCCTAAGGCTGTTGCAAAATAAATTGTTCACGCCTGCGCCATGACGTAACCAGTCAGTGATTCGAGATTTTGCCTATATAGTTGTTAACAGTATTGCATTGGTAGTTCAAGCCACTTCTCAACTGCTATACGATCAGAGGAAAATAGGCTTAGATTAAAAGTGCAGAAAGAGAAGTAGGAGTTAAATCATTAAAAAAAAAACCTAGATATAAACTGAAATAATCGAAATCAAGATGCCTACATCTTACAAACAGACAGCATTAGCAATCTCAATGCTCGATCTCGTCAGTCATCCACTCTTTCAGCTACGAGTAATGTAACTCCAGTAGCTATTGATCATGGCATAAGTCCACAGAATAATAAGTAAATACACATGTAAAAACCTCATGGACTTTCCAGTCAATTCTTTTCGAAAGGAGGCCTTATATTCAGGTAACACTTTTATTGGAGCTCGTCAGTAGTGCGCATATTCTCACCACAACTAAGACAATAACTCCGGTCAAGCTTTCATGAAACAATCGTGTTGATCACTGCGCCACTGACCTCACCGTAAGCACAACCGAATTATCACATCTGAACGCTCGCCCACATTCGCTTGTGTGTAATGCTCAGATTGCCCGATCATCTCAAAAGCAGATACAGTAACTGTCCTGTTAATTCCAAATGAAGACCGTACGACTGTTGGGATAAGGCGGCAATGATTAATTGTGAGTGATGTCTAACCTGTATCAGCCAGAAGTTTCCTACGGATCATGGAAAAAAATCCGAAAATACTAGGGAAATATACAAAGAGTGAAATCCTACGGATAAAGATTCGATAATGATCAAGATAGTGTCATATCTGGGTACATTTCCAAACATCGGTGTGAATGGTCAGACAGTTCTCAAACATGTTCAGTACGACGGCCAAGGCTTTTACAATTAATGAGTAACTTATCATTAGGCCGTTTCACATCTTTTAACAGAAAAAAAGAAGAGTTCATAAATACACGCTGACGGACATTTGGATTGCTCAAACACTTTGAAGGTGCAGAGTGCATCCCATAAAGACCAACCGTTCAACATGGTCTACAATACTATCTACAACACAGCTAGGTAGTTCACATAATCAACATCGGTCGGGCAGCTGCCCGGTAGAAGGTCCACTCTGAGATCATCCGAACCGCCGAGTGCTCATCCATAATGTCACCATTCATGCAAATTGATAGGAATGGACAGATCAAACATCCCGGCCGAACTACCAAACATGTAAACGTTGTCAGAGCTTTGTTATAATATTAGAGTAGATATAGTCTACAGGAAACTGTCAGATGCATTCCACATCAGAAGTGGCGCCAATCAGGATATCCAACTCCTCTCTTATCTGCCCAATTTTGTCACAGACGATATAATGGAAGACTGCCTTCGGAACCCGCGAGGTTCACTCATTCGGTTACTCGGTCGGATAGAACTCGTTAGCAGGTGACAAGGAGTCGAGGAACCTCAGAAAGGGGAGAAGTGACATATAATGCACAGTGTCACTAGCGATTGGTAGGACACGAATTGAATGCGCGGAAACTACAGAACAGTTCTCGGCGCAAAGAAGAACATTAGCTGGAAACGTGCGTGTGCATAGTGCAAGACGTGTCAACAAAGAGACCGGTAATGCACCACTACCAGCGAGTGCGAATACACGGCAACTGTGGAATATAACGCTTGCTTTCGTGTTTGTATTTTCACAAACCTTATAATGGATGTTCAGAAATAAACAACTTCCCAGGCCAAGCGTCTTTTAAGGTCACAACTCTACCAGATAACAGAGATACCCGTAGAACACGAGTGTCACGCTGATGGTTGAAGAACACACACGACTGGCAGTTCGCTGTCTAGTCATCAGTCATGACAGAATACAACGACTGCAGACAAAGAAACGAGGAGTGCTACGACAGCAGCGAAAAACAAAAACAAAGCCCAGCAGTCCACAATAGTACCGTAAATACATTCGACCCGACGCATCACAGCGCGTTGTAAATAGGCAAGCAAATAAGCGACGCAGCGAGTAGACCAGACGGACCTCATGTGTCAGACAACAGCTAGTGGAGCGTGAACTGTGGTAAGAAAATTGAGCTCTAAAGCTGGACCCACATTCCCTCCGTCTCTCTATTCATTTCATACACACGCGCGCACACGTACACATAGAGTGTGATAAGCGGAAGACCTCGTCAGGTCATGGCCAACAGTCGGATTTATGGACAGTCAAGCTGTCGGGCAGTACCCGCAGAAGTCGTGTGACTGTATGTGTGTGTGCACAGCCACGTGCTAGTGCGCAAAGTGCGAATACAGTTGTTCGTCCCGTGGACAATATGCAAACACACCAACTGATAGGATCGTTGCTCGGCAAGCATGGAAGCGTAAAAGCGCTAGGACTCATGACAAACAGATGCGAAGTTGTCCTGCAGCGAGAAATAAGGGAACAACTTTCCGATTGACTGATCGTTGTGTCATGCTGCGCCGTGCAGTATAGTCCACATACACACAAAAGACAACAGTAATCTGACCGGGCTCAAGATTCCTCGAGCAGGTGCTCATGGAAGCAAGGCAATCAATCTGAGCAATATGACTGAGGTCGTTGCACCCAAAACACGAGGCATGGGATTCTCAAAAGACCAAATGAGGACGAAGTATCTTCAAGCCGTATTAGTTCCAGAGCAGACCAAAGCGGATTACTACCAAAATGAAGGAAGGACAGACATACGTCGACATACTCAATTAAAAACGTACAACAATAGTTGTACGATCAAAGACCTATTGTGTTGGAGAGTTTGAAAACGTGACTGACAGATTACCCGTGAATCTTACTCATAGATAATGCGATGCATAGACAAAATAAAAAAACCTAAATAACAAGGGTCATAAAACGACAATTCTCGTTCCTCCTGTCCTTTTGACTCTAACATAACAAAAACAACACGTAACAGACGGCACCACTCCGTATGAACTCAAAGAAGAAAGCTTACAGAAACTCACACTATCGAAATCCTTATTCCATGGTGAACAGGTCACCACAAATTGCACATCTGGGTGCATGTAAGGATGCAGATTTCTAGATTGGATGGAGAGAAAACACAAAATGGATAATATTGATGTATAGAAAATGAGAAGCGCATGATCACATCTACTGGTTTTTCAACTGTGAATTTTTCATACGAGTGTAACACAACGTATAGTTGTATACTGTCACATCTCGTGGCTCAAAAAGTATGAGTTGCGTAAACACATTAATCAGTGCCAAAGTCTCACGATATTCAAGTAAGCAACTGCAATCAAAGGAAACTTCGTAACATAGTAGACAGATCCTCCGGACCAAAGAGGTATCGAAGCTCTAACGGAACAACAATGAGTGTGTACGAACGACAGCGTGTGCATCAATACAGTGGATGTTCAAATGTGCGCAGCTACTTGCGACTAATACAGAAACGAACGGGATGGAATATCGTACGGTTCAGGTACTCTTTGAAAAAAAGTGTCAACAAAGCAGCCAAATTTAGCTGTTAGCCAAAGAAGCTAAACCAAAAGATAGGGAAACAGTTGGAACAAGGGAATCGACAACCTGATAGAGAGATAGATGTGGTAATCGCACATACAGATATATCTAAGAGAAGACGATCCTATTACAAAAAGGAAGCTCATTATCACAAAGTGATGGACGACCAAATCGGAGGCGCGATTATTCCGACGCTCGGTGGGATATCTGAACGCGGCGATAGGGCATATTCGAAAGCCCACAGTGAGTGAATTGCGGACAACACGAACGATCGGATGAGCCGTCGCCCAATGAAATCGGACCAACGGAGGAGGAATGGCGGGCAAAAAATCCATGACAGGCGTCAGTCACGCACAAAAACCGGGTAGGAGTGCACATAACGTGTGAGTGGAAGCCGCCGGTGTGTTGTGAACCGGACTCCCGGTTTGTAAACGCGAACGAGCGCATGGCGTGTGAACGTGTTGAGTTTGACAATGAAGACCGTGCTTTATTAAACAGCTTTCTGCTACAATAGCACCTTACGTGCACGAATATCGAGCTCTTAATGAACGGAAGGAGGAGGGTCAAAATGTCTGTTAACGCATTTGAGGAAGGTAAGACAAACATAAGAAGAATCTAGCTCAACAAAATGGCACGCAAACACCGTGTGTGGAGAGGTTAAGTGAATAAGCTAGTCAACCTCGTGAATAGAACAGACGATGCCCACTAAGGGCTGAACCGTTAGGAAGTGGCTGATAATCAGAAAAGATGCCAATGTAGACACATATATGTACACATACAGTACACACAATATACTTGACACTCAGCTACATCAAGTGTCACATGTGCCAAAACGAATGACAGAAAATTGAAGATTGTGTATTGCAGAAGGAAAATGCCGAGAGAAAAATACAGAATAAATCGATGAACACAAAGATTTGCAACACGACCGTCATTAAGTTCTATTCTTAGACAATGTAAACAGCGTCCTCAACCGAAGGTGTTAAGTATCCTCTGGACTCTAGCCCTATGGATGTTCGTCAACGCTTCCATGCCATACACTGGCCACTAGACAATCGCTTCCAGCCCAACCCACCAGTTATGAACAAGGTATCGCGTGGCAAGCGGTAAATTGGTGTTGTAAGACGTGCTCAGACTAACGAAGCCTGTGAGACGAGATCATTACGTCTAGTGATCGACGGAAAGTGTGTTCAGGAGACACGTCAATAAGCATAATTACTGTCGACACAGTGTTTCCACATCACACCGCTAGCACTTCGGAGGCATCGATATTCGAAAGCGGACACTGTGAACATTCATCGCGAGAATGTTTCAGGTTTCGCAACCGTACCATAAGAGTTCGCACAGTGACACTGTACACTCAGTGTTTCACAGAATGAATCGAATCACACAGACGCTATAGATGATGTAAGTTGGCAAACGCCACTCGAGTAATACGTTTTGTGACCTCATCGGATATTCTATTAGCATTGACGCAACTCCTACGATGCATGACAATCTCGACTTCCTCCAGAGTGGGAGCAGGCACAGAGTCCTACCAGTTTTCCAACACCATCCTGCACTTAGAAAATGAAAAGAATTTCAAACTATGTGCAAATGGAGAGCAGAGAGATGTCTCGGATAAAAAAACATGTTCAACTGTGTACGCGATGACAGCGATTGAGGATGGCAAGCGGAAGGTTAATGCATATGAACGGATTAGACTTACCCGCAGACTTAGTTTGTTCCACCTCTCAATGCCATATTTTTTCTGTCATAAGGTGTCCTGAAAAACTTTTCGCACGTTTGAATCTAACTTTTTTTTGGTACTCACTGATAATTTACGACATCTCAAGGGGTCTCTTGGAGACTGTGCTACATCTCTAGAGCATCACAAACTAGCCGGATTGCACTGGTACAGCAAGGCAAAGTGGAAATGGGAACATTACAATAGAATCTCAAAGCTGTGGAAAAAGTAAAATTAACAGACCAAGTAACCGAATCGGAAAGCTCCAACCAACAACGGCAGCCAGAGCACACTTGGATGGTGGAAAAGAAAGCACAAACAAACCACGGTGTTGGCTAAAACAGGCGCAGATTAGTGGTACGCAGTCCGAGTTTGCTCACCCGACGCACTTAGGAGATTAATGCGCACAATATCGATACGCCGACGTGATCCCTTTTGGCTGACCAACTTAGAGACCAAAAATCAATCATTCGATCGGCCAGACGGATCGGCTAAGGTGGACTTACTAGTACAGCACTACTAAAAAAACTCCTTAAGGCATGATTTACTAACAGATGATTTTGCTGGTATAAACTGAACGTCACTCACAATTGATTACAGGCAGTGCATTAACATTAACTTTTAGCCAGCTTCTCCTGAAAGGAGCACTAGACGTCTTAAGTGACATCAGGATATTTTACAATGAGAAGCGTATACAGAGCGATCACTTTCTCGGATCCGGAAGGGTGCTCTTACTTAGTCACACATTGCCATTGAAAGTCATATGACGTTCCCAATAGCAGAAAAGTTGTTCAGGGTGCGAATTGTAACTTTCTTTTAACCATATATCTACAGAGTTTTCGGGTAATCTCTGTATGTAAACAGACTGGTGACGTGGACAGTATTTCATCTTTGATCAAGCTTTAATTCCACAAGTAATGGTCGGAATAGGCATTCATCCGAAATAACTAATGAGAACCACTGATTACATTTCAGCCAGAACGACAAAGGAAGTTCATTCGCTCACCTTGGCCAAAGGCGTTGTTACGCACCACTTACCGGGTCCCTGTCACTTTACCATGAGTAGTGAAATTTCGCATCCTGTCGACAGCCGAGATGATAACGTGTTCTGATTTTGAAAACATTAACTAGAATTATTTTTATTCCGGCGAACAATCGGGCTGTCTTGACCAAACATAATCGCCCAACCTATGAGAAATTTGGATTCGTGTCTTATCGATCCAACCTGTTTAACACTGACTACCTGAAGCGTATCTTGTTAGTGTTTTTAATCACAACAAACTGGCGTTTGTTATTTATCTCGGTTCTTACTTACATTTAATTCATAACTGCTTAGAAGTTAATTAATTTTGAGTAATCATATCGAACAAACCTGAACATTTGTCAGAACCCCGCCCCATTCGCTAAAAGCTTGTTTTTCGTTATTTTTTTAAAATGAGGATTTCGAATTATCTGTAGCCAGAAGCGTAAAATGGTCTAAATCAAATCAGTTGTAGTCGAACTCAGCAAAATGTTTAGACACCATTATTGCCTTGTGTAATTTGAAGATTTTCATGTCCACTCAACTCTTTTATCCACTGAGTGTATTGTGGAGCCAACTTCGAACCCACTGAACATCCGTTTTGTACACTATTAAGCCCCCCCCCCGTAATCACAACAGATTATCAACGTTTCGCTATAACTTCGGTCAACATTACTTTTTGTCCATCACTTCAAGGCCATGACATCATAAAAACAAAGTACTAATGATTGTGTTGCCCTTCTGGTCTTCTCCTTACAGATAAGTATTCAGTAAAGATGACTATCCAGTGGACTAGGATGAATTTTACAAGTTGTGTGGCTTCTGATCTCTTTAACGCATTTGTACCGAACACATCACATCGTTTAGCCAAATATGATTGACACAACAACACCAAACAATGATTTAGATGTCTCGTCAAGCAGACTTCTACAAGAAGAGCATCAGTAATTCGTTATGTCACATATTATCTTTGTAAAACGACCAAAGATTGATTAAATACATGGTGAATAATTGAACTCATAAAATCCACGCCCCATAACCGAACTTGTATTGATTTTAAGGATATGGTTACATGTTTCGTGCGATCACTGTGTCTATTAGCTGAATGTTAACTCGGTTAGAGTGAACAGAATGAAGTGGCGTCTACTCATGGAAATTACTAGTTCACACGTAACTTAGCAGAAGCCACAAGTTGAAGGCTAGAGCATGTGCCAATAAATCCTGCTGTTTGCACTCGCTGTTGAAGCAGAAACCAAACCTTTGCGTCCGTACAGATGAAGAAGCAGGCGACGTTAAAAACGGACAGGATATGCCAACATTTATAGTTTTGTAGATACTGTGGCCTCCAGAACAAAAGTAACTATAAACAGTCCGGTATACTTATCAACCGATGACTGATAATCGTGTACTTGCAAACGAATAACTCAGAACAAATAGTGAACATGAAGACAGCAAACATTTAGGCCACGAATATCTTGATCTTGAATAAATAAATTCACGATTTGTATTCGGTTCTGTCTGTACGAAATGAAGGTGGTGTAAATCCAAACAGAATGAGACACGCATGCGCATACAAACACAGACACGTACTCAAACAATGGAAAGATCGACAGTGCATGTCCGTGGAGTTTCATTAATGGTCGAAAATCAACACAAACACAGTGATGATGTATGTACGTGCATTCATTTCGATGCCGGGCCTCGGAAACCCAACTGGCAAGGGGACATGAAAGATGACGTGAGCGTCGGAAGACACACATCGCGCACAGACTAGCCATACCAGTTACTTGGCTAGACGACACATCCATCATTAGGACAAAGTCCAGAAAACAGGACTGCCGATCGGTAATGGGCAAGGAGAGGAAGGTAAAAGACAATCATACACACAGGAGAGGCCGGTTGGCGATACGAATGAGCACAATGAGGGGGTAGGTCACACAGACGGTACATGCTTTCTACGTCACACTATATGTACAGAGTAGGAGTACGAGACTATGGCGTAAATTGGACCATTAAGGATGGACCAAAGAAACGGCAGAAGTCGTGTCGTATAAATCAGAAAACGTTTAGCGTAAACGACTGTTGTGTGGAAAAGCGTCTACAGACCGGTCTAGACAAAATGTAGAAGTAAACACGTTTAGGGAGAAACAAGCGTAGGTAACCCAGAAAACGGTTACCGCAGCAGACGTTAAACGCTCGTCGGTATGTAGCAATACTTAACATTTTCGCAGGGACTGACTGAAGAGCGAGTGACAAAGCTGGCCTGTAAATGCATGTAATCTAAGATAACATGTTATAATGAACAGAACTGAACAGGATGTTAGTAGTCGCAAAAAGCTGAGTTATGACGGTGTCGATTAGCAAAATGCAAGCTTTAGAATTGCAAATCTGGCATTATTCAACACACCCAACATATCTGACAAACATAACATCCATTCGTGATATGAAGCAAAAGTTCAACGTTGTACAGAATTCAAACTATACCAAGCAAGTCTTCAGAATACGCACAGGTCTGAAATGTGATCGCTTACGGGTGCTCCATTATGCAGATAGCCACCGATCACAAGAAGACACGATTTTGGAATGCGCATGGAAATCACAAGCTGCCTAGCGATAATAGGGATAAACAGGGATGCATTTAAGTGTCTAGGTTGATAAACCGATAGCACGTTTTGGTGAGACATGAACTATGATTGGTAAACGACCATGCATGGACGTTGCATATGGAAAACGGCTTGTGAACTTCGGAATCAAGAGCTGTTGCTGCACGGATGCACCAAGCCCAGTAGATCTCAGTGGTAAACCTAATGAGGAAAGATTCGATTATTCCCGATCGTGCCAGTATAACAAACATATGGTCTATGAGTACATTTCCTTTGACGATAGTGGAGTAGGACAAGTATGTTTACTTTCGGAAAAATCATG
Organism: Paragonimus skrjabini miyazakii; assembly: GCA_014338405.1. Taxonomy (NCBI): domain Eukaryota; kingdom Metazoa; phylum Platyhelminthes; class Trematoda; order Plagiorchiida; family Troglotrematidae; genus Paragonimus; species Paragonimus skrjabini miyazakii. The sequence goes on along the minus strand of JTDE01000226.1, from coordinate 80,963 downwards.
AGTACTCAATAATAACAAACAAAAACATGAATAGTAACAAGACCAAACCCCAGCTTCAAGAGTTATCTTTAATGACATACCAACAAACAAAAGGCAGAGTTCATCCTGCTGCTAAGTCAGTTTCAAAGGGGAGTCCATTTCGATAATCTACTGATAGTTAAAGATTTTTGTGGAACTCTAATGACCAAGGTATGGTGACCAGTTGAGAAATTAGACTAAAAGGGAAGGCGATCGAATTGAGATGGGGAAAAAGGTAGATTACTGATGAGTAGTTGGGGGTTTGGTTACTTTCAAGTTGAACATCACCTACAATTGAGCGCAGCTGTCGCATTTCCATAGACTTTCCAGTCGGCCCCTTTTGAAGAGAAGTACTAGACTCGAGTTTCGCTCTCATGAGAGCCCGTCAGTAGTGCGTATACTTGCCACTGCCGGGACTTGAACTCCGACCAAGCTTTCATGAAGCAACCGTGTTTACCACTGCGCCATCGACCTCACATTAGGCACGACCGAATTATGACATGTGAACGCTCAACCACTTTCGCTTGTGATTAATTATAAGGTTCAATGAGATCGGAGATTTTGACCTATCTAGGAGGTCCTAATCGCGGGGTTATCGATTGGAGTTAACAGACAGTAACTGTACCTCCTATCGAGACGATCGCGCAATCTGATCATTACTCACAGGTGAAAGTGGTGGAGCCTTCAGATGTGATAATTCGGTCGCGCCTAATGTGAGGTCAATGGCGCAGCGGTTTACACGGTTGCCTCATGAACAGCGTGTCCGTGGTTCAAGTCCCGGCAGTGGCGATGATATACACTACTGACGAGTTGCTCTAATGAGAGCGAAACTCGAGTGTAGTGCTTCTGTTGTTCGAAAGGGGCCGACTGGAAAGTTTACGGGAATGTGACAGCTGCAATCAATTGTGGGTGATGTTCAATTTGAAAAAGGTAGATTGTCTGATAGATGATGCAAAGCTGTTACAAAAGCTTGACAATTTGATTAATGTTCTAACTTTGTGGAGGCATGGGACTCTCGAAAGAATTTGTACAATTATTCCATGTTAGGTTTACAGTGTACAGCAACAACAAAATGCAATGAAAAATTGATCGGAGAAGTGTAACACGAAGAAAGAAGACTAAATTGAAGAATTTCCGATGACACCAATGTAGATGTGAAAGAGCAGACAAACAGTAAGATCAATGAATATAATCGTGTTGATGTTAATTCTAACCAAGAAAGAAACGTGTCGATTTTCTACCCAAAATGTGATAATAGTATTTGTAGTCTGAAAAATATTCTAAAACATCAGCATAGAAATGGAAAAACGAGATGAGACAAAATTGCAAATGCGTTTCGGTCCTGATATTGATTTCCGGAACGATGGTTAGTAGGAGAGAAGAAACGATGGAGAAAGACTGGAGAATCTGTAAGGATTTCATTTAAACCTGTTCGGTGTATCCTTCACACAGACCAATGGCGACTTGTGAAGTTGCAATACTATTTGAAGAACACAATCATACCTAAAAGAGAAATAATGTTTGCTCATTGTTGTTCAATATACACTTCTGTAGATAAACAGACAGTGTGGTTTGCAGTGATCGGTCGGCCCGGATTGAACATGCACACCGTATGCACAGTTTAGTGTCTTCGCACGCACTTATAGCACAGTTACAAGGCCCATTGGCGTCTCTGTAGCCATCATTTCCTTGACCTTGGACGAATATCGCTCGTCCAATCGCCATGTTTTGCCCAACCCGCGTAGAAACATAAGCAATGCACCTGAGTCAACAGACACACTCAGTTACAACCATTGGCGGTGTGATCAAGAAAGGCCAGATCATTCGTTTTAAATAACCAGATAACAGCACATGTAACAACTTATGAGAATGTGTCATCATTAGATTGTACACTCCAGATTCTCCACGCACGTGCTCGTCTATCTAACCTCTTAACATGAGACCATGATGCTCCAATCCGCCTTCCACATTCAAATCGCCGCCAACAGTCGAGCTTGATAGAACTGTGCTGAGTTGAATGCACTAATGAGTTATATACCAGCTCGAAGAGGCAGGCGTCTGAATGAATGCCTAGTAGTCATGGGAGCCCAAACAAACAATAAGTGAATGATCCGCCAATGAAAGTTTGGAAAAGAGCAACAAATCTGTCTGAAAGCAAGGTGCTTCATGTATGATGTATGCGTACAATCTACGTGGGCTCGGCGCTACAACCTACTATGTTCATATTTTTCTCTCTAAGAGGGATATGTACACCAGGAACAGCCAGACTGAACATGAGCAGCAGAGTTGGAAATTTCAGTCTTTGAGACCCACGGATATCACGAACTTATGCTTGAATCTAAATGTATGAATGAATTCAATTTTAAAATGCACCACCGAGCTGAAAATCTGTCGAAAATCTTATGATTTGTTGACACGATTCAGAAGTAGATGGCGCTGACCAACCTAAAGTGTAAAATGATAGTTAGTGGAAAACTCACTGTTTACAGTGAAGTATAGAATTGAACGCACTGTCTGGGGATTAGGTTTAAAGTAATTTAGCACCCATAAGGCAAATAATCCAAACGAGGTTAGTGGTCAGCTAACATCCAAATTAGAGTGCACTTGGATTGGAATAGAACTGCTCACAGTTTAAAAGATCGAAAGCTAATATTCTGTGAATGCATTCTTGGCTTGTCTCACACTGAACACCACGCTCGGTTGCGAACACCTCAATAGTATATAGTGTATCATACAAAATTGTACCCTTGTTTCATTATGCTTGTACAGTTCACACCGGTCGCTATGTGCACATACGCACAACTAGTATGAAAAAGTGTAAGAAACATACAACTCATGCGACCTGAGCGTTTCAGGTTATCGTGATTGTTAACGAATTCCCACTGGGCCTTGTATTTCAGTCGGATTACAACCGAATCAGAATCTCCATCCCATGGGGAAGGATTTGGGGATCTATTATATGGAGATAATCGATGAGATTCAATACGAACTGAAAATAAAACGGTCAATTCGGTGACTGTCTAACCATCTAGCTTTCCCGGATGGAACAAAGACTACGTCGTCTGCCAATCTGGCTAAGAAGGGACAATCAGTTCACACGCAACAGCCCATCGAATCTAATGGAATGGCTAGCGCGCACCTTCTTGTTTTGAGAAAGACAAAGATTGTATCGGCGAGAGAAATAACGCCGTACGGTTATCATCTAGATTTGGCGTCACCGAATGATAAGCACACGCGGTCACTCCGGAAAACACACGGGATTCTATTATAGGGCGAACAGCTGTCTTCGTGCTGCTCATTGACTGCACTTTGCACTACAATGACAGTACGGGTGGCAAACACAAGTGAGCCTATGTGACACATTCTGCGGAAAACGATATCAGGAGTAAAACGTCAGCGGAGGCTGACTGGTACATGACGTGCATCCACATACCAGCGGACCAGATTTTGTTCTGACTACGGTCGCACTGATTAGACTTATACATTTTGTCAGCTGCTAGAACACAGCTGAATCCACGGGCGGCCAATATCGATTGTTTTTGGAACATGTGAGAGACCTATGAGTTAACTGATAAAGGAATACCCTAGGATGTGTCTGATAAGTGTACAAACATGCCCAAAACCATTACGACAAGACCGAACTTGGTTCATACACAAGCACTCGTCGCATTCAATCTCACTGAGGGCGAGTCACGAGAACAGTCAGCATAAGAGGCCCTTCTTCAAAACGTTGGAGCTTCTCAACGTTACCAACAGATTTTTACATCGACTCCGCTGGAATAGTGACTCGAAATGCGGAGAATTTCCAAGACCGTTCTCAGTTTCCCTTAGTGACGAAAAATGAACTAGAATAAATACTGGTGCTACAACATGCAATACATGTCAGATATGAAAACTTAGTCACAATACGTACAGAAGCCCACAAATCCGCAACCCAAGATAACAGGCTGGATGGATGTAGTGTAACGCACAATATTCCCTTTCTCGGAACTACAGGCAATTGTGCCCATACAAATTACAAACTAAACCAGTGGAAGTTTACAATCTCTACGTTTATGGCTTTTTGCCATCAAATGACAGATGATAGCAGGTTGATTAGGCACGCTCATTCAGCATCAAGTCCAGCACCTGGACTTTAACCAGTGCTGTCTTTGACTGAAACCCTGGCAGACAGAGCCTTAGTGACTTAGCCTACCATTCACCACCATGTTCTGGATGATATCAGGATCCATGTAGACCGATCTCGGAAAACTAAATTAAATCTTCGCAATCTAGGTGATATTCCAGTTATCGTCTATCCAAAGTAGCCCTGAAATTTTGAGTGATGTATCAACAAGCACTTTAACTCCACAAACAAAAAAATGAGATGCAGCCATCATCCTAACTGAATGATGACGGCATGAATACAGGAACATCAGCGCTCGAGCAGATTCTCAGAAGGAAAAGTATATAGAAGTCTAGGCGGCTAAGGGTAAACTCATGAGAGGAATACTCTGTTGTCATCTCCGTAAAGTTGTTGCATGCCAATGTCGAATCCCTTTTCAACAAAATGGAGCAGTTTCGAATGGTATGTGATACGTTAAAACCAGTTACTATCAGTATCACAGAAATCCTGTGCATGGCAGACGTTAAAGACGAGGAAATTAATACGCGAGATATGACTGTATGCTACTGAGATCGCCAGTGCGTGAAAGATGGAGGTGTAGCCTTTGATACTGACAGTCGACCCTAGTCATCTGTGCTACACGACTCGGGTCTCCTGAGTTCAACTGAAACTGTATAGCGTATTATGCATTTTAGCCCATCATCATCCGACTGCCTCGCTGGTCAAAGACTTCCTAAATACAGATGTTGTATGCAGGTGTGAGAACTTACTATCATGTTGACACAATTATCTAGGATATTCTAATGAGTATAAACAGACTGAGTCATCTTACTGATCGGAAAAAAGGAACATAACACACGTACGACTTCAATATCCATTGCTGGTCACTCTAGACAAGGGATAGGTTCATGCTTTAACAAAGCACACTGGATATCTCTGGCCAAAGAACTTAGTGATATGTGGTGATCTGATGCTTTAGGCTATCCGTCACTCGGTGATCACTGTCAGCCTATTGTAGATACCGCTGCAAAAGTCATTGACAAATATGTTTCGATCAGGCAACCTAGACCATCTAGGCCCACAAACCCGATACGATGCAGCGCAAAATACTTGTTGACAGCAAAGCAACCATTTCCGAACACGTATTATTTAGAGAGAACTAAAAAAGCGTACGATAAGTGCCATGTATTCCGTAACCGGACAACAGCTGTGCAAGCCGGCAAAGGTCAGTATCAGCTAAGTTTGATCAACGAGTTTAAGATCAATCCAAAACTGCCTCACAGGACTGTCGCCGTCACGCAATTTCTCACTTGGATCACATGGGTGGGATGGCCGTCTCAAATAGAGAAGTCCTCAATGAGCTCGGCAGTCAGAATCTATGTTCGCTATTACCTCCACAGGCTAAGTACATACACTTGGTACCAGCACTACACGTTTACTCTGATGCTACACATCGTGCTCCAAAAACGATCAGTATTTTTTTAGAAGTATATAATCAGATCCTGATCTCATCTCTCTTCTGGTACTAAAAAAGTGTGTTAAAGAGTTGCCAAGGCCACTTTCTAAACTTGTAAATTGAACCCTCTGGACTAACAAGCTTCCCAAAGCTTGGAAAGTGTACGCAATGCCATCATCTTCAAAGACAGTGATCACAACGAGTTCCCGGCTTGGTAAATGCCGCAAAGTGAAGTAGCAACAATGTCTACCAAAAAATTTTTGTAGATTAGGAAAAATGTTTTCCATACCAGACTTTGGCGTACTTTTCCTGATCTTTCTGTCCACTGTGACCACTTGATTAGTTCATCATCATTATCACAGCTATGAGCCTGGACAGAAGGTACTGTGGCTCGGACCGCCGCTCACCTCAACAGTGACGTGGAATATCTTTGCACTTTGAAGGTGCAAGGCGCATTCCATACAAACCAGCCCGATCGCTCAACCTGTCCAGCATAGTCTGCATGTCTACGGCAGAGGGGCTAAGTAAGACAACGTCGTCCGCATACTCCAGATCGGTCAATCTAGCGCCAGGAAGAACCTCAACATCAAGCCCACTGGACTGCTCAAGCGCACCTTTCAAAATGTGGTCCACAACAAAACTGAACAGGAAGGGAGAAACCGGACACCCCTGACGAACACCACTAGAAGTGATGAACGCCCGAGACAGTTGTCCATAAACTCTCACCCTGCTTGCAGAATGAGCATACAGTGACCTCAATAGATTCACGTATTTTTCTGGTACTCCCTTGAAAAGGAGACAGCTCCAGAGAACGTTACGAGCAACTGAATCGAAAGCAGCCTTCAAGTCCAAAAATACCACGACTGTCGGCTGTCTGTAACAGTGCTGATGTACCAAGATCAACGCACCCCCGACCGGATCGGAATCCTGCCTGTTCTTCGCGTATCTGACTTTCTCTGGGCTTAGTGAGCCGACGTAAAATGAGACCAGTGAGTAACTTGGACGCAACAGACAACAAACTGATGACTCTATGGTTGTCACATAGACTTCGGCTCCCCTTTTTGAAAACGGGAATGACGGTTGATAGGCACCAACCATGAGGTACCTCTTCAGTCTCCCAAATCGTCTGGAGGAGTTTTACCAGTTCTGATATAAACCTCTCCTCACCATCCTTTAAAAGAGAAGAAAGGAGGTCTATTCCAGAAGCTTTATTACGCTCCAGAGCCACTTCTGCTTCCGATGGAAGGCCGTCTGAAACGCAATAACTGACCATACGGGTCCAGTCGTCCACATGACCTGGTTGAGGCCCGCTGAACTGTTCCTCAAAATGTTTAGCCGATCTATCAAGTCGGCGCGATTGACTGGTGATAAGTGAACCATCTGTTTCACATATGCTCTCACTTACACCGACTCAACGACCAGTACAATCACGGATCAGGGAAAAAAGCCTTCTACTATTCCCAGATAAAAAGTTTTTTCATCTCTTTCGATTGTTCGGCCAAGTATTGCTCACGGTCTTTGCGCAAACTTTTAGTCAGCTTGCGTTTAAGTTCTCAAAAGTCGTCATCATATTCAGAACCAGGTGGGATCGAGTGACGCTCGTTCATGAGGTTTATCGACGTGACGAAAATCCAGTGCTGTCGCAACTGAACAGCCCCATCGGAACATGCCTGTTCACCGCATGCCTTCATAGCTTCGGCGATTTGTTCCCAGTGTTCATTAGGATCCTTCATTTGACTCGAACTGAGTAACTTCTTAACCAACGCCTTTTGGTAAGCGTTCTTCATATCCTCATCGCTCGAATGCCAGTTAGGCAGTTTGCATTTACGAGCGTAGGTCCTCTGGGCAAATGATAAAGTTAGACGGGCACGCACAACAGCATGGTCAGAGTCCAGGTGGTTGCTTCAAAGGGCACGACAGTCCTTAACAAAGTGGGCCACCTGTGACTGACTGCTATCTGATCCAACTGTGTCCACGGCTGAGAAGAACACGGAGGTCTCCAAGTAACACAGTGCTTCTTCCTGTGTTGGAATGCGGTGTTCGAAACATAGAGACCGTGGGATGCGCACAGCCGCAGCAGTCTTTCGCCATTATCAATGCGTTGTGCCCGAACACCAAATGTACCTCCTAACCACTTCTCCTCTGGAGAAAGACGACCAAACTGAACATTCAAATTGTCCAGTAGTATGATGATGTCTGAGTGTTTAGTCTGCCTCAACGAGGATGTCGTAGAACACATCTTTGGCAGCATCCGAACAGCAGTCCATTCTAGCATATGTCAACATAACGAAAATACAACGCTTTTCTGATTCACATCGACAGACTTTAATCGATGTATTGAGCCTGGTAGCGCACAAGTGACTGTTCACTGGGATCCAACCGAGCAAGCATTGCTCTGCTCTGGGACTCGGTGCGATTCTCACTCCAGCTTGACCACGAGATTCGGCTTCGGCGTCCCAGAAACCCTGAGTTAGAAACGCTTGCATCGACAGTTATCTAGAGGTGAGGTCAAATGGATAACCGTGCTAGAATCGTAAACTCGTGTCTCCGACACACAGCACACATCAAGTTCCAGACTTGAGAGAGCACTAGCCAGAGAAGCTTGTTGACCGACTTGTCGGAGAGTGCGGACATTGAAGGCGCCAATGTTTACCAGTTGTCTTGGCCTCAGAAAACAATTATCGCCTGAAGGCACATGGAAGGCAGAAGACATGGGGAGTGAAATAGTAGGAGGAAGTCGTGTTGGCGAATAATGTCACTGTCGGGAGAACGATAACTGATTACTGATGAGTAGTCGGGGATTTCGTTTATTTCAAGTTAAACATCACCCACAATTGATCGCAGCTATCGCATTCCCATAGACTATCCAGTCGGCCCCCTTCGAAATAACTGAGATAACTGATTAGTTAGTTAGTTACTTGAAATTATTTTGACACTGGTTACCGTTAGGAGACACTTTTGTATGTGCTGATAAACTCATCCAATCATCTCTAGAAACCCCGTTAGACGAAAGAACATACAGTAGCGAAATCACTTTCGTCAACCATCAAAAACAAATTACGTCACTTTACAGCAGTGTACACTCAAACACTGCCCGATAACAAGGGATGCCGTGAAATCTAGAAGGCTTTGGAGCAGTCACGTGATATCAACCGCCTTGTACAAAAACCCTCTTGCGAGATTGAAGAGTAGTTTTGGAAGTTCATTATGGGTCCCTTCGTCTTCATTGTGTGAATTGCTTACTTCAACTGACAATCCCTTCCATGTTGAATGTACAGTTGTATATAAATGAATGATGTAAGTCAACGCTCCCGAATCAGGAGGGTCAGATGGACTGTCGGCAGCTATGTTCAAACAATGTGCTGGATTTTTGATTATGCGTTATGCGGGTAGAGTCACACAGTGCATTATACAAAGGAAAATTGCACTGTTGGAGAACTGTTAGCATTACGCCGATACCAAAGAAAAACATCCATATTTCGACCAACTGCATGCACCTCAGTTTTTGAGAAACTTCCCCATGTCAGTTTGTGTATCGTCAGTTTCGGTCCACTGCTGACGCATTGTCCTGTTTTGTCCATTCCATTTTGTCATAGCAAATAGATGGTAGTTCGTTTATTTGTCCTCGATTATAGCGATTCATTCAATTGTATGAAGGAAGAGATTAGGTTTTGTCTTCTCAAACAGTATTTCATTCAACCATCTCACACAATATTGTCAAGCGACTGTTTTTTGAATTGTTCGCAATTTACAAGCTCAACTGGATAACAATTTCCTCATTAATCATGAATTTGGGTGTTCTCTAAACTGCTAACCATTCTCCATTTTTATTTTCCTTTTGTGTGACTCACATGCCCATTTCCAAATATGCACATGAAGTCGTCTTTGGTGTCTGAAATTCAGGAATATTCACCTCCCTCGCCCTGCAAAATAACGTTGCCGGATTGGCTAATTGGTCAAAAGCGCATTGTTTATCGTTTAACAAGTCCCCAAATTCACTGATGTTTTATTTTCTCTTTTTAATTAAAAAAAACCGTCAGCGGCTTATTGATACTTGTCCTCGAATACAAAGTGGAAAACAAGTTTCTTCCTAGATCCCAAACTGTTATTTACTTAGGTGTAACGCTGAGCTACAATTTAACGTGGTCTCTTCATGCTAATGATTTTACCAAACAGAGGACACGTGCTTTCTCTTACTTCTAAAACTGATTTCAATCCCGCATGAACTTATTCATCGTTTTGCGCATGCATTTATGCTTTCTATTTGGCTACATTGTTCTCTGGTTATTTCCTCGGGACTTCGAACCAAATACTCTAAAATTCTTTCTAGATCAATGAGACACTTGTCTAGCTGTAGCGGCATTTCCCGTTACCGTCCTACTGATTCTATCGTAGTTCGACAGATTAAAGTATACAAATTGCCTGCTTTCCAGATTTTGTCCGATTCCGATCATCATCTCTTCTCGGATCTTTTCAAACATATTGTAGCGAAAAGGCGTCCAATAAAGCACAATCTTTATTGTCCAACTCGCTAGTTCACATGCTCCGCGCGCGCTCGCGTTTATGAGTCAACATTCCAGTCCACAACACCCCCAGGTTTCCGTTCACGCGTCGTGTGCACTTCTACCCGGTTTAGGTGTGTGATTGGTGCCTTCTACCCTGGGGTTTTCTGCGTGCTATTCCTCGGCCGTTGATCCGATTTCGTTGAGCGATAGCTTGTCCGATCGCTCGTGCTGTCCTCCGTCTATCGACCGTGGGCTTTGACCGTAATCCACAGCCGTGTTGAGATATTCCTGACAGTGTTGGAATAATCACACCTTCAATTTGGTCATTCATTCTATTTCGGCCGCCACGTCTCGCCCATGGGTCCGATCCGGTCGAGCGATGACTCATTCGGTCGCCCACGCCGTTCTCCATCCGCTCACCGTGGGTGTTTGAACGCACCTCCCCCCTGCGTTGGGGTATTCCGCCGAGAGCTGGAAGGCTCGTACTTCCTGCCTGACAATCCCCCACAATATGTCCACATCCCCAACCAAGTCCCACTTCAAATGTTCCTACCTGTTAGTATGGTTAGTTTGTTAATCCTTAGTTAGCAGGCTTTCTTATCAATCCTGACAATCTTGCAAAAGAACTGACCGTAAAGTTGAATTGATAATACAACTGAATATTCCACCTGCTGAAGATGTGACTGTGTAAATGTTGAACATTCACCTTCTAAGGTGCACAAAGTAGTCTTGGCTTGACTTGATCTGACATACCAGACCGGTCCATGGAAAGTCGTATTGCACATGGGCAGGCAAATATTTCATGCGGTAACAGGGGCCGGTTTAAAACTTTCAGTTTCAGTGAAAGGATAGATTATGCCAGACGTCTTCACACAATTTCTAAAACCGAGCACAATGAATATACTGATAGTGATGCAAATTAAAAGTAGCTAAAGCTTGATTACAACTTTCGCACTATGACAGACTTCCCAGATAGCCTATTTCGAAAAGAAGCATTGAGTTCGCGTTTCGCATTTGTTGGTTGGCATTCACATTATATCAACCAAATCTCCGACTACCGTCAGTAATCAATAGCAAGTGAGAAGTCTTAATTATGGGATCACCGACTGTAACTGATAGAATAGTCACTGGGGGCTCCTTCTGAAAAGATCAGACAGGCTGCTCACCATTCAAGTGAACGCGGCTGGGCGTTTGGATATGATAAGTCTACTTAATGTGAGTTCGATCGGACAGTAGTCAAAACAATTATCTCAAGAAAGCGCGGCCGGAGTTCTATTACCGACCGTGGCAAAGATATACACTATTTGAAAGCGCTAGTCTAGTGTTGCTTTGAAACAGAACAGACCGGGAAATCAACTGGAATGTGAAGCCTAAAATTAAACAGATGGTATGTGACTCACATCAACCAAATCGCCAACTATTTACCGGTGATCGAAAACGTGAGTGGTCGTGACTGACGTACGCAGAGAGCATGAAATACAACTAGTGATCTAAAATGAGGGAAGCGCTTAGTTGAGCAAGCAAGAACAGCTTTAGACATAGGACACAAAACGACACTCATTAGTGGACACGTTGGTTAGTTAGTTAGTGGTTGTCGACGAATAAGATATATGGACGACGGCAACACTTCTGACATTAGAAAGAATGATGAAAGGGGGGCTCTTTATGTAACAGTATCATCAATCGGACGACTTGTATAAATCCACTGCCCTTACAAACAAGTTCCAGCTACGAATACTCGAACCGTACGTCCGGTGTGCACTATACTCTGTGTGTATGTGGAGACCGAAGAAAATAATAGAGTTTGCGATGCCCAGTGAGTATGTACACACAAACATAGGTGTAGTCATAAGAATAGTGCTGGAATTCCAAGCGTCAACTTTGACAGCCAAGACGATCAGGAAGACGAATGCTCAAATACAGGTCGGTGGAGCACGGTGCAAACTGGTATCGCTGTGAAATTTCAAGCATGGTCTGCCCCTATGCATATCGGTATCGTGACATATGGATTCAGTGGGAGTATCGAGAGAACATTCCTTTCTAAAGCAAAGTGGAGAAAGCGATGGGTTGAAGCGTTCATAGCCATAAACAGGATGGTTCTGCAAATCACACACTTCGATCGAGCACATAACTTCGATGTCAACATATGGAAACACTCACCCAGAGAAGGCGACGATGAGTCGGCGAATCAGACGTTCTTTGTCTTCTGGAATATCCTTGGCATGCACGAAAAAGTGTTTTTCATCAAAAACATTGGGTAAATTAGACATGCTTTCAATCAACTTATTGGCATTCGCATCTCCTTCACTGACACCACAGTCGATCAAGGAAGATGAATCATCCCGATTAATACCTATCGAAGGACTGAGGACCCTAAAAGACGAAAATAGATTAAAGCTATGCAATATATTGATTGCAATACAATACAGGATTACGGACGATGATAATATCACTAATTCAGTCAAAAGCTTGCCTAATAGTTAACATATACAGATTACTGAACAGGACTGTGATATATCATCATCACCATCGGAGACAGCAATAGGTCACTGTTTCTCGCTGATGCTGAACTGCCATACAACCAGCCAATAAAAAAAAGAAACGAAAGAGAGGAGACATATTCACTAAACAAATATGCCTATACTCAAACATTCAACAACAAGGTGCCTAAAAGGCGTCAACAACATAACAGCTTCCAAACGGCTTTCACTGCCCCGTGTCATCAAGTGCACTTACCTCAGACAACTCGGCTAAACAAGTACAATATTCACGTTACTGAGTCGGATTAACCACAATCTCACCTAAAGTCTCCAGCTACTGACTATGTAAGGGTGAGGGTGCCAGTCCAGGAAGTAAACCTAATCAACGGTGGTCAACCTGTTGGTAAACAACTCCATTTTTCTACGCCAGATACTCATCTGTCCATTCCGCACCTTACACCAGTCGGCTACAACATCGGCAGACAGCGCTCGGTGTTAGAGACGACTAGATGGCATCCTCAATACACAGCCTAATCGTCTAAGTCTGTGAAAAACTTAAAGACTGAACAAAAGAACTCATTTGGCAATCCCTACCAAAAAGCCGCTTCAGAACCTCTTCGTTGCTTACTCGCTAGTGCCACCCAATGATTAAACGTTTACATCGATGGTCAGATACCTGAAGACGGTTCACGTCATCTGCTCTGAGCAGCCGTAGAAAAAACACAATCGTCTTTCCCATACATCCTTCTCCTCCACCGCCGTTGACGCAGCTTCCCAAGTATATAAACCGGCCAAAAAACTCTATAACCTCATTATTAGCAAAATAATCCTCTAGAAGCGTTTGTATACTGAAATTATAAAGCGCATCCCGAAATATTTGGCAAAGCGTGAAATAGCGTCCAGCATTGTCTGTGCTGTTCGGAACATGTCAAACAACACCTTATCGTCGGTACAATCAAGATTAGTCAGTCTTCAACCAAACAGGTGGTCCATGTCAGCATCTTGTGAGTGTCACAGACAGTCCACCATAATTTTGTCTGAGACAAAATTAAACAAAAATGATGAAAGTGTTCAGCCTTGAGGTACGCCAAACATGGTGCTGAAATTGTCAGACAGTTCACCGTAAACCTAACCTGAGCTGAAATATGAGAATGAAACGCACACACTATGTTCACATACTTGTTAGACACACTATGTGCCGAAGCGACTCTAAAGGTGCATATTGATCCACTGAGTCGAACATACCGTTATAGACGAGAAATACGGCAACTGTTGGCCGGCAGCACGTATGACGCTAACTCAGAATTAGACGGATAGTAGAAATTTAATCAATATATACTCGTCCGGGACGAAAACCTGCCCGTTCTCTGATATCCCCTCTCCCAAGGCTCCGGTGAGCCGACGAAGTATAAAGTCGGAACACTAGTAATGGCTGCAATCAAGCTAGTCCCCTAGGGTTTCCCCAAAAGTTCCTGATTCCTTTCTTAAATATGGAAACTGTTGTCGAGTGACCCCAACAGAGAAGAATGATTTACGTCGCCCATACAGGCTAGGACAACTTAGTCAAGGTCTCCACTAACATCTTCCCAAGTTCTTTGAAAAACGCCGGCATGAGATCTCATAGGACAGCGGCCTTATTACGTATGAGGGCCGAAATGCAATTGCAGACCTGTTTTAGTGGGTAGTCTTAAATCTACAGACCAGAGTACTACGGTACAAGTTCGCGGCAGTTACACAGTAGAAGGAGCAGACCAGCTAAATGGACCTTCAAAATGTTTCGCTAAGCTGTCTAACCTTCTGGACTTACTATGGATGAGTGCGCCATCTATCTCGTCGATAGCTTCACTGGCAAACGCACTCCCTGGGACAGTAGTATGGATCAGTTTGAAGGGTCTTCTGGTATTCCCTTATGTCCAAGCCTGAAGCTTGATGATCAAGCTACGCTTCAGCTTCCTACCGATATCCCACCTAAACTTGTTTTATGAACTTACAGCAGGAATGTCCCCTCTGGCACCTAGCAATTCTAGAAACTTCTCTGAGGTCCAGTGTTTGTTTAACTCACAGCCTCATCAAGGTCACCGACTCGAGAGTTCACATCTCCGACCACAATGACTATAGCAGGGGTATACGTTAATTAAAGGAGGGCGGTCAGATCGCAGTTAAAGGCATCCTTGAGACCGACTTTGTTGTAGTCGACCGGAACATAAAGAAGCACAATGAAAGAGTTTCTGGAGAGTTGGCGTCTCAAGCTGACCTTAACAGAATCTACCAAACAGTAGCATGTTTTTGCCTATCCACCCTGCTGTATGCAACAGATAGGGCGACCCGGTTTAGACCGCGAGACGGCCCGTGCTGTGAATATCCATGGTTGTACGTGGGTTGAGGTATTGCTGAGAGGCCCAGACCAAGATAGGATAATGATTAGGATTATCAACTAGTCTTTGGCTCGGAATTATGAATCGCAACACAAGTGAGTGAAAGCGCACCAGAACCAGTAAGTTATCCGGAAATAAATGTCAACTTTCTTTCACTCCCCAATCTTGAGGACTGGGGAACTGTGGTTCGTCAAACCTCTGTCGATTGGCCTACCTGGCATGAATGACTGTCGGTGTGATCATCACGTCGTCTAATTTAATAAATAGGTTATCGAGATGCCGTCACACCACGTCAAGCTCAAGTCTCGTTGTAAAGGATTATAATATATACAACCTCAACGGTCAGGAAATTAGAAAGGTAGTCGCTGCACAACCACATGTGAATTCTTTGTAGGAGATGGCATCGAGCCAGAAGATAGATGAGATCTTGTATTCCCCATCGAAATAACTTCCAAGCCGCACGTGTCTCATAACCTCACGAGGATGTTGGTTCACTAATATGAGAAGCCAAATAGAGATGCTTAGGGTTAAAACCGGGTTGGTGAGTCATCAGCCATACACCTACAAGAGATTGAAAACAACGAATTTAAATAACCTGCAGTAAACGGCGTTGGAATCATTGTGGTGATCATAGGTGAGTAGCCGAATTAATGATCACTACCCGCGCATAAAATCACAACGCAGGTTCCTCGCTGGGAAACGAAACTACAAGCATCATTTGGCTATCAGTACGCAAACACACGAGCTCAGATAAGTGATAACTGATACAGAAACGATGACGATGAGCAGACGACTGTCAGAATGTGAAAAAGTTGTCCTGTACATGCAAATGGAAAAATACAAACATCAGGTGGCTTGTTGAGCGACGGAAGATCAACAATTATGGGTAATGATAAGAAGCAAAACAGTATCAAACAAGTAACACAAACAAAATACAAATACATCGTCCGATGTATACAAAGGTTGAGAGATCCAAGGTGTTATACTGAAACCACAAAAAATGACAGTGTCCGCAAGTAACACACGGTCGATTCTTATCTCAGACAAACGTAAGGGATTAGGTGCTTCTGATGTGTGATATGCAATCGTGTGAAACTCAGATCAAGGTTTAGTGTTAAACAGCAAATCTACATGACACCTATTTTCGTTTTTGGTTCATTATACGATATCCTCGGGCCTAGTGCAAGTGTATAGAAAAACAGAACAACCAAACAAATTAAAGCAGCAATTAAAAACTATGTTGGACGAATGACATGAACGACTAACGAAGATCAAGGAGGTATGTGACCACGTCGTTTAGATCTATCGGAAACGTTGTTACGTACACGAACAAGGCAGTGTATTATCTGACTGGTTTACATCGCATAGTGTGTTCCGGATACTATGGAAAAAGGGTGATGGCAACTGGTCGTCAACAAATATCTCAGTGATTGACCACCTACCATTGAATCGAAATAAACAAAGCGATATTTGAACAGAACCGTTAGAACATGAACACGGGTGGATGCAAGCATTTCGTATTGACTCTTTGGCACCAAATTTACAATAATATGAGACATTTTTTTACATAGAACATTTAGGAGGGTAGGATGGATAACCAGTCGGTGGGTTAGGAAAGATCACTGAATCTAGGGAAGGATCAGGTTTACGAGCAACTGGGCCTGAACACACAAGGTCGGCTTCAGTCGATTGAATGCAACCGCTTCAGCAAACCGTAAGAATCTTTGATTGGAGTGGCGTAATAGGATTCTGAATGCACAAACTGGGTCGATAATGTGACCAGTGATTACGGACACTGGTTGCACACGTGTTTCAGCGACACTGTTCATCCATTGTGATACAGAGTTCTGCATCTATTTAGGCAAATGTTCCTTCACTCTGGAGACTAACCACCTCTCGGTTCTGCCTATGTAACTTCCTTTGCAGTTACATGTAAATTGGTGGACACAATGTGAAGTGGCATCGATAGGCGATACTTCCCTAACGAAGTGTGCGACGACGATCATCTTTCATCAACCGCTATGTAACGTAATCGTAAACAAAAAAAATTTACAAGGTAGAAGTGGGGTTGATTGGAATCTACATATTTTCCGTAGTGATTGAATCATTTTGTGTCGTTTTCACGTTCTGTCGCATCCTTAGTGACTTACATTGTGACCTCATAGAGCAGTGGGACAGACATTTTAAGAGCACGTGAAAGTTCCCAGTTTTGTAGCCTAGTTATTGAACCGTATAGTTCTACTTCAAATTGACGTTTCATTTTGCCAGTTTTTTTAAACTGCAAAGTGGCAGCCTAATAAGTGAATTGACGCGTTCTAGTGAGCGAAGAAGACATTACATCCAAAGGCATCTTGTTTTTCAAGCATTATAAATATCGTCCCGCATACTCTGACATTCTTAGAAGGCGGCTTATTTGAACCCTCATTAGGCCGCCAAGAGAAGTATCCTCTGACTATGACCTTCTTACGAAACCCACATCACACGGACACTCTGAGATTAAATACACGGTGCACTTCGGGTTGTACATGCGGGTAAATCAGGTACGATTACTTCGATTAGCATCCCAACGATAGTAAAAGACAGCTTGGCTCGTTTAAATGATGTTCCAAGATGCAGTGACTGGCTAATTTTCATGGAGGAAAACCCACTAGTTCAAGCAATTTTTTGATCGAAATCCACTTTCCTCAATTATACCCCATAATAATGGAAGTTGATGAGATGGAATTCCAGTCTTCAAAAAATTTGTACAGGACACATTTATCTAACAATGACTTTTCACGTCAATTACGAATTGAAACATGTAAGTTAAATTTTGTCAAGTGGTTTATAATCGATTTCAGCCCTAATGTTGTGATTTGTCTTAATAGTTTGCTTTTTGATTACTGATGAGTAGTCGGGGATTTGCTTAATTTCAAGTTGAACATCACCCACAATTGATCGCAATCATTTATCAGATGGCTAAAAAGAGATTCTGCCCTGTAGGCAAGCTGCATTTCCATATACTAGTTTTTGAATACAACGCCTTTTGAGATTAACACAGAAAGTAGCATAGCTAAAACCAATTCATTGAATAGATCAGCACATCAAGACCACAACGATAATAAGTTCGTAGAAGTGGGGAAAGTTTTAGCATCAATTGAGTACATCCAAAGTAAGTTTAAGAGTAATATTGCTCCACCAAGCCTTAAAGTTTAGTGGAAACACATGTAGTCCTAAATTATCAAATTTGGAAACGCCGGCTAGACTAAGTAACACAGGCTACGACGAAATTTTATTTAAAACATCCCTACAAAAATCCGTCAACCTAGTGCCAATAAAGTCACTTTGGCAAGCTACAAATGTAACTAAACTGTGGAGGAGGAACCACCGTTTCTACGGCTCGTATTTCGAGATGACACCGCAGCTGAATCGTCGTATTCAACATTCTATCAGCTCTTTGATGAAAGTGGTTCACTACTGAGATTATGCTGAAGTTGAACATGAAAGAGGAACTAGCAGTCCACGACCAATCAATGCTCACTGCTGTTGTACAGCGAAACATACACAGGGCGACGAGGTGTTTGTCTAAACGGATAAAGACGGGCTGAAACACGCGTCTAACGAATGGGGTATCATGTCATGTATAATTTACAGACCTCATTTTTAATCATTTCTACACAGATGAATCTTTCGTTAACTAAAAAGAGACGTCTGCCTCATTAGGTTCGCAGTGTGGGTTAGAAATCAAACAAACACACACGCGCAATCATGAGGAGATACCGATATGCTGTTAAGGTCAAATTTTAAAACCGTAGTTGGGGGCTAGCGTCCGTTATCAAACACAATAAACTGATGATAGTTCACTTGCATAGAGACTCATTTTGCAAATCATTAACATGTATAATATCGATTACTGTTGAGCGACAATCAACGAAAACCAATGGATGCACATATAGCATTTAATGCTCCGTTCGACAGTTGCAGATGTATGGTATGGTATCACACGGAAACCGTATTTACAGGATATGCGTCCGCAAGCGCTTGTTGTCTGTGAGAATGGTGATGACTGGAAGACTATTACTGTCGCCTTGGAAGGTTACCTACTCACTGTCAGCCGATAGAATGGACAACGTGGTGGGCGTAAATGGAAACTTCTGTGTTCACTAACTAAAGAACCGAATGGATGAAGACCTCTATGCCAGTTCAGATTCCCTGTGATTGCCATAGAAAGCAGAACATGGATAGAGGGTCTCCAGTACACCACTGGCCCCAGTTTGAACGAAAGATTGATAACAGTCCGAAAATTCCAGTTAACTACTGAAACCATGAACACCAAATTGAATAAAAAGACAAGAGAACTGGTCGTTCAAAGCGTATGGCTATATGCAACCACAGGAAGATTCGTCATCAGGATTGATAAAAGTAAGACTAATCATTTTCAATCAAACAGCTAGTTTCAACCCGGCCTGAAACCCTATCCATAAGAGAGCAATACGCGTAGGGAAGGTGAACGCAATTACTTCTAGCAACTGAAGAAACAATGTTAACATCATGGGCACTATAGCAGAACGAGGTTTGCTGGTGTATTCTATCAGACGTGGTTCATATAGGAAAGCAACGGACCAAACCTTGTTGCAGGTGAAGATACACAGCCTCGTGGATCATGGCAGAAACAACTCAGTGATAGTTAACAGCAACGCAGTCTGCCAAAAGGAACTCGAAAATGAATTCAAAGATGTGGAATACTTTGAGAAAAAGCTCCCGCAATTGGCATCCTGCTCTCCGATTCAGACTTTAATCGAGGTGTGGGGCGAAATTAAACACTGAGTGAAACAACTGACGTGACAAAGGTACGATCTCAAACTTGCAGGTGATCTTCTTAGCATACTTTCCCGAAGTGAAAGGCATTTGAAAGAAGCCAGAAAAGCGACAACAGTGAGTTGCCAGAACATGATAAAACGCATGCGATTATGAAGACAAAGACCTACAGTACTGTTTTTTGTTTTGCGTTTGGGCAGTAATTTTCGAGCGAAATGGCATTCTGTTATGCCCACAAAACCATCATGACAAAGCAACTGTTCACAACGAAATTTTTCACTGTCAGAATGTTTGGATAACTAATCCTTTAAACCGCCCGCCTAAAACACTGAAAAGAGCTTAGATAATGAATTTGTTCTCTTCGTCTGAAATTACTACAAAACGGCGATGTACTTATACATTAAGAATGACCTTGAATAAGGAATGGAAGGTCTCAAGCAATCTGACCGGTTAATTAATATCCAGTCAGAATAGGTGTGTAAATTTTGAAAGTTCAGAGCATTGCATCCCGAATCTGACCTACGATTTGAAATCAGTAGTTAGGATTCACCTATCCTAACACAATCATAACACTTTCGGTTTACGGTTATTGGTTTAAGTGGCCAGGTTGAAGGTCATCCCGTACACGTACCAGGGAGGTAGCAAGCGTAACGAAAAATTGGTACTGAGCAGATCACTGGAGAGGACAACTCGAAAAAAAGGAAACCGACTGCAACCGGTGAGCAATTCGATTCCTTAGAAGACACATCTCAAAAAATATTAGTGAAGTAAAACGGAAAGATGCACATTCAACGATTGGTTTCTACTGTTGTTTCGGATCGGCCGGTTCATTGTAAGCCATAGGTTGATGTATCCTAACGTAATCAACAACTTCCGGTGCTTAAAATTCTCTCGACAATCAGTGTGATGAGTGCGGGTATTCTAACACTCGGTAGAATACTCCAACGCGGCGACGATATATGTCTAAAAGTCCACAACTAGCGGATTGTGGACAACACGGGCAACCGGATGAGCCATCACCCGACGAAATCGGACGAAGAATGGGGGACAAAAAACCCCGACAAGGGGCGTCAGGCACATACAAAAACGGGGCAGGAGTGCCCACGACGTGTGAGTGGAAGCCGCCGGTGTGTTGTGGACCGGACTTCCGGTTCATAAACGTGAGCGCGCGCCTAGCGTGGAAAGGTGCTGAGTTGGACAATAAAGATCGTGCTTTAGTGAACGACTTTTTGCTACAACTGCACAGCAATATGGTCGACTGCGGCTCATTCGCTGTCGTTCGGACTGTTCCGTTAGTAATATAGTCAGCAAATCCCTATACCACTCAAATTCCCCTCGGTCGATTAGCACCTATGTCACCTAAGCCGGAGTAGGTTTGCAATGGCTTGCCGCCTGTCACAGACAGTATCTGACCACTTCTGAAGACCGCGATCGATCGGTTACTCTGGTTATCTTAGTCCTACCTTTAGCTGTCATGACAGTCATCGGGCTGTTTTTCGGTTGTAAACATCCTTATTGTTTGGAACGGCCTGCCTCAAGAGCAGCAATTTGTAGTTTCAGATAGTCCATCAGTGCAGAAAAAGACATTCACCTATGTTCCTACCGTGTGGGAAGAGAATCAAGAAATCACTTAATTCCACTGTTTATGGTGGAATTAAATTAAAGAGCAACACGAACTCACCTTTGAATCTCATCATCCGTGTCCTCATCTTCGGGGTTGGCATTCAACGAAGAGCGAGGAGCTGGACGTGATGGTCGTAGTGGTTGGGTGGTACGATGGGGGGGAGTGTGGATGTAAACATCATCAGTAGATTACAGACAAACCAGAGCACATATACACGTACAATTCTCAGTTACAGTTGCGTCTTGTTCATCAACCAATTGCGTAGTCACAAACCGATAGATAACTTACACAATATGTGCAGGTTTAAAAATGATCGAGGAAAGAGCAAACTAAGGGTTACATGGAAGAACGAATGCCTAAAGGCAACGTTCATATACAGTATAAAACCAATTGACTAGTCAATACATACATAGAGGCTAGATTTTTGAAAATTCTGCACCAGTCAGTAATTAGTGAGATAAAGTGAAATAGTTACAACCTATAACACACAGCTAAACCACAAATGAATGAACGCATCACAGACAGGAAAAAAAGTATTGATGTATCAAAAAACAGCTAGAACAAACAAGGACTAAAATGTCTTTGACCTTCAAAGGTCGCTGTACTGCTAAAAATGGGTGAGGCCTACCATTATCATTATGGATTGCCCTAGATTAACATCAGTGAAGGAATCCCTGCTCGATGCCTAGTCGTGATGAGAGCATTGTATATAATCAAAATAAGAGGACGAAAGTGGGAGGCTGTGGATATAACCAAGTTGGTGAGTCATCGAGCGTTCACCCAGAAAACTGAAGATTTCTGGGTTGAAGCCTACCCGGAGGAGTGTACGAATCGCCGTGCTGATTTCTGGTATGAAGGTATGTAAAAATTCATTCGGAAACCTGGAGGGTTGGCGTCCAGTAAAAGGATGTATGAAGTTATATTGGCTAACAGATCCCGAGGA
Organism: Paragonimus skrjabini miyazakii; assembly: GCA_014338405.1. Lineage (NCBI taxonomy): Eukaryota > Metazoa > Platyhelminthes > Trematoda > Plagiorchiida > Troglotrematidae > Paragonimus > Paragonimus skrjabini miyazakii. The sequence continues at coordinate 58,660 of JTDE01000226.1, read as the reverse complement.
ATCAAGAACCCTGCGTATCGCCGCAATTTCCTGTAGGTCTTCCGAATCGACAGAACGTCCGAATCAACGTTCTTGCCTGCATAGTTTATGGACTGCTGCACACCACAATTTCACTCTTTTCCACATGGTTAACTTGACTGAAGTGTCGGTGACTGGATTCTCTCTTACAAAATATTCTACCGCATCCACTCACTTCTGCTTATCAAGTTCATATACCCGGTTCTAATTATCATATATTGCCACTTGTTGCTTTCGAACACAAATGTACTTTGGCAGTTGCCATCAATAACAACGCCATGCACTACGATGGTTAGCTGTGATTTAGGTCGACGAATTCAAACCTTAGCACTAGTGTCAATCTCTAATGTTACACGAATGAGTAAAGCAACATTAAGTTGACTTGTGTGTGAAGCACGAATGCACCAAACAAGAGTGAATTGCAGCAGGCGGTCAATCAAAAATGGGTCACTCATATATATGAAACAAAGCATCGACCTCAGTACCAAAGCCGAATACGCATACCATAAATGGACCACCCGACTGCACATTACAATAACAGGCAAAGCGAGCAGCCACACTACTGTAACATATGTGGCCAACTGGTGCGTGCATCTAAGATGTGAATGTGATTGGCTGAATAACGATCAGTGAGTCGGTTCAATCGATAAACAACGCGAGGGCTCAACGGTGCCCACTCGTTCAATTACTAAAAGATTAAGGAGCAAAAACGTAGGGAAGTTGCATTCTTACCTAATGTGGCACTACAAAAAGGGATTGACAGTGAAATAGGTGGACGCCGACTCTCCAACAAGAATGGCACTAGCAGAAAGCGAAGTTGCAACTTTATATGCAGTCGATGATCTCACAAAGACAAATTAAAACAGCCACTAATGCGTTGAGAATTGTGGATCGTGACTGGTTTTTGGGCTGATGTCCACGTGGCTCAGACGGCCTCCAGCCGGAAACAATACGGAATATGGGAGCTAATGCGACTCAGCAGCGTGAATGTTGTAGTGGCCTGACTGAGCCGTTCAGGTGACAATGACGCTCGATGAAGAATAGCGATGAAAACTGGAAGGGAACTGTACGGCAACCCAACTGCTTGTTTACAAAGTGTGAACACCCTGATGTTGATCGTTTGAATATACACAAGAGGGTTTCACGAATTATGTTCCATCCCTTTTCCGTCAATTTATCCTTAAATCAGGGTTTATTCTTTTTCAAACCGTTGTGTGACATCAACCTCAATCATGAAGTTCGATTATACTGAGATAGTGAACGTCACCATTTATTGGAAACCTCTAAGAACAGACGCCGTGAACTTTCTTATTGACAGTGTTCAGTTTAAGTGAGTTTGATTAGCAAATATCCCGGCAGTTGCAACAAAATGAGCTGCGGAGCTGTGAGTGAAAGACTATGGTGCAGCAAACGGGCTCATCTGTTACGTGCTGTCTAAGAGAATTCTGGAAACTTATGAATAGGATTGTAGAGTGGGAAATGTATGCTGGATTTTGCATGCTCCAACAATAGGGCTACCCCACCTAATAGGGAACGATGCCATTACTGAGGTTTGGCTGTACGAACCAGCTTGGACTGTTGCTGAAGACCGAAATCCTGCATAACACTCGAATAAAGGGAAGGATTATACTCTTGGGACAAGCAGACTGACTGAATGACAATCGACTTAATGATTGGTACAGTTCGGAAGCAATAACGGGTTTTCATACACGACCACCCCAAGTTGTTATTGATAAGAATATCACAAAATATTCCATAAAGGGTATGTCACTAGTGTGTAAAGAATGGTCTCAAAACTACAGGGACAGCCCTAAACTTGAAGCACCTGTGAACCATATACTTTCTGGAGAAGGCAAAATCATAGGCAAAAAGAAGGTTGTGACTGACTGTGATTGGTGTATTGATGTACTGATGTAATAATGTCCATGATGACCATAGACAATAATACATCAGTGGTTCTCACAGATGCCTAACTGCCACACAATCATGAAGTAAAACGCAAACCTTGTACAGGAAGACAGAAGAAAAAAGAAGTGGAAGGGAAGGGACCCAACTAATAACAACAGCCACGTCTATATTCAAACACTCAACATAAACGTGCCTACACCTTGCAGACAAACAATCAAGTTGTAGGTGAAAGCAAAGCTTCATCAGCAAGACAACTTTCTTACGGCTTTCACTGCCCCGCGTCACTAAATTCGCCCATTTCACAAACCACTCGGACAAACAACGACAACATTCATGCCACTAAACTCGATTAGCCGCCATCTCACCTAACGTCTCCAGCCATCGGTTTTGGGAATTCCGAAGTCCCCAACCCGAGAGACGAACCCGACCTACAGTAGCCAATCCCTTCGTGAACGATTTCATTTTTCTACGTCAGGTCATCATCTGTCCACCTCGCGCCCTGCGTCAGTCGGCCGCAGAATCGGCAACGAATGCTCGTTGTAGTAGACGACTAACTGGCGTCCTTCGTACATGACCCAACCACCTAAGTCTGTAAATGTAAGGATTGAACGAAAGAATTCGTTTCACAATCACTACCAAATACCCGCTTCCTAACCTGTTCGTCGTTTATTCGTTGGTGCCCCCCGATATGAGCGATTGAATGCATACAACGGTGGTCAAATACCTGAAAACGGTTTATGTTCTCTTTTATCAGCGGCCAAGCATCACTGTCGCAAAGTAACACAGCCCTCATCGTCGCCTTAAATACGCGACCTGTAAGCATTAGAGATATCTCCCTGTCGCCAGAGATGTATCAGATAAGCTTCTATTTCATTCCCTACACTTCTGCCGCCACCGCTAATTCAACTTCCCGATTATACAAACCGGTCAACAACCTTCATAACATTGATATCGAGCAGTAAATCTACGTAAACACAGCTATCTTGCAGAAGCACTTTGTGGCTGCAAAGCGCATTTCGAAGTATTTGGCGGAATCCTAAGTAGTCTCTAGAATTGTGTGTTGCTTGGAGAGTGTCAAACAACACCTTGTCATCAGTATGATCAAGATCAGTCAGTCTTCTACCAGGTAGGGGCTTAGGACGGCATCTTGTGACTGCCGGAGACAATCCTCCATTATTTCGTCTATGACGAAATTGAAAAAAAAAATGGTGAGAGAGGACAGCCTTGATGTACGCCGCTCTCAGTGCTGAAACTGTCAGGCAGCTTACTGTATATCCTAACCTAAGGTGAAGTATGAAAATAAAGCGCCGAGAGTATGTTCACATACTTGGTCGGTACACCCTTACATTTAAGCGACTCTAAAAGTGGAGATCGATCCACCGAATCGAACGCATCCTTATAATCGAGAAGTACGGTGATTGTTGGTCGGCAGTACACATGACGCTGCTCCAAAATTTGACGAAGGGTAAAAATATGATCTATACATCCCCGCCTAAGGCGATACCCTGCTTGGTCTGTTCTAATGTTCGCCTCTCGAGCTGCAGTGAGTCGACGAAGTATAATGGATGCCAAAACCCTAGTAAAGACTGGGGTCAAGCTAATTCCCCTATGGTTTTCGTAAAAGTTCCTGATACTTTTCTTGAATATGGGAACTCTTATCACGTAACCCCACCACGGAGGGATGGTCTCTATCGTCAACACAAGTTCAACAACTGGGACAAAGCTTGTACTAACATCTCCCCACCTTCTTTGGGAAGTGCCGGCACGAGATCATCTGGGTCAGCAGCTCTATTACGTTCGAGAGTCGAAATGCAATTGCGAACCTCAGTCTCAGTGGGTGGTTCCAAATCTACTGACCAGAATGCTACATCACAAGTTTGTAGTGACAACACAATAGAAGCAGGAGGCCAGCTAAATTGGCCCTCAAAGTGTTCCGCCCAGCGTTCCAACCTTCTGGACTTATTATAAATTAGTGTGCCATCCGCCTCGCTGATAACTTTACTGACAGACGGTCGCCTGGGACCAGTAGCACGGACAAGCTTAGAGAGTTTGCCGCTGTTCCATGAAGCAAAAGCGATTTCCATTTCCTTAACCTTTTCCAATAACCAAGCCTCACGATCAGTCTTTAGACTACGTTTCAGCTTCCTACGGATATCTCTTCTAGACTTGTTATGTGAACTACTAGGAGGAACCTTCCGCCTGCCTTCTAACAACTCCAGAGGTTCCTCTAAGATCCAATGTTTATTAAACCCATGTACCCCTGTACCGCATGCTACAGTACCTGCTTTCTGAATTGCCTGTGAGATTTGTGTCCAGCAGCTATTAGGGTCTTCGGAGTGAGTATCATTAAGGCAGATTTCTAAGCTGGTTTGGTACTTATGCTACACCGATGGTAAAGCCAGTTTCTTAGCAGCCAGTCGTTGCTGTCGGTGGGGTCGTTATCCAGCAAAAGTAAGAACAAAACGACAACATACCAATGCCTAATCTGAGTCCAGGTACGTGCTGCAATAAGAAAAACAGTCTTGGATGGAACCACGCCACCTGTAACTAACAGCTATGTGGTCTATCTGAGACCAGGCCTGATTTGGGGAAGGCGGGCGTCAAGTATAGCAATGACGTGCACGATGCCTAAAACTAGTGCTGGCTAAAGACAGATTATGCTCAGCGCACAGCTGCCACAATCGCCCACCATTATCTGACCGATGTGACGCTATTCCACACCTGCCACCTAAACGAGATTCGGCCTCACCAAAGCGGCCGACCTGGGCATTCATATCTCTGGCCAGAACGATCATATCAGAACCATGTGTCGACCTAGAGAGAGCGGCCAGGTCCGAGTAAAACGCGTCCTTGACGCCGGCACCACTACAGCATAAGCAAACATAAGAAAATATTTCTGAAGGTTTTTGCGTCTAGGGCTGGCCTTATTGGAACTAGCCAAGCGAACGGCATTAAGTTTATTGGTAATATGAATCCACTCTACCAATGCGGCTGTCGTGATGAGGACTACATCTACTCCAGCTTGACTGGTAGCGGCAGCCATGGAGTTAATCGAAGTGTATTACCAGTATCGGGTAGACAATGCGGGTGCTGTTAGTTCCATATGGTGACTACTGTCCTGGATTCTAGTTTCTGAAACACAACAAACATCAACATATAACGAGTTTAACGTTCGTGCGAGAGCGGCCTGTTTTAGAGTGCGAACGTTGAAAGCACTTATATTAATTCGCATTCTAGGTCTAAGCAAAGGAGGAAGGAGGCCTGAGGCGGAATGGTAAGAGATGGGACTTATCGACACAGTGTTACTATGATTAGTTATATCTGCTGTGGGACCCGAACAGTAATCACCAGAAATTGAGGTCAAGAGGGGTCTGAGGGCTAAATTTGATACGACAGTGGGTGAGGGGTCAGCAGTAACATGGTTTCGTTTGTTCATCATAATGTATGCAGCATACAGGGCGACCCAGTTTATACTGCGAGACGGCCGATGCAGTATGGAATTATTGGTGTTGTGAGTATTCATGGTTCTGTAAGGGCTGAGATACTGCCTGGACACCAAGACCTAGACAGGAGAACGATTAAGGTTCTCAACCAAAGCCTTTGGTTGAAAAGCCTGTACCGCAAGGCAGCTGGTGGATGGCAGTGTACCAGAACTGGTACATTTTCCGGAAAAAGATGCCAACCTTCTTTCAACTCTTAACCTGGAGAACCAGGAGACTATGGTTTATCAGACCTCTACCTATTGGCCTGCCTGGCATGAGTGACTCTATAGGTTTGGTGGCCACACTGTCCAGTTCAGCTCAATGGGTCATCGAGATGCGCTAGCCGTCACACCGTGTCAGAGTCCAGTCTCGGTGTGACGGACTGCGATTGGTTACATATCGTGAGGGCGCCAAACAACGATGAAAACCTACAAAATGAGTAATGCTGTGAGTAAAAAATTTGGCTTGCATCACTATGTGTCCCAAGTGGAGAAAGAAAAAGTCTCTGCATTAGTACAACTTTACAATAGATTGCTTTGCAGCCATAGTGATTTGAATTTTTTTACATCGCTACTTAATGAGCACCACAGTAGGGGGAATGGTTAAAAAAGAAGTCTATGTGCATTGTTAAAATCACCTGATAAGGTACCCAACAGAATCCGGAATACAGAAAAAATAGAATGAACGCCTGAATCGAAAGTTTCTGTAGAAATTGTGCAACCATGACTACCAGAATCTCCCTCGCTGGTTCGGAGAAGGACGAAGAACATGATGCCACTGAATCCAGCAAACTCAGTGATGCTAGGCGTATGTCGATTGTTATACTTCTTGGATATATCAGATCGTAATTAGCGGTGAAAAAAGCAATTTTGATGGACAGGGTGTCTGGATGTATTGCCGACATGGCCTCTGAAATAACGATCCAATAGTTTATAAGAGTCAACGAGAAACAGTGGTTACCTGAAAGTAGGTTTTTAGTATGCGGTTCAAGTGAGCTAACAAACATCAACTGGAATCGAATATTCATACGCGGGGACGCTTTTCTACCATTCATTCGGACAGAAATGCGCGAAATTATCATTTTTCAACAGGATAAAGCAACAATACCAACGTTCTGTGCATTTTTCATGAGGGTACAGTTAGAAAACGGTCAGCTTGCAATCAGAACCTCAACGTAAGAGGAGACCTTAGGATACTACTAACTCGATAACTATACCGAAATGTCAGCGTCATCGGTTAATTCGCATGCTCTGAAAGACATACCAAGCAATATAAATTTAGCTGCTAACGCACACCTGTCCGATATACTCAAGTTTGAAAACGAAATGGACGGACAACATCTTACAACGTTCCTCTAAGCGCTATGCATAGGTAAGCTGTCTCTATAATTGTTCCGCGGGAATTAAAACAAATGTGGTAAACTCATGACAAGATATGCTTAGATATTCGTATCAATGACTGTTTCGAATGGTACAGAACGGACATTCATTACGTTGTGCTATAACTTAACGAACTTAGCCAAAATAATGGTTGTCTCGTAACGGAATGCGCTCTTATGTGATCGGAGAAAACAACCGATTGCTACAGTCCGTTCTTAATCTTTGTAATATGACGTCTAAGAAAAGTTGAAAGTCGGGAGAAAACAACCGACTGCTCCAGTAAATTCTTAGTCTTGGTAATATGACGTATAAGAAAAGTTTAAGGTGAGGGTCAGCCGACTGACGGCATACAGACAAACGCAGAGTGTGCGTCGAGAAATATTGATATTATTGCGGTCTAAAAATAAACCTTGTCAGTTTTAACAACAGAACTGTTGTCATCATTGTGTTACAATGTGGCTGCCATATCATATAAGCTTAGACAATAGTAAACCCCATAAGATTAACTAAAAACGCTGATTAATACGGCCAGATATCGTCTGATTTCTTCACGGATGCTAACCAGGTGTCATCTAACAGGAGGCGAAAGAATGAAGAACCGATCGAAAACATTCGAAAAAGCCAATAAGATTTTACCTACAAAGCAATTAAAACACGACAGGGAACGTACCATTGTCATCGGTTGCTGATGTGCCCTTTCGTTGGACCGGCTTCAAGCCCTCACTAACACTACGACCGGTTGAGATCACGTTGATGGTGGAGGGACTGGCACTACCAGCTTCAGTTGATTCTACCGGTGAAATACACATGCGGTATGAGTGATTACAACTGATAGGTGGACAGGTTTATACAAAATTTATAAACAGAATTATAATCCCGTGCGGACTAGTGAGGATACATTCAAGCGCGCTCAAATTGATAGAGTCGACCCGTTTAACGTGGGATATCGAAATTTGAAAATGAGGGTAATGCTGCAAACTGAAAAGATCGGTACTACTGTCACTGCGAGTGACCAGAATGGTGAACACACGAACGTGAAGAAAAGACAGAGCAACCGCCCTGTCGAAATGAATTGCGGACACAGACTCAGTATTTAGTGACAAGGCGTCGTGAACAGTGGCAGTTTGCAGTTGATTTTTCGGTTCACCTTTTTTTAAATGCAGTCCTTCAGCTTTTCCTTCCGAACAAAATCGTTATTCGGTTGTTTATGTGTATACTTCATCCTATGTTACAAGCTTGCAATCAGAGTATCGAAGTCCGGGATTAATACACACGTACATGGTTGGCGGCATCTGCTCCAGGATTAGCCTGTCATAAGGACTGAAGGAAGCCGTGCGTACATACCTCATGATACATGGTATGCGTTGCACCATTTGTAGTTTCAGCCACACACCACGCATACAGCTTCGAACAATAATCACAGATACAATGGTTGCGGTTGCCGTTGGTCCCGTCAGTAATTCACACAGTGACAGAAAAAAAGTGCGAATGAAGAAAGGGAACGAAGTAAACAAACGCAATGAAAAGTCAGGAAGAAGCAGTCAATCAGCTTACGAATACAGGCTCATCACTGACTTGGATATACTATCATGTCGAAGAGGATTTCCAACAGGCAATGTGAATTATTACGAGATCCACAACTTTGGAGATGGCACCTCTTTACGTTCCCAGTGTACTACACATCTTCACTAGGTCTACAGACACAACGCAGCAATATCACAAGGTGATGAGATAACGCCAACCAGATGAGTGAAATGATCGACAGTCTTGAACAGTTTGTTCGCAATAACGAAGAGAAGGTAACATATAACACAATTTTGTACCAACAATACATTTTGAATGTGCAAAGTGCATGTCATACATACATAATCAGTTCGGTATGATCAACATACAGTCCGAAGAGAAACTAAGCAAAATAATGAACCCGCATACTCAGTATCGAACGACATACTAGTTGTCAGAAGCATCACTCTGAGATTCACGGAATCTTCTAGTGATGTTTCCAGAATATCATCACGCAGATGAATAAGAACAGGTCAGACATAAGTGTCGAATCGCATTCGTGGCCAGGCGCAAACGAATAAAGTCAACCATGAACATGGTTATTCGAAGACGCAAGTCCGATGCACTTAATAAGTACGAACAAACCGAATCGAAAAATACTAAGGTTAGTGGAACATGTATTCATTTTCATCAGGCTTAAAAAAATATCACCTCGTCACATAAACCAGCGCGGAACATCCACAGATCGCTAATTGACAGGTGAATGAATAGTTCCTTCTACGAGTGCTTGAGCGCAAGGTCCTGATGCAAGTTCGACTGAAAACTTGTTACAGAGATGTCACAATTCGGATAAGTGTACTGCTCACTACAAATTAGGTCCCTCTTTGATGAACACCAGACAGTCGATGAAATCGTTAATTACTACTTCCTTTACGGGTAGAATTATTGGTGCCATTTTTATGTATTTTTCCTACAGTCATCATGTGATATTGTGTCACGCCTCCGCAGTCTTTGGCGTGTTGGAGGAATGCACAGAGTGAGGTAGGCACGATGTTTCCAGTCAAACAGAGACAAGTGTTACTAAGACGACCCTGATGAATAAATGTTGGTCAGGCGTCGTTGAAATGCATTAGGGAAATACATCGAGACAAGGGACTACTGATGTAAGCTGTAAGCTTCACTAGCTATAAGGAGATGACGAATATCAACCAGTCATGATACTGTGGATGTTGAACGCAGAACATGCTAGAGAACAGAGTACTATGTACTGAAGCAACTGGGTTAGTTAGGGTAAAACATAATGTGGGACAGGTTGCATTACAAATGATCTTTCTGAATGAAATGCACTGATTGTGCCATGGTTTACGTAGGTTGTCCATTCACATCGGCAAGCCTTTGTCATTTCGAATCGTCTCGACAAACTGTCATTGCAGTTCTCCAACCTACTGAAAATATGACTGATTCAGCTAGTTTTGGCAAAGGCCGAGTATGACTGACCTTAGGGCATCGTATGTGTCTCATATGATGGTTTCTAACTCTATACCGAGTCCTCGGGTTAGGGGACGCACCGTAATGTGACGCCATATTACAGGTGATACTGAAAGTAGTCATCTTGGTTACAACCAACGTCCAGTACTGGGGGTGTCTGCATGCATTCAAGACAAGCGTTGGACTGCACAGGTTTATTGCAATCGGTTATACGATTCTTGTCATCTTATCAGTTGCTGGAAAATAAATGACCCTATTAGCGGTCTTGTGCAATGGATCAACTACCGGGGCAGGACGACGCTGTGCACATCGAACGTTGTAACAAACACTCCTTTGTGGCCGGAACGTCTAGGCAAGCAACAAGACAATAAAACAGACGATTGATAACACAAGCACCGTTCCGGTTGAATTTGCTCGTTTCGGCGACCCTTGTTTAGTCACACATCTTAGCACATTCTCAAAGAGGATTTGATAAAAATTGGTTCTCAGAAAGTGAACGAATTGACAAACAAGACAAATTAACACAATAAAATAAATATAACAATTTCTGATATTGTTAAGCTTAGTAAAACTAAAATAATAAGCCACGTCTGATCGAACGGTAACTAGCGGGTTCTCTCAAACGTCTGAAGGAAAGGTGTAATAAGCAAACTACGTTTGGTCGTCTATCACTTTGATGAACAATGTTTAAGTCAGGAACCACAGTTTGATCAAGCCTCAATCGAGTAAGGGGATAGAATTGTTTGGAAACTGTCTTGGTGTTCTCACAATTCACTCTCGACATGTATCGTTTTCGGCCAGAGTTACTTGATGAAAACAACACATATGAAAAAGTAAGGCAAGTATTACTTCGACGATTCTACCTAGATAAAAGCATTCGCTTGAGATATGGTTTCATAAGTTCACAGAGCACCTGCAGCTATTAGACTGTAATTTCGTATAATGATTAACTTAGATCGTCCAAAATGTTTGGTCTGTCACGACAGACTATATATTTAAGAAAGTTCCAGAGGATAGAGTATTGTGGTTTAAGCTAAGACGATCTTGGTGGTCGTTCGATCGCCCTTATTCTACTTAACCAAAGTTGACGAAAGGTAATATCGACATAGTTGTGAACTATAGACGAATGGTGCGGAACAACATCAGCTCTAATTGACCTAATGGAAGGACCACATGCTGTAACGATAATAAATTATGACGTCCCACAGTAGACCGAAGTTCCATATTCAAAGAATGTCAACCTCACCTATTACGTTTTCGCTGAAGAAATATGGCCTGACGATTCTCATTTCGATTATTCCTATCTGAATCATACATTTCGGGATAAACTGTCTTCGAACTGGGCGGTTCTGACATAAAAGAATAGTTCGCTTCCATCGGGTTCATGAAGAAAACGGATAGTGCGGAAATCGGTGTTAACATTTACAGGATTGATATCTCTCTACATAGTATCGCGTCCGTCGACTGTCTGATCCATAAACGTATGACTTTCACTCTGTAGATTTTGGTCAGAAATGCCGCAAGCTTTCGTGTAAGCATACCGAAAGCGATTTGATTGGATAATGTCAAGGTTACCCTGTTTAGTTTCGTTGGTGTAATATGAAAATATACCTTTATGGAGACAATAACGTTATCAGAACGGCTGTCTGTAAGGAAAAAAGAAAACAACACCAACGGTGGATGCTTCTTACGTTCCACTGAGGGAGTTTTTTGGTAGTCAGCCAGCTCAAAATACCCTCTGTCGAGTATTATGGAACATGTACATGTTGTGGATCAGGACGGCGTGCAGATGAATTTCAATTAACATCCGATAGATAATACCCACATGTTACAGCAAAACAGTAATGTGATATACATCAAAGCCCCGAATGTCCACAAACCAGATCCTGTGACATCGACTGATGAGGTTTATTCAAAGCGCAGCTGTGTGAGCACGAGACATTGATACATGAATGCATTTGATCCAGTTAGCATGTAGACATTATGCACGACCAAAGCTCCTCCCACATCATACTATAATGTGTTGTCTGTCTGCATGCACGAAACAATGATTCAGTGAATTAGTCTATCCACCCACAAGATAAGCGTTATCGATCTATGACATATAATCCAGTTCGCTGGCATGTTGGGACTCGGTGTGGTTCGCGTAACCAGATGGTCAGTATGATTCGCTTTCCTTCAGATAAGTTAAAATGCAACTGAGCCATTCTGATCTACTGACTAGTCAAGTTCCATGGCATTCGACAGGACATTTTTGGCTGACGAATAAACCTATCCAAACTCCGACCTCCCATGAATGCGTTTCAGTCGTAATCAGATCATCTACAAATACAACCGAGAATTGCACAATATTAATGCAACGAGCGAAGTGGAAATAAATCTTCCGGATGCTTGCAAAAAGTGTGGAAAACTTGAGGAAGCATCGTTTCCCAAACAGCATCATACGAATCATACTGAAATTCACACAACAGTAACCTAGACTGTTCGAGTTAAGCACACATCGGGACGTGCAACATTAGCATAACGCATATGAGAATTTGTCGTATCAAGAGTGATGTATTTCAGCTGAGAATTGGTGGAATGATGAACAGTTAGAACTTGAGCGATTCTAACTAATCCATTTTGCGAAGATGACATGGAAAAAGGGTATAGCAAGCTATCGACGTCACTCAACTTGGGACATTCAGGTGCGAAACTCAAACGTTTGCAACCACTTGTGGTATTCTTGAAAGTTCAAGAGACGGAATAAAGTATATAACTAGATACACAACAGAATGCCAACTTGAGACGCAAAAGCTGAACTCACACAAACTTTAGGAGTGATTTGTACTACATCAAATGTCACCACAACACGTGTGAACATCAGTCTCAGGTTCCAGTCTAAATTTCGTAGTCCTGTTTATTGAGACATATCAGACATGCCTTCACAACTGTAAATACAAAGGCCTGTATCCACTTCTTACCTATAAACGCCTGACAACCGAATGCGAAAACAATCAGAGTGAAGCCAATGAAAAATGCATCCGATTGAAAAAAACTCGACTAGACGTGTCAGATATTGTACGAGGGATTATGAGATAAATAGGCTTAACGTGTCAAATACTGTACAAGAGATTATGAAGTGATCAAGCTTGAAGTCTAAACTTACTAAACCGTTTCGATTCTTTAAAATGTTCGATAGATTCTACAGAACGTTTGGATATAACACTGTTGTTGTCACGGCGTTTGGATATTTTGCGAATTTTTTGTAGGTCACCTTCCTTCCCCTTCTTCTTCTTCTCCTCCTCCTCTTCCTCGCTATCTGCCGGTTCAAATTCGTCACTTGGGTCGCCCTCATCATCCTCATCCGAATCTGTTGATGAGGCTTTGTCCGGATGCCAGTCCTCGTCATCATTATCGCCCTTCACTTTTTTCTTGACTATACATGAAACATTGGCGTCATTTCCGTCGATCGAATGCGTGGCAGTAGTTTGATGAACATGTACGAAGAGAGTTATAAAAAAAATTTTGAGTTCAAAAAAACGTAATCAGATCGCAATTTCACAACCCCAGTGATCACGATTCCGTGGCTTTCTGGATAAGTGTCTGGGCTACAACTTGCCGCTTATTCACCAGTAGTGGGTCTGATTCCTCTGAGCGTGTCGTATCGATGAGACCAGACAGGGTTGAAACGGCTGACCACCACATTGTTGGTGGTTACTGGGATCAACTTCTGTCAACCCCTTCTGGGGCTGTAGTGAACGCTTGCTTCTTTGCAGACTAACCATAAACAGCTGTCGCATCCCCATAGACTTTCCAGTCGGCTCCTTTCGAAAAGAAGCACTAGACTCGAGTTTCGCTCTCATTAGAGCTCGTCAGTAGTGCATATCATCGCCACCGCCGGGACTTGAACCACGGACATGTTGTTCATGAGGCAACCGTGTTTACCACTGCGCCTATGGGGATGCGACAGCTGCGATCAATTGTGTGTGATGTTCAACTTGAAAATTAACCAAATCCCCGACTACTCATTAGTAATCTAAAATATCGCCTAGCAGGTTTAATGAGATCGGAGATCTCGACCTGTCTAGGAAGTCCTAATCGCGGGGTTATCGATTGGAGTTAACAGACAATAACTGTGTCTCCATTTCGAGACGATCGGGCAACCTGATCATTACTCACAAGCGAAAGTGATTGAGCGTTCACATATGATAATTCGGTCGTGCCTAACGTGAGGTCAATGGCGCAGTGGTAAACACGGTTGCCTCATGAACAGCATGTCCGTGGTTCAAGTCCCGGCGGTGGCGATGATATGCACTACTGACGAGCTCTAATGAGAGCGAAACTCGAGTCTAGTGCTTCTTTTCGAAAGGGGCCAACTGGGAAGTCTATGGGGATGCGACAGCTGCGATCAATTGTGTGTGATGTTCAACTTGAAAATTAACCAAATCCCCGACTACTCATTAGTAACCATAAACAGCTGATCAATTTCAACCGCGGTCTATCGAGACCCACACCAAGTTAGATGGTATGCGATTTGGAGTTAATGACTAATCCTCAGGAAAACGCTGACATGTATCTATCATTCAAGTCTTAATCAGATGGAGATCAAGTAACTGCTACTAGATGGGTGAACAACTCAGCAACGGTCGTGCTCATTGAGGAAACCACATAACCACAGAACTCAACGAGAAATGATTCAATCACTTTGATCGCCTAGCCAAACGTGATATGATTTCTCCTCTAACCGATGATGTACATGGGGTGGCGGTACATCCAGATGGGTGGAGAAACACACCAACAAACGCCCTAAGATGACAATGTGAGTTTGAAAGTGATATCGCCAGAAATACGAACATGAAGCACTTGTACGAGACAGGTGATAGGGTCAGTGATACGAACTTCTTTTGTATGACCTATCGCCTGGAAACAAAAAGGTCTTAAGTTTGTTGGGGTTGTCACCATTCGCCAAAATAACCTGATATTCCACATACAGACTGAATAACTTTGATCTTTTTTGCAACAACCCAGAGTATTATAGAACTCAGTCAGATAATGAGCACGGAGCTAAAAGAACAGTTTACGACGAATGTAAATTGATTCTGAAGTTACAAATATGTTGTGCACAAACCAACAATCATATACTTAACTGAAAGGGACGTTAATCAGGTTGGTTATTTATCCGGTCCGAATCAGATGGTCTGCGGTCCGTGTTATTGGTCACAAATATGGTACAATGTGTCTGATTGCACCCAGATGACAACTTGAAGTTGAATTTGATAGTGGAGTGCAACTTGCCATTCGGAGCAAAGCGTGCACTGTACTGTGCCAGTTCGATGTAAGGTCCGCCAAAAATGTAACACGTTGAATGCGAACAAAGGGTCAAGTCTGAGGAATTGCCTAGTTGCAGCCGAACTGGAATATCCCACTCCTTTCGTTGTGTTATGGGTGTGATAGGAACTACGATGAATGGGCCGTGGTGAACACGGAAGACTTGAACATCTCGATAACATATTAGGTTTAAGTGTGATAACCAAACCGACAGTCACTCATGTTAGGTAGGCCAATAAGCAGAAGACTGACGAGCTACAATCTTCTGGTTCTATAGGTTGGAATTTGGAAGAAAACAAATAACTCGTGCCAGAAAACCGGTATTAGTTCCGATCTACTATTACTCACTTTGTACAGACCGTTAGGCTAAAGGCTTTGATTGAAGACCTTAATCGCTCCTGCCCGGGTTTGGGCTTGTTGGTGGTGTATTCGTCAATATATAACTATGAAATATTGCAACGGCACTAGTCCCATATATTATCAATCCCCAAGCAGTAAAAACCGAATCGTCCTTTAATGAAGCACCTGGAGCGCAGACAGTCGAAATTATGCTATTGCTGAACTCTTATCCACTGTCTCTTCTAGTCTAGCCCATAGCCCAACTCCCAACAGCCATACCTAGCAATCCTACAGTTACAACAGCGGTAACATTGTCTCGTTGTCTCATTTTCTGGCGTCTATTGCCTTCTGTTTAAGTCCAGAATGTGAGCTAACGTACATGTCTCCAGCGTTTGAATTCGAAACAGACAAGTCAATAGATCGCCCTCATTTACGTTAGGCTTATCGAAAGTTGAAGTCTGCTACATTCAAGGGACTAAAATCCAAGACAACAGCTAACGTGTGGACTCACGGCATTCTCACAACCTCCGTGATCGCCGAATCGGCCAGGAGGGAGTGGGTGTGGTCCCTAGCACAACTGCTACAATCGCATTGGCAGGTTGACTATCAGTTAGCGGCTGACTTTGTTGGGACCAACAGCATAAATTAGTTATAGGTGGTGTAGCTCCATTAAGGACGACCGTCCTCAGTACAGCATATAAAAAAGTCTGTCTATACACCCGTCCGTCAATGCCCGGTTCTTAATCTCGCCGTTCAACGACCTTACCGACCACAAAAGTTGGCTGTCAAGAAACTAACCATGTTGGCGATAGATATTGTACACCTAGCCTAGAATATAAACGCAGCAGGTCTAACTTTGAAGACCCCAACAGCTGTTCGAATTGAACTTCAGAAGCAATTCAAACAACAAATACCACAGTAGTCCATGAAACCAATCAGGAGTTGACAACAGAAAAGAAAGTTAAATCAACGGGTGGAACAGCTCCGGGAGCAGTTTGGTTGGTCTCTCACTTTTCCTTAGTCATCGCCAGGTAGCTTTAGTGTCGTGCCTCAGTCGTTAGCTGCAGAACCCTGATCTTTTCTGCTACCTTAGCGTGGTGGTCAGGCTTGTGTGCTGTTTTGATCCGGAGAGCTGTGCTGACTGCGACCTCGGTCGTTGCAGATTCAACTGTCAGATTGGCCAAAGGGGAGCAACCAGACAAAAGGCAAATGCGTCCATTGTGAGGTGTTCGTTGTGTATGGTGTCTGTGTGTTGTGTTTTGGTTGTGTTTGTTATTTTTTTGTCTGATCTGATTCTCCGTATGTGTGATGGGTCTATCTGTGCAGTAGTATCTCTAATGTGAATGTGCAGAATGTCTTGGGTTGTGACTGTGGAGCCTGTTTTAATTGGTTGATGCTGATGCGTATGTGTCACATGCTGCCTTGCGGTACAGGCTTTTGAGCCAAAGGCTTTAGTTGAGGGTCCTAATCGCTCTCCTGTCTAGGTCTGGGCGTCCTGGCCGTATCATAAGCCCATAAAACCCATGATGATACAACATAAACCAAATACCATACTGCATCGGCCGTCGCGCAGGATAAACCGGGTCGCCCTATCTGCTGCACATGACAGGGTGGATAGGCGAAAATATGTTACTGCCAATCACTCACCCTCATACTGTCTCCCCAATATTAATCCCCGAGCAGATAATGCTCACTCAAGTTTCAGCAACCCGAATAGCAACCTGAAACAGGCCCGGGGACGTAAGACGCTCTGTGTTGGAGCATGGAATGTGCGCACGCTGCTGGATCGATGCAGCTCTAGCGGACGGCCAGAACGGCGCACTGCGCTGGTCGCGATGGAACTGCGTCGCTATGGGATCGATGTAGCAGCCTTGAGCGAGATGAGGCTTGCGGACCAAGGTAAGTTACGGGAAGCAGGTGCCGGGTACACCTTCTACTGGATAGGTTACCCGACAGACGGTACTCGGGAGCATGGTGTCTGTTTTGCAGTGGCTGACTGCATCAACGCTTTGATAATAGGCGAACCGCATGATATCAGCCCTCGAAAGCTGTCTATGCGCCTGCGACTCGGTCGAAGTAAGTGTGCTACATTTGTTAGTGTTTATGTTCCAACTATGTGTCACACTGGTGATACAAAGGATCAGTTCTATGATCAACTGTCCGCCACAATCCGTTCGGTACCTGTGACTGATCGATTGTTTGTTTTGGGTGACTTGAACGTTCGAGTCGGGCGCGACTCAGTAGCTTGGCCGGGAGTCCCCGGACCCTGCGGCATTAGTTCAGTGAACGAGGATGGTGATCGTCTGCTCCGCCTGTGTGCTACTCACGAGCTGGCTATCACGAACACCCGATTCCAGCTGGATGCGAGCGACATCACGACGTGGACCCATCCACGAAGCGGCCATCACCTCTTGCTTGACTACGTGAGTGTGCGAAAGCGCGACATTTGTGAAGTGCGTATCACGCGAGTGATGCGCGGCGCTGAATGTAGCACCGATCATAGACTGGTCAGGACTAAATTATTTATCCATGTACGTAGGTCTGTTTATTGTAGATCTTCCGCACAACGGCAGAGCTTGGATATCAAACGACTGGAAAACTGCGGGATGAAGACTGCTTTTCAATGTGCAGTTGCCGCTGGTCTGCATGAGGTTCCTGTATCCACTACCCCTGAGGGTATGTGGCAGTTGATCAAGGAACGGATCACGACGACAGCCACCGAGACGATTGGTGTCAAGCGCCAGAAACGTCCGGACTGGTTCGACGACAACAATGCGGTTATCGCCGAACTGGTACGAGAGAGGAAAACCGCGTTTGCTGCCTCCACAGTGGACACGGGAAATGAAGCGAAGAAAGCGAAGTTCCGAAGTCCTCGCCGTCAACTGATCAAGCGTGTTTGCGGAATCAAGGACAACTGGTAGATGAAGCAGTGCGAGCGGATGCAGGGCTTCGCAGATCGTCGACAGCACAGGGAGTTCTACGACTTGCTCAAAGCGATATTCGGACCATCTATCCAATCTGCTAAAGCACCGGTAGACGTGGACACCGGCTGTTCGTGCACCCAGCCAGAGGACATCATGAGAGTCTGGCGTAAACACTTTGGTACCCTACTAAATCGTCCTGCTACCATTGATTGGATGACCGTGAACAGCCTACCGCAACAGGCCATCAAGCCTTCACTTGCTCTCGCTCCTGATTTACTAGAATTGCAGAGAGCGATTGGTCAACTTCGCAACGGTAAGGCTGCAGGTGAAGATGGATTGCCAGGCGAAATCCTAAAGAATGGCGAGCCGGCGATGGAACGTGCACTGCTCCAGCTGGTTCACTCCATCTGGGAGCACGAGGTGATGCCAAAAGATTTCAAGGATGCTGTGATACTACCTTTGTTTAAAGGTAAGGGTAACAAGCAATGCTCCGACAGCTATCGGGACATCAGTCTGCTGAGCTACCTAGGCAAGGTGCTTACCAGAATCCTTCTGAATCGGCTGAATACGGATGTCTTGGAGGCCAATGTTCTTGAGGAGCAATGCGGATTCCGGACGAATCAGAGTACGATCGACCTGGTGTTCGCTGCTCGACAGCTTCAGGAGAAGTGCCGGGAACGCAACCAGCCCCTGTATGCCCTCATCGTAGACTTTACCAAGACGTTCGATTCCGTGAGCCGCGAGGCACTGTAGGCGGTGTTTGGTAAGTTTGGATGTCTAGGTAAGTTCGTCAATTTGATTAGATTGTTGCATGTGGGCATGAGGGCGAAGGTGCAATCGTGTGGATCTACCTCTGATGATTTTGATATTGTCACTGGCGTGAAGCAGGGTTGTGTTCTGGCTTCATACCTATTTAGCTTATATTTGACTGCCATGCTAACAGTTGCTTTTCAGGAATCTGGGGAGAACGGTGTTAAGGTAGAGTACCGGTCGGATGGGCGCCTACTGAATATTCGACGCTTCAGAGCACCAACCCGGTTATATAACTCAATGATGCGCATGTTTCTGTTCGCAGATGACAGCGCGCTGCTTGCACATAGCGAGGACGAACTACAGCGACTGGCCACGGCTTTCGCGACCGCGGCATCCAAATTTGGACTGGATATCAACACAGGTAAGACATTTTCTTTCTTACGGCCTTCTCCGGACAGAGGTGCTGTCTGTGCACTTTCACCTCAATACCGTGTTAATGGGGATGTTGTCAGCAGCTGCACAGATTTCTGCTACTTGGGCAGCAATCTGTCCACCGATCTGTCCGTGGACCGCGGGTTGAGAGCTCGTGTGGCAAAGGCTAGTACTGCTTTCGGACGTCTTGAAAGACGTGTTTGGAAGAACCACAGCCTGAAGCCGAACACTAAGCTGTTTGTCTACCGCTCAATAGTACTGTCAATACTGTTGTACGGCAGTGAGACGTGAACACTGTATCAGCGGAACGTGCGCTATCTGAGCCGTTTTCATCTGCAATGTCTAAGACGCAGCTTGGGTATTCGGTGGTCGGACATGGTTCCGAACACTGAGGTACTGCGGCGAGCGGACATGAACGGGATGGAAGCCTTGCTGATGTTGAATCAGCTTCGTTGGCTGAGTCACGTCCGTCGGAAGGGCGATGACCGTATCCCTAAACAGGTGCTGTATGGACAACTGAGATCAGGTAAGCGAAATCCCGGTGGTCAAAAGCGGAGAGACCAGGATGTCGTGCAGGTACGTCTTTCACGTTGTAAAATTGATTCTAGATGTTGGGAAGACTTAGCGTTGAACCGGACTGGTTGGAGGAATACAACCCGGACGGACGTCCGCGAGTTCAACGAACAGTTATTGCGCGGCCGAGAACGAAAGCACGCGGCACGCAAG